>CM053026.1:118463778-118891629 GCA_028564925.1 Lithobates sylvaticus
TGCGTGCGTAGAGTAATGCCAGGCCATAGACGGAGCGATTTTCTTTCCTGCAACCCATGCTCGATTCCCCTGCTGAATCGGCTGAGATTCGAACCGTGTATGGCTGGCCTAAGAATCAAATTAACTGTACTGTTTTACCACTTCCCACCCGGCCAATGTACATAAATGGCTGGGTGGGCACTCTCCCCTTCTGAGTGGACATTCAGGAACGCCCCTCAGAAGGAAAAAAACATGTAGCAGAATACATTTTGGCCTAAAGTGGTGTTGCACAGAAAAAAAAATTATTAAAATTCCTAAAAAAATCAAAAATAAAACATTTGGGCATTTTTTTTTTTTTAACTCACCTCTAAATGCCTGTTGCGAGGGGGTCCCTCGTAGCCTGCCTCCTTCAGTGCCTAGGCTGGTGATATCACTTCCCCTCGGCGCAGGAAGGGCTCAGCTCTGCCCCCTCCCTCATGTCAGTCATCTGGGACATGTAATGAAAGAGAGTAAAAGTGGGTCTCTCGCGCTACTCACGAGTAAATAGGAGGGTCAAATTACAACAATAGGTGGATGGTGTTTGCAGCAAAGTGAATAGTGTTCACAAAAGCACTTCAAATAGGTAAATGAGTGGAGGAAACTTCGCGCAAACTAGTTACAAATAAATATTTGTAAGAAATCAAATGATGACTAGGTACCTCAGGGGGCGCTAGTCTAAGGATAAGGAAGGGGTCAAAGACCAGAAAGTGAAAGTAATGGTCTGAAAGTGCAAAAAAGCAAGGAGGGTGTGCAGTAAAGTGAATAAATAGTAAATAAATAATTAGTTAATAATTAATTAGTGACTTGTTCATAAACGTGACTGGATAACGCTGTAGCTCAAATCATATGATCTTGCAATAAACAATGATAAAAGTGGTGCTAAAATTGAAGTGTATCAAAAGATAAAACGCAATATATCCTGTGATAAAAATAGCAAATAAAATAAATCCTGTGGTGAAAGTAATAATCAAAGATATCGAATCCTGTAAAAATTGTGATTGATAGTAATAGCAATAAGCATAAGAATAAATGGTGACAGCAAATCCTGTGATAACAAAATATCCTGTGATGTAAAAATCACTGTGATGAAAAATCCATAATATAAAATAAAATCCTGCAATAAAAACTCAAATAGGTCCTGTGCAAAAGATCGAATAAAATATAAATTCAAGTAGATATATATGTAACAAATAGATGAATACAGGAGTGGTGCATGTGAAGTATCCAAAAAATTAATAAATATATATATATAGCAATGTCCAGGTCAATGGGTAAAGGGAACCAAACATGTAGGAAAAATCCTGATAATAAAGATAATTTCAGATCGGCCAATCCGCTATGTGTAGAGGAAAGGGAACAAATGTCTCTTTGTGGAGAAGAATGAAAATATCCGCAGGAGTTCCTATGTATAAGTAGTGGTATCTCTATATTGCTGCTGCATTCATGCTGCTATTCATCTATTTAGGGGGTTAATCCTTATCTGGTCTCCCAGAACTCTCACCTTAAAGGAAATCAAAAGAGCCTTTCAGGGGTATCCAAATAAGCCCCTAGGAATGATAATCAGGGTGTCCTACTGCAGGGTCCAGCCTGGTCCTTCTCCTTTTTATGCCCTCAGTAATCCAGACCTAAAATGCCAAAAGTCTCCACAGCAGCAAGCCAGGATGGGGAAAAAGAGAAAAGAAGGGGGCCTCCACTAGTGTAGTAAGTTTGTAAAACGAATGACAGTTTATTTAAGCATGTGTATTAGACTCGTACATTTTAGACAATAAAAGTAAGCAATAGGTTAAAAGAGAGATTGTATCACCCAGGCGTCCTCAGCGCCTACTCGCGTCCTCCTCTGTGTGTGCTTGCCTACGGCCACTCCCTACGCGTTACGACACGGTCACGTGTCTTCATCTGGGGAACCGGATTGGTCAGGCAATGTTAGTTTAAATGTCGGAGAAACTGGAAGTTCTCGAGCGGCCATCTTGTGGTCTTTGTGGTCATTGTGGTCTATTGTAGAAATGACCGCGGCCATGTTTCAGGTGGTTAATGTGCTTTTTTTTGGTATGCTGGTGTATTATTGGTCTAGTGCAGGGCGCCGCCATTTTGTCGGTTATAAACGGAGCTAGTCTGCAGTGACGGCTGTTGATGTATAATAATTTACGATATTAAAAATAATGATTAACAAAGAAGATAGTGAAGGGCTACTATTAGATGTATACTAAGGTGAGAAAACACCATAGATACAGGGAGAGCAATATGTCAATCGATGATGTAGTACTTAATTTAAAAATGATATATATTTAAAATATAAATATATATTTAAAAGTACAAATGAAGAATAAAAAATGTAGAATAAAAATTGTTATTAAAAATTGTAATTAGAAAAGACTCCATATATACGTAGGACCCAATGCCTCAGATCCATAAAGATCTAATACTATAAAATATGGAGCTAGTGGTAAGTACTAAACTAGCAATAAGATGTATTGTCATTGGGGAGATGTAATGACATTCTGTACTCAGAGTAAAGCGCGAGTAAGCCCCAGGATTCCGATAGAATAGTACAATACAATAACAATAAATAGTGAAAGTAAGGCTAAAAGATGCAATAAAATGCTAAGCCTAATAGTAATACTGGTAGAGAGATAAAAATGGTGGTAGAGATGTGGTGATAAAGGAGGGGTATGTGACTCTGGTCAAAAATTACTTAAAAAACAATTCAGGTCAAATTCCACGTTTAAGCCACCTGGCGTGAGCGTCCGCATGGTATGTATCCATTTCGATTCTTTTTGACTTATAGTCCTTATTTTGTGGCTACCCCTCCAGGATTTGTTATATTTCTCTATACCCCAAAATTGAAGTGATGAGGGGTCTTGGTTGTGAATTTGCGCAAAATGCCTGGAGACGTTGTGCTTCGGGAAGCCATTTTTAATATTACGTACATGTTCTTCTAATCTGGTTTTCAGAGCCCTTTTTGTTCTTCCTACATATTGTAGGTTACAGCTACATTGAAGTACGTAGACTACACCTTCTGTGTGGCATCCTATAAAGTCCCGTAGTTTAAAAGTTTGGCCTGTATTGGTTGCAATAAATTCAGTTCTGTTGCCATGGAATTTTTTGGAGTGTCTGCACACATAGCAGTTTCGACAGGTTTCTGATAGGGTTTTTTTGGATAACTTTTAAGCATGGCACTTCTATCCATTCGGTTGACTGTCTCTATTTGGTCTTCAATCCAATGGTCATCATATCCTTTTACTTTAAATCTTTCTCCTATCTGTTTTGCTTGTCTCTGGTAGTCCTCATCTTTTGTGCAATTACGTTTTATTCTAATGAGTTGTCCCTTTGGGATGTTAAATAACCATGGCTTGTGATGACAACTATTTGTGGCTAGGTAGCTATTGGTGTCCACGTTTTTGAAAAAGGTTTTAGTTATCACTTTATCACCTTCCAAGCTGATGTTGAGGTCTAGGAAGTCTACCTCTTTCGCGTCTATCTTCCATAACAATTGTATGTTGTTCTTATTGTCATTGAGTTTATTGAGGAAGGTTTCCAAGGAGTTTCTATCTCCATTCCAGACAATTATCACGTCATCTATATACCTTTTGTATAGCGCTAGCTGTGGTGGGTAGTCAGCATAGACTGCATTATCTTCCCATTGGGCCATGAAGGCATTAGCCACACCTGGGGCAAATTTTGCGCCCATAGCGATGCCTATGGCCTGTTTGTAGTATATCTGGTTGTGCCAAAAATAATTATATTTAAGGCAGAAATCTAGGCATTTGATCAAGTATTTCCTTTGTCTGCATACAAAAGTGCTGTAATTTCTTAGGAGCCATTTGGTTGCTGAACAGGCATCATGATGTTGGACTATGGTATAGAGTGATGTGACATCAGCCGTTGCTAGTAGGGTTCTTCCCTCTAGTACCGGTGTTATTTCCAATAATTGCAGGATATGTTTTGTATCTTTGAGATATGCTTGGGTTTGTTGTACCGCCGGTTGGATATAATGGTCTATATATTGTCCCATTCGGGATGTTAGGGAGTCAATCTCATTCACTGGAAGATAAAAGAGAAAACTTCGCGCATGCTATATGGAGTGGGAGGTGAATAGTGTCAAGGTGCTGGGTGGACAACAAGATATGTGACCAGAACCGGGAGATGACACTATGTTCAAAGGGGAGTAAAGTGCAATGGAGTGCAATAAAGTGAGCAAGTGTCAGAACAGGATAACAATAAATCAGGATCTTCAATAAATAATAAGCAGCTCAATAACAGTGATAAAGGGGTGCATACACCTCAAAGAAGAGCTAAAGATATAGGATCAATCCTAGATCAATCAATAGTGTGCAGTAGAGTGCAAAAAACTGACATTAAGCGTGAACTGGTGATGAACATAAATAATTGATCGGTATCTTCAATACAAAGTAGCGTATCTAAATAATATCAATAATGCATAGATAAGGTGCATGTATATCAATAAAGTGCTAAAGTAAAAAGTATTGCATAGATAAAGTGCATCTATATCAATAAGGTGCTAGAGTATAAAAATAAATAGATCCTGTGTTGAGCATCAATAAGTGCTAAAAATAGATGCAATAGATGATAAAGATGTAATAAAAATGGTGGTTAATTAATAGAGTCCGTGAGGTGAACATACATAGATATATGTAGATAAAATATATATAAAACTCAAACGTGTTAGAATCCCGTGATTGATGTAAACAATGGTGGAAGTCCAGGTGGGGAAAAAGGAGAAATAGATGTAAAATATCCTGGATAGTAACAAATGTCTCTAAAAAGAGTGGAAGATTCCAAAGACAGTTCTGAATGTTGTAGTGTATCTTTTCTATATCTTTATAGTAGTGTAGCAGTATCCACGCTAAGAGTAATAAATTTGTCTGGTGACTCCTTCTCTGGTCTCACAGGACTCTTACCTATAGGTAGTTGTAAAGCAGCTTTGTGGGGGTATCACTAAGCGCCCCAAATAGGTTACAGGAGTATACGGTGTTCTCTTGTGGGTTCCAGGTTTAGTCCCTTCTCACTCTCCTTCTCCAGACCTAGGGGGCTGCTGCGTGTCTCCACACAGCAGTGTATTAGGATCGGGGAACGGACGAGAAAAGAGGAAGGGAAGGGGGACTCCACTAGTGTAGTATGTTTAGGTAATAACAAGCAGTTTATTGTGATAATTGGCAACGTACATAAAAACAAGCAAAACGAGCAGTAATCACCTAAGGCGTCCGGAACGCCTCCTCGCGTCCTCCTCTGTGTGGGTCTGCCTACGGCCACTCCCCACTTTTAGCACTTTATTGATATACATGCACCTTATCTATGCATTATTGATATTATTTAGATACGCTACTTTGTATTGAAGATACCGATCAATTATTTATGTTCATCACCAGTTCACGCTTAATGTCAGTTTTTTGCACTCTACTGCACACTATTGATTGATCTAGGATTGATCCTATATCTTTAGCTCTTCTTTGAGGTGTATGCACCCCTTTATCACTGTTATTGAGCTGCTTATTATTTATTGAAGATCCTGATTTATTGTTATCCTGTTCTGACACTTGCTCACTTTATTGCACTCCATTGCACTTTACTCCCCTTTGAACATAGTGTCATCTCCCGGTTCTGGTCACATATCTTGTTGTCCACCCAGCACCTTGACACTATTCACCTCCCACTCCATATAGCATGCGCGAAGTTTTCTCTTTTATCTTCCTTATTTAAGTGCTTTTGTGATCACTTGTCACTTTGCTGCATGTAACCTTTCTTGCGATCCCATTGACCTCCCTATTTACTCGTAGTAGCGCTAGAGCTTCTCCTATTTACAATCTCATTCACTATTGGTCTTCCGGGGGGATTTTCTTTGCACTTATGAATTTTTGGGACCGTATAGATGATAGGAATTCTACATGTTTCCGGTATCAGAAATTTCGATTCTTTTACATTCAGTATTTCTTTTTTTATACCTAGGTTAACTAGTAATTCCAATTCTTTTTTATATTTCGACGTTGGATTGCCCAGGAGTTTAAAGTATGTGACTTCATCATTAAGTTGTCTATCTAATCCTTTCTGATACTGTTCCTTGGATTGTAGTACTATGGCCCCACCCTTGTCTGCTGGGCGAATAACTAAGTCGTTTCTTTCCGTAAGCAGTTTAATGCCCTTCTTAATATGTGCAGGGTCTGAGATTTTCTTAATCTTGAGGGATTCGCGGTCTTGTAGTACTAGGTTCTTGAAAACTTCTATGTGTTGGTTATTAGATACTTCGGGATAGTAGACCGAGTTGTTCCGAAGTGTGCTATATACAATAGTTGATGTTGTTTGTCTAGTTTCGTTCTGTGGTCTCCATGGGGTATAGAGAAATATAACAAATCCTGGAGGGGTAGCCACAAAATAAGGACTATAAGTCAAAAAGAATCGAAATGGATACATACCATGCGGACGCTCACGCCAGGTGGCTTAAACATGGAATTTGACGTGAATTGTTTTTTAAGTAATTTTTGACCAGAGTCACATACCCCTCCTTTATCACCACATCTCTACCACCATTTTTATCTCTCTACCAGTATTACTATTAGGCTTAGCATTTTATTGCATCTTTTAGCCTTATTTTCACTCTTTATTGTTATTGTATTGTACTATTCTATTGGAATCCTGGGGCTTACTCGCACTTTACTCTGAGTATAGAATGTCATTACATCTCCCCAATGACAATACATCTTATTGCTAGTTTAGTACTTACCACTAGCTCCATCTTTTATAGTATTAGATCTTTATGGATCTGAGGCATTGGGTCCTACTTATATATGGAGTCTTTTCTAATTACAATTTTTAATAACAATTTTTATTCTACATTTTTTATTCTTCATTTGTACTTTTAAATATATATTTATATTTTAAATATATATCATTTTTAAATTAAGTACTACATCATCGATTGACATATTGCTCTCCCTGTATCTATGGCGTTTTCTCACCTTAGTATACATCTAATGGTAGCCCTTCACTATCTTCTTTGTTAATCATTATTTTTAATATCGTAAATTATTGTACATCAACAGCCGTCACTGCAGACTAGCTCCGTTTATAACCGACAAAATGGCGGCGCCCTGCACTAGACCAATAATACACCAACATACCAAAAAAACATGAAACATGGCCGCGGTCATTTCTACAATAGACCACAACCAAGATGGCCGCTCGAGAACTTACGGTTTCTCCGCCATTTAAACTAACATTGCCTGACCAATCCGGTTCCCCAGATGAAGACATGTGACCGTGTCGTAACGCGTAGGAAGTGGCCGTAGGCAAGCACACACAGAGGAGGACGCGAGTAGGCGCTGAGGACGCCTGGGTGATAAATCTCTCTTTTAACCCATTGCTTACTTTTATTGTCTAAAATGTACGAGTCTAATACACATGCTTAAATAAACTGTCATTCGTTTTACAAACTTACTACACTAGTGGAGGCCCCCTTCTTTTCTCTTTTTCCCCATCCTGGCTTGCTGCTGTGGAGACTTTTAGCATTTTAGGTCTGGATTACTGAGGGCATAAAAAGGAGAAGGACCAGGCTGGACCCCACAGTAGGACACCCTGATTATCATTCCTAGGGGCTTATTTGGATACCCCTGAAAGGCTCTTTTGATTTCCTTTAAGGTGAGAGTTCTGGGAGACCAGATAAGGATTAACCCCCTAAATAGATGAATAGCAGCATGAATGCAGCAGCAATATAGAGATACCACTACTTATACATAGGAACTCCTGCGGATATTTTCATTCTTCTCCACAAAGAGACATTTGTTCCCTTTCCTCTACACATAGCGGATTGGCCAATCTGAAATTATCTTTATTATCAGGATTTTTCCTATATGTTTGGTTCCCTTTACCCATTGACCTGGACATTGCTATATATATTTATTTATTAATTTTTTGGATACTTCACATGCACCACTCCTGTATTCATCTATTTGTTACATATATATCTACTTGAATTTATATTTTATTCGATCTTTTGCAAAGGACCTATTTGAGTTTTTATTGCAGGATTTTATTTTATATTATGGATTTTTCATCACAGTGATTTTTACATCACAGGATATTTTGTTATCACAGGATTTGCTGTCACATTTATTCTTATCCTTATTGCTATTACTATCAATCACAATTTTTACAGGATTCGATATCTTTGATTATTACTTTCACCACAGGATTTATTTTATTTGCTATTTTTATCACAGGATATATTGCGTTTTATCTTTTAATACACTGCAATTTTAGCACCACTTTTATCATTGTTTATTGCAAGATCATATGATTTGAGATACAGCGTTATCCAGGCACGTTTATGAACAAGTCACTAATTAATTATTAACTAATTATTTATTTACTATTTATTCACTTTACTGCACACCCTCCTTGCTCTTTTGCACTTTCAGACCATTACTTTCACTTTCTGGACTTGGACCCCTTCCTTATCCTTAGACTAGCGCCCCCTGAGATACCTAGTCATCATTTTATTTCTTACAAATATTTATTTGTAACTAGTTTGCGCAAAGTTTCCTCCACTCATTTATCTGGGACACGTGACAGGTCCCAGGTGACTGTGCGCCCAATCAAGGCTCGCGGCGCCACTCTCGCATGTTGCAATGCCGGCACCGCCGAGCAGAGGGGGGAACGAGCGGACCTTTGACCCCCCCCCCGAATCGCTGGACCCTGGAACAGGTAAGTGTCTGATTATTAAAAGTCAGCAGCTGCAGTATTTGTAGCTGCTGACTTTTACTTTTTTTTTTAAAATGGAAACTGATTTTATTGGATTTCTTTTAAAATAAAAGGAAGAAAATATAGTTTTTTTTCCAAATTTTCGCCCTTTTTTTTGCTTATATCGCAAAAAATTTAAAACGGAGTCGTGAATAAATACCACCAAAAGAAAGCTCTATTTGTGCGAACAAAATGATAAAAATGTAATTTGGGTACAGCGTAGCATGACCGCGCAATTGTCATTGAAAGTGCGAGAATGCTGAAAGCTTAAAATTGGTCTGGAAAGGAAGGGGGCGAAAGTGACGAGTATTGTAGTGGTTAATTAAACAATACTCAATATTCAGCCCTATGTAGCCACATGTACTTTTCACTGAAGTGCATTGAGCATGCTTTAGCTGGGAGATTTAATATTGTAGTCCATAAAACACCAATGCTCTCCTGGCAGGGACGGCTTCCCCCTCCTGGGGAACAGAATTTTTTTATTGCACCTACTGACAATGTTGGGGGTTATTATTGTACACACTGACACCAATGCTGGGGTGTGCTGTCATAGTCACTGACACCAATGCTTGGGGGTTTTATTGCACCCACTGATACTAATACTGGGGATTGTTATTGCAAAATCTAGTTTATAGCACCACAATTTACTTACTAAATACAAAATTTCTTAAATGAAAATGTTTTATATACAGTATCTGGCACTCTCAATTTCTTACAAACATTCTTTGGCACATTACACTTAAAAGGCTGCTTATTCCTGGTTTGGTATATACACTGGAAGTCATTATTTGGCATTGGGAAATGTATTTGTTTATTAAATGGAAGTGCTGCATTTAACATTTTCAGTTTTCACTTGTGTACCAGGGAGGTTTGACACTATTAAATGTGGCAGCTGGGGGATTTGTAAATTATTATTAATTTGAGTGGTATTTAGAGTTTGAGTACAGAAAGTTTATTAAAATTACTAGTTTTATAAACTCATAAAAAATTATTTCCAGTAAACGAAACAGCGAGATAGAAATGACTCAGACATTCAAAAAAAAAAAAGAAAAAAAAACAGACCACTCAATGATTTTTCCAGATACTAAAGCTGATAAATATTAATTTATTGAGTTCCAAAAACACAAAGAGTAAAAGAATTTAAAAGTTTACAATATTGTCACTGACTCCTTCATGGGAATATTCTTTTACATTTCCCAGCTGTTGTATTCTGCATCTTAACCACTTCAGCCCCGGAGGATTTGGCTGCTCAACGGCCAGAGCACTTTTTACAATTTGGCATTGCGCTGCTTTAACTGGTAATTGCGCGGTCATGCAATGCTGTACCCAAACAAAATTTGCGTCCTTTTTTTACCACAAATAGCGCTTTCTTTTGATGGTACCTGATTGCCTCTGCGATTTTTATTTTTTTCGATATAAATTGAAAAAGACTGAAAATTTTGAAAAAAAATTATATTTTCTACTTTTTGTTATAAAAAATAAAAAAATAAACTCAATTTTAGTCCTACCTTTAGGCCAAAATGTATTCAGCCACATGTCTTTGGTAAAAAAAATGTCAATAAGCGTATATTTATTGGTTTTCGCAAAAGTTATAGCGTCTACAAACTAGGGTACATTTTCTGGAATTTACGCAGCTTTTAGTTTATGACTACCTATCTAATTTCTTGAGGTGCTAAAATGGCAGGGCAGTACAACCCCCCCCCCCCCCCCCCCCCCCAAATGACCCCATTTTGGAAAGTAGACACCCTAAGGAAATTAATGAGTGGCATGTTGAGCCCATTGAATATTTTTTGTGATTGAAAAATTACAAAAAAAAAGTACACAAAGTTGTCACTAAATGATATATTGCTCACACATGCCATGGTTATATGTGGAATTACACCCCAAAATACATTTTGCTGCTTCTCCTGAGTATGGGGATACCTCATGTGTGAGACTTTTTAAGAGCCTAGCCGTGTACAGGACCCTGAAAACCAATCACTGCCTTCAGGATTTCTAATGCCGCGTACACACGACCGGACTTTCCGGCAGACTAGGTCCGACGGGATTAGTCCGTCGGACAATCCGATCGTGTGTGGGCTAGTCCGTTCGTTTCGGGAAAAAAAAGAGAATACTACAACAACTATTTTTTTATTTTATATATTTTTTTGTTTTTTGTTTTTTTCACTTTTATAAAAACAGTAAAAAAAATGTAAACAAAACGTTGCAGATTAGGGTCTCTCAAAATGTGATGGCCATCACATCTTTCGAGACCCTGTGTACTTGTGCTTAGGACTGTGTGGTGCTATACCCTACACTAATACTCAACTAGTGTGTGGTAGAGTTTGAAACAGTCACCAATGCAAAGACCAGGTTGGTCAGGACAGGAGTGACAATAAAAGAGTGTCATGCCTATATCCGCACTTTCTACAGACACAACATCTTCTTTGGGGTGATTGTTGGGTTGGGGTACCACGGAGGACATGCGGAAAATGCCTCCCGCGCAGCCGGCTCACTGCATTTGGATTGGGAAGTTGGGCCACAGCACCGTCTGGAAACAGAAGGGCTGTGATGAGCTCTTCCTGGAATTTAAGGAAGGATCCAGTTTGTCCTGAAGCTTTGTATAGCACATAAGCATTCAGCAGAGCCAATTGGAATAAATATACAGACACTTTTTTGTACCAGCGTCTGGCCTTATGGGCAATTAGGTATGGCGCCAACAACTGGTCATTGAGGTCCACCCCTCCCATGTTAAGGTTATATTCGTGGACACAGAGGGGTTTCTCCACAACACCAGTCGCTGTAGGAATTTGGACTATCATATCTGCGTGAAGGGAGGAAAGAACAAAAACATTTTTATTATACCTCCACTTCACAGCAAGCAAATTATTAAATCTCAAGCAGGCTCTCTCCCCCAGCCTAAGATGGGAATCTACAAGCCGCTGGGGTAAGCCCCGGCGATTAGATCGCACAGTGCCACATACGCCAATTTGGAGATCAAACAAGTGACTAAAATGTGGCATGCTTGTGTAATAATTGTCCACAATTACAAGTGGCACCCCTTTCCGAATAAGGGTGACACCAAGTCCCACACAATCTTACCAGCACTCCCTATGTAGTCTGGGCAGTTCTCCGGCTCTACGTAACTATCTCTTCCCTTGTAAACCATAAAACTATATGTATAGCCTGTGGCCATGCCACAGAGCTTATACATCTTGACCCCGTATCTGACACACTTGCTAGGAAGATACTGTTTGAATGACAAGCAGCCAGAAAACGTAATCAGGTACTCATCAACGCAGACAACTTGATGGGGAGTAAACAAGGCTGCAAAACGTTGGTTGAAGTGGTTTACGAGGGGCCGAATTTTGTAGAGCCAATCAAATTCAGGGTCACCCCAAGGACGACAGAGTTCATTATCATTGAAATGCATGAACCGTAAGATCTGCTCATATCGTGTCCTGGTCTTGGAGGCAGAGAACACGGCATATGGTGAATTGGGTCAGTGGACCAATATGACCGCAACTCACTCTTTTTAGTTATGCCCATGAGGAGGGGTAGGCCCAGGATGGTCTTAAATTCGGAAACCGTAATTGGTTTCCATTCTCTGGCAAAGGGCCAGCTGGGGATTAGCGGCGATGAATTGACCAGCATATAAATTGCTTTGGTCCACAATATATCTATAGAGATCTTCAGTGAAAAACAGCAAATAAAACTCAAGTGACATAAAATCAACTGTTTCCACCTGAATTCCGGGTTGGCCAGTGAATGAGGGAAGTACGGGTGCTGCAGAAGTGGTGGGCTCCCAATTAGGATTGGCGAATGCAGCAGGAAGGGCACTGTGGGCTTTACGGGCCTGTCTTTGTCTTCTTCTTGGTGGCAGTGGGACACTACTCGTGCTTGCCACCTCGCCAGCTTGAACTGCACTTATGGGACTTGCCACGACACCAAGTGTTACTGCAGTGCTGGATGTACGACCAGGATGTACTAGGCCTCTGGTGCTTGCCAGTTCACCAGAAGGATGAGCGGCGCTGGTACTGGCTCTCTGCTCCAAACAAGAGCCCTGCAGTTCTTGCACCTCAACGACAGCAGAAGAATAGGGGCTGGTACGCCTGACCTTGGCAGGGACCACAACTCCGTCGTCAGCTATCTGTCAGGGTGCTGCTGCTGTCTACAGGTTCGTATTCTGAGCCTGAATCTGACAGATGAGTGACTTCCTCTTCACTATCTGTCATGCTCAGAAACGTGTAGGCCTCTTCACTACTGTACCTTCAATTTGAAATTTTGGTCTCTAAATTTACTGGTACACTAGTGAGACTCACAAGAATAAAAGCACCTGATTGTCAGCAACTGATTCAAATGCTACCAAAAAAACTGTTAGCGATCGCAGGGATCAGGCCTGACTGCGAACGCTGCAGTTATATGTTTTGTGTTTTTGTAAGTGACAGTGATCGATTGATACTGCACTTGGGTGGGCTGGGCTGGGTGGAGGGGCTAAACCCAGGCGCTAGCAGGTATCTGGGCTGATTTTGCTAACACTGTGTTTTTGGGAACCCTAAACTGCTGGGGACGCTAATATAGTTCTGATCGGATCAGATATTGATCTGTTCAGACACCATACTACTAAGGGAGGCGTATGGTGCGTGCGTGGGTGTTACTGCTACTGGCACTAATCTGACGCTGCCTGGGGCGATGCAGACCCTATCTGACGCTAAAACCTAACTTTGATCACCCGCCGGGTAATCAGGGGGTTAAACCTATATTGGGTAATATATGGTGGGTGCCCTGATGCTATAAAAAAAACCTAGCTAACCTGCCTCACCCGTGACACTTATACAGTGATCACTGGTGACAGGGGGTGATCAAGGGGTTAAACCTTTATTAGGGGGGTTAGGGGGGTCCCTAGACCTATCTGAGCCTAATACTAATTACCCTAACACTGATTAGTGTCACTAATGACACCAGTACAGCGATCAAAAAAAATCTGAATGCTGCACTGGGTGACATATTGACAGGGGGTGAAGGGGTTAACCGTGCCTTTAAAACACCCTGCTACTAATTCATGAAAGCCATGACACGGTTTACTTAAAGCGGCGTTCCAACTGTTCAAATTTATTTTTTTTCTTTTGGATGAATATTGTTTGTTTCAAACTCTTATTTATAGCACTCACTTTTCTTTTTCTTTTTTTGTATGTATATAATTTATATTTTCTGTGATGAATCGCTGCTCGATTGCCGATTTCATAGAGGAAGATATCTTATATTCCTCTTTCCTGGCAATTTCCATAGTGCTTGTGGGCATGTGAAGCCCACAAGCACTATCTTCCGGGATCAGGTGTATCTGAGCGACCAGCATGCACCGCCCATTCTTGCGCATGCGCAGGAGGTACGGCTCGCAGCGCCGCACGCTTCTGACGTTGCCATCACAACGGGCGTCGTCGACGGAAGTGCCTGCCCCGTTGTGATGGCAACGAAGCCCTCAGCGCTGCGCACTGACTCCTGGGAAATGATGACAAGCATCTCCCAGGAGCAATAGCTAGCACAGGCACCAAAGGAAATGACAGAATACAAAGAACCCCATAGCAACAGTGCTGAAGGAGTGAATAAAAAAAATAAAATTGAAAAAATTTTGATTTCTGCAAAGTTGATTTTATGGTTGGAACTCCGCTTTAACCACTTCAGGCCATTAGGACGTGCCCAGGGCTGGTGCAAGGATTTTTGACACAAAACACAATTTTTTCGCCCCCCTATTGGCTCCACCCATGACTCCACCCCCTTTGCCCTGCCCATGTATAGCCCACCTTTTTAATGAAGGGCCCATCAAAAGCAGCCTCACCAGTGCCCGTTAAATGCAGTCTCACCTGTGCCCATCAAATACAGTGTCAGCTGTGCCCATCAATGCCGCGTCACCTGTGCCCATCAAATACAGTCTCAGCTGTGCCCATTAATGCCGCTTCATCACTGCCAATCAATGCAGCCTCACAGGGGGAGGGGGGCCTTGGTACATACTTGGCATTTGGCAGATCAGTGAATATACATATACACAAACATTTGCAAATTGAATGTCATTGTCATTATATAATATATAATCTCATTATCTAAGACAGACAGCAACAGTTTTTACTCAACACACCATATGAGGTGATGATCTTGAGCTCAGCAAACTTGTATCAATATGACCCTGTGTTGCTCGCTGCCGGTTCCTCGCTCGCACAGTCGCACCAATCTAAAATTCTGCTTTATGCTGTACCTGCCTCTGTGTCGGGTGCCTCTTCCAGGCTCTGACTCCACCTGTCCTCAAGGCCGGAGAGTCGACAGCAGCTGCCATGCTATGTTGTCCCATCATGATGGGCTGGACCTGGACACTGTCACATGTCACTCACTGTCAGAACGATCTCTGCTCCGAATCAGAGTGGTGAGTGAGCTGGGGGTAGGGTTGGATTCTGCAGTGGAAACACATCAGAGCGGCCCTGCCCTCAAGGAACTTACTATTTAGGGTCCCTAACTCACAATCATACATACACATACTAGGGACAATTTACACAGGAGCCAATTTATCTACCAGCATGTCTTTGGAGTGTAGGAGGAAACCGGAGTACCCGGAGAAAACCCACGCAGGCACAGGGAGAACATGCAAACTCCAGGCAGGTAGTTTCGTGGTTGGGATTCTAACCAGCGATCCTTTTGTTGCTAAGCGATTGTGCTAACCACTACACCACTGTGCTGCCCACAAAATGTAAAGAGACCATGTAAAAAAAAAAAAAAATTTAGAGAAGAAAACTGAAAGAGTCCTTAACGTGGATATGAGAAATGGCAGAATTGGCCCAGTTTTGAAGTGGTTAAAGCAGTACAAAAATATGTGATACTTACTTTTGCTTCAATGGTTCCTTGCCACTACTGGCATTTTCTACCTGGCCTTCTACAGGCACCGGTCTGCAGCCATTTTCATTGGCCAGCACTATATGATGCCACTCCTGCGCATGCGCAGCAATTTAGTCATCCCAGCACATCTGTGCCAGAATGTACAATATGCATTGCTTGCACAGATCAGTGTATATTCCATGGGAGACTGCGAACAGGCAGGTAGGTTGATTTTATTGCAATAAAGAGTCTGTCTTGCTCGTAGTCTTTAAAAAAAAGGCTAGTGCTGCTTTATGAGTTCCAACACGTGCAACAGATTCAAGTAGTTCATATTTGCACTACTTTAAGAATGTGTTGTTATGACTGCAACTGTCATTGTTATGCTTTAAAATTTTGTAATGCCTCTGCATGACTGCACAGGTCTGCAGCCAGGTTAGTGGCCCTCCACTATCAGAACCAGTGTGCAGGCAGTCAGGCAAGAGTCTAATAGCACGGAGCTTCTCCAGAAGACCCAGCTACTGTGGGGAGCACGTCTCTAATTGCTACCATATTACTATAGTTCCAGTTTGATGGCCTCATGTGTCTTCAAGCCTTGGATCCCTTCAGCTGTTCCCCTGTGTTACCAGAGCTACCCTGAACTTCACTTGTGAGGGATGTTGCCTATGAGGATAGTAGTTCTTTGTGTTCTAAACTGTTTTACTGAAGCAGTGCTACTCGGCTAGACTTATGCCGTGTACACACGGTCGGACTTTCCGTCAGAAAAAGTCAGACGAAATCTTTTCATCGGATATTCCGATCGTGTGTGGGCCTCATCGGACTTTTTTTTTTTTTCGAAAATTCTGACGGACCTAGAAATAGAACATGTTTTAAATATTTCAGACGGAATCAATTCCTATCGGGAAAACCGCTCGTCTGTATGCTGTTCCGACGGACCAAAAAACTACTGATGCTCTGAAGCAAGCACGAGACGGCAGCTATTGGCTACTGGCAATTGAACTTCCTTTTTCTAGTCCCGTTGTACGTATTGTACGTCACCGCGTTCTAGACGGTCGGACTTTGGTGTGATCGTGTGTAGGCAAGACAGTTTCAGCGGAACTCAGTCAGAAAAACCGTCCGAGTTTATTCCGACGGAAAAATCGGTCGTGTGTACAGGGCATTATTGTTGTCTTGTGGAGACTATGCTATGCAGCCACATATTACACTGATTGAGCCAGAGAGACATTGATGGGAAGAATATATGTTTGTGCAGCTTTCATATGTGTGTGCAGTGTGTGAACCTGTATTATATTGCTTCTAACTTTGCACCTATTTAGTAAACTGCAAGTGACAGTTACTCTTTACCTCCATATAATCCCTGGTGCTTTTTCGGGCTCCTGCGGATCTGCACACGCTGTGTACGGCTGCCTATACATGTGAATGGCTGTACATGGCTATGCTCAGGTAAATGTTAATGGCTTCTGCCATTGCAGTGATGACAAAATTGTCAATTTTAGAAATGCTGGTATTCTCAAACTTTTAGAACTTAATAAAAGACTGTTGTTTCAGTATCTCGAAAATTTTCAGTACTAGAATAATTTCAGGTTAAAAAAAAATGTATGTATTTCTAACTCAAAAAGTTCCTTCTATTGCTTTCAGCTGCCTCCAAATCTTCAAATTCCTTTTTTTCTGCTGTTGTGGTCAGAATTCTTGTGAGAACATATCTAGACGAATTGCAGCCCCAGGGCCACATCACTGTCAGCATGCTTTACTGAGCCTGTCATCTTCCTCACGGAACTCAACAGGTGAGTTTGACAAGCAATGGCGCTTGTCATACTCTGCACCCAGGGATGCAGCAAAACTGTGGCTCAGCTTCCCATTTTTACCCCCCCCCCCCCCGTCTGCCTGCCTGAAAGGGACCTATTTCATGCGTAGTTGTACTTAATATTCCTAGCACCAGGTGCTGGTTTTCTATATATTTACATACTTACGAACCTTCCGCTTGTCTGCCTCCCCCTCCACTGCCACATTTGGCACCTTGTGGGGGGGTGGGTACCCTCACCGCAGCCGACCCATTGAGAAAGCGCAGCACAATTCGCACATGCGCAGTAGGAAACTGGCAAGCCTGCCCCCACCCCAAAGCACCTTGTCCCCATGGGGACAAGGGCCTCTCCCTGACCACCCTGGGCTGTGGTTGTCGGGGTCTGCGGGCGGAGGACTTATCGGAATCTGGAAGCCCCCTTCCCCCCCAGATCCCGCCCCCCTATATAAATGGGTATCAGGTACATATTATCCCTACTCATTCACAAAAAAAGTGTAGAAAAGTAATAACCACTCGAGACAAATCCTTTATTAAAAAAATAAAATAAATAGCGTCCCACGATGTAAATCCATCATCAATCACGCCGACCCGAAAAAAGGAAAAACGCTCCACCTCCTGCGAGGCCTCCCGCCATATGCCCGCTCCACGCTTTGACATTTCATATATCGGCAAGAGGCGGGCCACCTGGCTACGTCAACCAGGGGTACCGCTTGCATGCCCGAATAAGGGTCCAGTATGGACTAGTTTTTTACTTAATTTTTTAACTGGCACTTTTCTTTTTTTATTCAGATGTCAGTGGGCAAACCCACTGACAGCTGATGACTCACTGGTTGTTAAGGATGCCGCGGCCGGCTTCCGGGCCCCGCTCCTTCGCCCATCCCTACTTGTCAGCAGTGTTGATCCTGCCCGACCCCCCAGCCCCCCCCCCCCCCCCCCGTCGCTTCCCCACTTCTGGAATCTGTGTAAACGGCTGGCTGTGTCTATGTGTGCAGGGTTTCACCCTGAGCTTCCCTGCTGTGCAGCTTCAGATCAGTTCTGTGTGTTATCCCCTGCTCGCTCCCCCTACCTCCTGGCAAGCAGTTGAGGGATCAATCAGAAACAGCTGGAGCAGGATCATGGGAAATGTAGCTCCCTTGGGGTTCCTGCCTACTGAAAGTACTGGCGCCTAAACTACAGCCCCCACCAAACCCAGCAGAAGAAGGAGGGGGAAGCTGCATTTTGCCAGGCTCTACAGGACACAGCTCTCTTGCCATGAGGGAGCCCAGAGTGTGCACTTTACTGTCCAATGTGCACCACCACTGCTGACAGAGTCACCTGGGTGCAGTGCCAACAGTGGACTAATCGCTGTGTGTAACTGGATAGTGAGCTGCTTCTGTAGGGATTTACTATCTGCTGCTAGAGGGACTGTGCCCTTTAGAAACTGACCATACAGATGCCTAGTATCAATATCGCTGCCTGCAGGGCTTGACTGGGACTATTCTCATGGGCACCAGGGGTACAACTGGGCCCCAACACTAGCCGGCTGAAGAGTTAGGACTAATGACTGTCCTTTTTACAGCTGCTATACAGAGACCTTTACCTACTGTTTATGCTAAGAGGTACCTCTCAGGGGACACTGCACCATATTCTAGCCATTCTCCTAGAGTAGAGTACACTCTAGAATAGTTATAGTATTATTATTTACATTGCACTGATACTTTAGGTAGTAAAAAAATGGACGAACAGGTGGGATTTTCAATGCAGAGGAGACAGGCTTTTGCATTAAAATGACCTACCTGCTTGTGAGCTGTGCATGTGCAGCTCATGGTAGAAATGGGGCAATGTCAAAGCTGACGGAACTCCTGTGCATGCAGGGGAAGGGTGGCAATTTCTCCCTGGGCATGTGCAGTTTCCGGACCCAGCCAAGTGCTACTGCTCGGGCAGCTCCGGCGGGGGGGGGGGGGGGGTAACAGGGCTGAAACCTGAATTAGTGGCCGAATTGCAGTGATCCCTCCATGATCTCCATCCTGTGCTGCAGCTACGATGTGTCCTGTGGCAGGGATGTTGGCTGCACCTGTCAAGTCTGGGCTGGGAGTGTGTGCCTGTTTTTTTTTTTTTTTGTAAATACATTGCCTTGAAAAAGTATTCATACCCCTTGAAATTTTCCACATGTTGTGATGTTACAACCAAAAACATAAATGTATTTTATTGATGATTTTATGTGATAGACCAACACAAAGTGGCACATAATTGTGAAGTGGAAGGAAAATGATAAATGGTCTTCAAAATTTTTTACAAATAAATATCTGAAAAGTGTGGCGTGCATTGGTATTCAGCCCCCTATACCCCTAACTAAAATCTAGTGGAACCAATTGCCTCCAGTAGTCACCTAATTAGTAAATATAGTCCAGCTGTGTGTAATTTAATCTCAGTATAAAGTTCTGTGAAGCCCTCAGAGGTTTGTTAGCGAACCTTAGTGAACAAACAGCATCATGAAGGAACACACGACACAGGTCAGGGATAAAGTTGTGGAGAAGTTTAAAGCAGGGTTGGGTTATAAAAAAATCTCCCAAGTTTTGAACATCTTACGGAGCTCTGTTAAATCCATCATCGGAAAATGGAACAAGTATGGCACAACTGACAACCTACCAAGACATGGCCGTCCACCTAAACTGACAGGCCGGACAAGGAGAGCATTAATCGGAGAAGAAGCCAAGAAGCCCATGGGAACTCTGGAGGAGCTACAGAGATCCACAGCTCAGGTGGGAGAATCTGTCCACAGGACAATTATTAGTCATACACTTCACAAATCTGCTCTTTATGGAAGAGTGACAAGAGGAAAGCCATTGTTGAAAGAAAGCCATAAGAAGTCCCATTTGCAGTTTGCAAGAAGCCATGTGGGGGACACAGCAAACATGTGGAAGAAGGTGCTCTGGTCAGATGAGACCAAAATTGAACTTTTGGCCTAAAAAGAAAAACGCTATGTGTGGTGGAAAACTAACACCGCACATCACCCTGAACACACCATCCCCACTGTGAAACATGGTGGTGACAGCATCATGTTGTGGGGATGCTTTTCTTCAGCAGGGACAGGGAAGCTGGTCAGAGTTGATGAGAAGATGGATGAAGACAAATACAGCAGGACAACGACCCTAAACATACAGCCAGAGCTACAATGGAATGGTTTAGATCAAAGCAGTTTCATGAGTTAGAATGGCCCAGTCAAAGTCCAGACCTAAATCCAATTGAGAATTTTAGGCCAAACTTGAAAATTGCTGTTTAGAGACGCTCTCCATCCAATCTGACAGAGCTTGAGATATTTTGCAAAGAAGAGTGGGCAAAAATGTCACTCTCTAGATGTGCAAAGCTGGTAGAGACATCCCCAAAAAGACTTGCAGCTGTAATTGCAGAGAAAGGTGGTTCTATAAAGTATTGACTCAGGGGGGCTGAATACAAATGCCCCCCACACTTTTCACATATTTATTTGTAAAAAAAAAAAATGAAATACATGTGAATACTTTTTCAAGGCACTGTAAGTAATTTTTCTCCTTTACTGAAGTTCACTGATAGGTGGTGGCACTGATGGGTGGCACTGATAGGTGGCACAAATAGGCGGAACTTATGGGCGGTATAGTTGGGCCCTGGGTGGCAATGATGGGCATTTATGGGTGGCACTGGGCACTGAAAGGCAGCACTGGTTGGTGATGGGCGGCACTGAGCACTGAAAGGCAGCACTGGCTGGTGATGGGCACTGATTGGTGTCACTGATGGGCACAGACTGGCGTCAATTGCTGGGCACTGCTAGGGCGGCACTGTAATCAGTGCCCTAATTGTCTGTACAGTCTCCCCTGCGAGGAGATGCCGCTGATCGGCTCTGCTTACATGCTGCCATTTACATGTGATTGGCTATTATTGGACACAGCCAATCACATGGGTAAAGAGCCGCGTCATCGGCTCTTTAACAAGATCGGGTCATGCTGTCATTGCTGTGTCATATTTGTCTTGCTTCATAACATCAATACATACATGGGCATGAATGGTGGGCTGATTCGGTGGTACAATGGGCCACCGACTGGACTTGTCCCCCAGGCTTAAGGCTGTCAGCCCTCTCCTGGGGGCAGGGATGCAATTGCCTCCCCGGGCCGCTCTGATGTGCTGTACAATTTGTCCGCTGTGTCGCCAGCTCACAACTGGGCATGTGCAGTTTCTGAGCTGGCCGAGTGCAGCAGCTCCCTCCAGTACTGTGAGCAAGCAATGTATTTTGTCACTGGGATGAAAGTCTGTGTTACAGAGCGCAGCCTAGTACAGCCCCTCCCTCCACCACACAAATAGCTGATAGATCTGCTCTTTCTTTCCCTGCCCACACTGCGAGCAGCCCGTGTGCTGTCTGTGAAGAGGATGTGTGGGCGGGAAAGTTAAAGTTTCATGCTTGGGTCATTTTTCTGAGGCATTTGACAGGCAGTGAGGAGGTATCTTCACATTTCCTCTCTGTCCAGCAGAATTTCAATCTCTCTATGTGCAGACTGGTTGTACAGAATTCGATCTATCAACTGACTCCAGTACAACCAGCATGTCTTTTTTTATTTTGTCAATCACTGCTATCTGCTATAGCCCCCGGCAGTGATCACTGTAGTCTGATGGCTGGGAAACTTTCACCCCAGAGCACACACTGACACCCGGCTCTTACGGAAGTTTGCTAAATCAAATGCCAGGCTTCTCTAGCATTACACCTGTGTGGCTGCAACCAAGTCTGGGCACAAGCCAGCACAGGCTCCTGGAAACACAGGACGGTAGCCAGTACGAGGGGAGCTGGGATATGACGTTACTTACGCCATAGTCCTGCCACTCCCAAACCTGCTCCACTGCAGCACCAGGCCCACAATGCCCTTAATCTGGCCCTGGTGCTGCATATCAGTGCCACATATTAGCATACCTCCCAACTTTTTGAGATGGGAATGAAGGACACCTATCAGCAAAAGTATGCAGGGCATAGGACACGCCCCTTGCCACGCCCCTTTAACAGAGAATTGTGCTAAAAAACAAGATTGGTTAAACCCACAAGTATTTTTTTTACCACTACTACCCTTTATATTGGGTTTTGGAATTCACAAATGCAGCAATTTAGAAGTCAGAAATTAGTGGTGTTTAAATACCACCAAAAGAAATCTCTATTTGTGTGAAAAAAAATTATAAAACTGTCATATGGGTACAGTGTTAAATAACCGCGCAATTGTCATTCAAGGTGTGACAGTGCTGAAAATTGGTCTGGGCAATTCCATAAAAAGGCTCACCGAAATCCTCAGCACCAGGCCCATGATGCTCTTAATCTGGCCCTGGCAGTGTGAATCGGTCTCGCTATCTCTGTGCAGGCAGTGTGAAGCGGTCTCTCTCTCTCTCTCTGTGCAGGCAGTGTGATGCAGTCTCTCTCTCTCTCTCTCTCTCTCTCTCTGTGCAGGCAGTGTGATGCAGTCTCTCTCTCTCTCTCTCTCTGTGCAGGCAGTGTGATGCAGTCTCTCTCTCTCTCTCTGTGCAGGCAGTGTGATGTGGTCTCTCTCTCTCTCTCTCTCTCTCTCTCTCTCTGTGCAGGCAGTGTGAGGCGGTCTCTCTCTGTGCAGGCAGTGTGATGTGGTCTCTCTCTCTGTGCAGGCAGTGTGATGTGGTCTCTCTCTCTCTCTGCGGGCAGTGTGATGTGGTCTCTCTCTCTCTCTCTCTCTCTCTCTCTGTGTGCAGGCAGTGTGAAGCGGTCCCTCTCTCTATGTGCAGGCAGTGTGGTGTGGTCTCTCTCTCTCTCTCTGTGCAGGCAGTGTGATGTGGTCTCTCTCTCTCTCTCTGTGCAGGCAGTGTGATGTGGTCTCTCTCTCTCTGTGCAGGCAGTGTGATGTGGTCTCTCTCTCTCTCTCTCTCTGTGCAGGCAGTGTGATGTGGTCTCTCTCTCTCTCTCTCTGTGCAGGCAGTGTGAAGGGGTCTCTCTCTCTCTCTGCAGGCAGTGTGATGTGGTCTCTCTCTCTCTCTCTCTGTGCAGGCAGTGTGATGTGGTCTCTCTCTCTCTCTCTCTCTGTGCAGGCAGTGTGATGTGGTCTCTCTCTCTCTCTCTCTCTGTGCAGGCAGTGTGAAGGGGTCTCTCTCTCTCTCTCTGCAGGCAGTGTGATGCGGTCTCTCTCTCTCTTTCTCTCTGCAGGTAGTGTGAAGCGGTCTCTCCGGTTCTCTGTGCAGACAATGTGGAGTGGTCTCTCTCTCTCTCTCTGCAGACAATGTGGAGTGGTCTCTCTCTCTCTCTGTGCAGACAATGTGGAGTGGTCGCTGTCTCTCTGTGCAGACAATGTGGAGTGGTCGCTCTCTCTGTGCAGACAATGTGAAGTGGTCTCTCTCTCTGTGCAGACAATGTGGAGTGGTCTCTCTCTCTGTGTGCAGACAATAGGGAGTGGTCTCTCTCGCTTTGTGCAGACAATGTGGAGTGGTCTCTCTCTCTCTCTCTGTGCAGACGATGTGGAGTGGTCGCTCTCTCTCTGTGCAGACAATGTGGAGTGGTCTCTCTCGCTCTGTGCAGACAATGTGAAGTAGTCTCTCTGGCTCTCTATGCAGACAATGTGGAGTGGTCTCTCTCTCTCTCTCTCTGTGCAGACAATGTGAAGCGGTCTCTTCGGCTCTCTGTGCAGACAATGTGGAGTGGTCTCTCTCTCTCTGTGCAGACAATGTGGAGTGGTCTCTCTTTCTCTCTGCAGACAATGTGGAGTGGTCTCTCTCTCTCTCTCTGTGCAGGCAGTGTGATGTGGTCTCTCTCTCTCTCTCTCTCTCTCTCTCTCTCTCTGTGCAGGCAGTGTGAGGCAGTCTCTCTCTCTGCGGGCAGTGTGATGTGGTCTCTCTCACTGTGCAAGCAGTGTGATGTGGTCTCTCTCTCTCTCTCTCTGTGCAGGCAGTGTGAAGTGGTCTCTCTCTCTCTATGTGCAGGCAGTGTGATGTGGTCTCTCTCTCTCTCTGTGCAGGCAGTGTGATGTGGTCTCTCTCTCTCTCTCTGTGCAGGCAGTGTGAAGGGGTCTTTCTCTCTCTGCAGGCAGTGTGATGCGGTCTCTCTCTCTCTCTTTCTCTCTGCAGGCAGTGTGAAGCGGTCTCTCCGGTTCTCTGTGCAGACAATGTGGAGTGGTCTCTCTCTGTGCAGACAATGTGGAGTGGTCTCTCTCTCTCTGTGCAGACAATGTGGAGTGGTCGCTCTCTCTCTGTGCAGACAATGTGGAGTGGTCGCTCTCTCTCTGTGCAGAAAATGTGGAGGGGTCTCTCTCTCTCTGTGCAGACAATGTGGAGTGGTCTCTCTCTCTCTGTGCAGACAATGGGGAGTGGTCTCTCTCGCTCTGTGCAGACAATGTGGAGTGGTCTCTCTCTGTGCAGACAATGTGGAGTGGTCGCTCTCTCTCTGTGCAGACAATGTGGAGTGGTCGCTCTCTCTCTGTGCAGAAAATGTGGAGGGGTCTCTCTCTCTCTGTGCAGACAATGTGGAGTGGTCTCTCTCTCTCTGTGCAGACAATGGGGAGTGGTCTCTCTCTCTCTCTCTGTGCAGACAATGTGGAGTGGTCGCTCTCTCTCTGTGCAGACAATGTGGA
Source organism: Lithobates sylvaticus (assembly GCA_028564925.1). Taxonomy (NCBI): domain Eukaryota; kingdom Metazoa; phylum Chordata; class Amphibia; order Anura; family Ranidae; genus Lithobates; species Lithobates sylvaticus. Next base: position 118,488,760 of record CM053026.1, read on the forward strand.
GTGGTCTCTCTCACTCTGTGCAGACAATGTGAAGCGGTCTCTCTGGCTCTCTATGCAGACAATGTGGAGTGGTCTCTCTCTCTCTGTGCAGACAATGTGAAGCGGTCTCTTCGGCTCTCTGTGCAGACAATGTGGAGTGGTCTCTCTCTCTGTGCAGACAATGTGGAGTGGTCTCTCTCTCTCTCTGCAGACAATGTGGAATGGTCTTCTCTCTCTCTGTGCAGACAATGTTGAGTGGTCTCTCTCTCTCTCTCTGTGCAGACAATGTAGAGTGGTCTCTCTCTGTGCAGACAATGTGGAGTGGTCTCTCTCTCTCTGTGCAGACAATGTGAAGTGGTCTCTCCCGCTCTGTGCAGACAATGTGGAGTGGTCTCTCTCTCTCTGTGCAGACAATGTGGAGTGGTCTCTCTCTCTCTGTGCAGACAATGTGGAGTGGTCTCTCTCTCTCTGTGCAGACAATGTGGAGTGGTCTCTCTCTCTCTGTGCAGACAATGTGAAGTGGTCTCTCTCTCTCTCTGCAGACAATGTGAAGTGGTCTCTCTCGCTCTTTGCAGACAATGTGGAGTGGTCTCTCTCGCACTGTGCAGACAATGTGGAGTGGTCTCTCTCTCTCTCTGTGCAGACAATGTGGAGTGGTCTCTCTCTCTCTGTGCAGACAATGTGGAGTGGTCGCTCTCTCTCTCTGTGCAGACAATGTGGAGTGGTCGCTCTCTCTCTGTGCAGACAATGTGGAGTGGTCTCTCTCGCTCTGTGCAGACAATGTGGAGTGGTCTCTCTTGCTCTGTGCAGACAATGTGGAGTGGTCTCTCTCTGTGCAGACAATGTGGAGTGGTCTCTCTCTCTCTCTGCAGACAATGTGGAGTGGTCGCTCTCTCTCTGTGCAGACAATGTGGAGGGGTCTCTCTCTCTCTGTGCAGACAATGTGGAGTGGTCTCTCTCTCTCTGTGCCGACAATGGGGAGTGGTCTCTCTCGCTCTGTGCAGACAATGTGGAGTGGTCTCTCTCTCTCTCTCTGTGCAGACAATGTGGAGTGGTCGCTCTCTCTCTGTGCAGACAATGTGGAGTGGTCTCTCTCGCTCTGTGCAGACAATGTGAAGCGGTCTCTCTGGCTCTCTATGCAGACAATGTGGAGTGGTCTCTCTCTCTCTGTGCAGACAATGTGGAGTGGTCTCTCTCTCTGTGTGCCGACAATGGGGAGTGGTCTCTCTCGCTCTGTGCAGACAATGTGGAGTGGTCTCTCTCTCTCTCTCTGTGCAGACAATGTGGAGTGGTCGCTCTCTCTCTGTGCAGACAATGTGGAGTGGTCTCTCTCTCTCTCTCTGCAGACAATGTGGAGTGGTCTCTCTCTCTCTCTGTGCAGGCAGTGTAATGTGGTCTCTCTCTCTCTCTCTGTGCAGGCAGTGTGAGGCGGTCTCTCTCTCTGCGGGCAGTGTGATGTGGTCTCTCTCTCTGTGCAAGCAGTGTGATGTGGTCTCTCTCTCTCTCTCTCTCTCTCTCTCTCTCTCTGTGCAGGCAGTGTGATGTGGTCTCTCTCTCTCTCTCTCTCTGTGCAGGCAGTGTGATGTGGTCTCTCTCTCTCTCTCTCTGTGCAGGCAGTGTGAAGGGGTCTCTCTCTCTCTCTGTGCAGGCAGTGTGATGTGGTCTCTCTCTCTCTGTGCAGGCAGTGTGATGTGGTCTCTCTCTCTCTCTCTCTCTGTGCAGGCAGTGTGATGTGGTCTCTCTCTCTCTCTCTCTCTGTGCAGGCAGTGTGAAGGGGTCTCTCTCTCTCTCTCTGCAGGCAGTGTGATGCGGTCTCTCTCTCTCTTTCTCTCTGCAGGCAGTGTGAAGCGGTCTCTCCGGTTCTCTGTGCAGACAATGTGGAGTGGTCTCTCTCTCTCTCTCTGCAGACAATGTGGAGTGGTCTCTCTCTCTCTCTGTGCAGACAATGTGGAGTGGTCGCTGTCTCTCTGTGCAGACAATGTGGAGTGGTCGCTCTCTCTGTGCAGACAATGTGAAGTGGTCTCTCTCTCTGTGCAGACAATGTGGAGTGGTCTCTCTCTCTGTGTGCAGACAATAGGGAGTGGTCTCTCTCGCTTTGTGCAGACAATGTGGAGTGGTCTCTCTCTCTCTCTCTGTGCAGACGATGTGGAGTGGTCGCTCTCTCTCTGTGCAGACAATGTGGAGTGGTCTCTCTCGCTCTGTGCAGACAATGTGAAGTAGTCTCTCTGGCTCTCTATGCAGACAATGTGGAGTGGTCTCTCTCTCTCTCTCTCTGTGCAGACAATGTGAAGCGGTCTCTTCGGCTCTCTGTGTAGACAATGTGGAGTGGTCTCTCTCTCTCTGTGCAGACAATGTGGAGTGGTCTCTCTTTCTCTCTGCAGACAATGTGGAGTGGTCTCTCTCTCTCTCTCTGTGCAGGCAGTGTGATGTGGTCTCTCTCTCTCTCTCTCTCTCTCTCTCTCTGTGCAGGCAGTGTGAGGCAGTCTCTCTCTCTGCGGGCAGTGTGATGTGGTCTCTCTCACTGTGCAAGCAGTGTGATGTGGTCTCTCTCTCTCTCTCTCTGTGCAGGCAGTGTGAAGTGGTCTCTCTCTCTCTATGTGCAGGCAGTGTGATGTGGTCTCTCTCTCTCTCTGTGCAGGCAGTGTGATGTGGTCTCTCTCTCTCTCTCTGTGCAGGCAGTGTGAAGGGGTCTTTCTCTCTCTGCAGGCAGTGTGATGCGGTCTCTCTCTCTCTCTTTCTCTCTGCAGGCAGTGTGAAGCGGTCTCTCCGGTTCTCTGTGCAGACAATGTGGAGTGGTCTCTCTCTGTGCAGACAATGTGGAGTGGTCTCTCTCTCTCTGTGCAGACAATGTGGAGTGGTCGCTCTCTCTCTCTGCAGACAATGTGGAGTGGTCGCTCTCTCTCTGTGCAGAAAATGTGGAGGGGTCTCTCTCTCTCTGTGCAGACAATGTGGAGTGGTCTCTCTCTCTCTGTGCAGACAATGGGGAGTGGTCTCTCTCTCTCTGCAGACAATGTGGAGGGGTCTCTCTCTCTCTGTGCAGACAATGTGGGTCTCTCTCTCTCTGTGCAGTGGTCTCTCTCTCTCTCTGTGCAGACAATGTGGAGTGGTCGCTCTCTCTCTGTGCAGACAATGTGGAGTGGTCGCTCTCTCTCTGTGCAGAAAATGTGGAGGGGTCTCTCTCTCTCTGTGCAGACAATGTGGAGTGGTCTCTCTCTCTCTGTGCAGACAATGGGGAGTGGTCTCTCTCGCTCTGTGCAGACAATGTGGAGTGGTCTCTCTCTCTCTCTCTGTGCAGACAATGTGGAGTGGTCGCTCTCTCTCTGTGCAGACAATGTGGAGTGGTCTCTCTCACTCTGTGCAGACAATGTGAAGCGGTCTCTCTGGCTCTCTATGCAGACAATGTGGAGTGGTCTCTCTCTCTCTGTGCAGACAATGTGAAGCGGTCTCTTCGGCTCTCTGTGCAGACAATGTGGAGTGGTCTCTCTCTCTGTGCAGACAATGTGGAGTGGTCTCTCTCTCTCTCTGCAGACAATGTGGAATGGTCTTCTCTCTCTCTGTGCAGACAATGTTGAGTGGTCTCTCTCTCTCTCTCTGTGCAGACAATGTAGAGTGGTCTCTCTCTGTGCAGACAATGTGGAGTGGTCTCTCTCTCTCTCTGTGCAGACAATGTGAAGTGGTCTCTCCCGCTCTGTGCAGACAATGTGGAGTGGTCTCTCTCTCTCTGTGCAGACAATGTGGAGTGGTCTCTCTCTCTCTGTGCAGACAATGTGGAGTGGTCTCTCTCTCTCTGTGCAGACAATGTGGAGTGGTCTCTCTCTCTCTGTGCAGACAATGTGAAGTGGTCTCTCTCTCTCTCTGCAGACAATGTGAAGTGGTCTCTCTCGCTCTTTGCAGACAATGTGGAGTGGTCTCTCTCGCACTGTGCAGACAATGTGGAGTGGTCTCTCTCTCTCTCTGTGCAGACAATGTGGAGTGGTCTCTCTCTCTCTGTGCAGACAATGTGGAGTGGTCGCTCTCTCTCTCTGTGCAGACAATGTGGAGTGGTCGCTCTCTCTCTGTGCAGACAATGTGGAGTGGTCTCTCTCGCTCTGTGCAGACAATGTGGAGTGGTCTCTCTTGCTCTGTGCAGACAATGTGGAGTGGTCTCTCTCTGTGCAGACAATGTGGAGTGGTCTCTCTCTCTCTCTGCAGACAATGTGGAGTGGTCGCTCTCTCTCTGTGCAGACAATGTGGAGGGGTCTCTCTCTCTCTGTGCAGACAATGTGGAGTGGTCTCTCTCTCTCTGTGCCGACAATGGGGAGTGGTCTCTCTCGCTCTGTGCAGACAATGTGGAGTGGTCTCTCTCTCTCTCTCTGTGCAGACAATGTGGAGTGGTCGCTCTCTCTCTGTGCAGACAATGTGGAGTGGTCTCTCTCGCTCTGTGCAGACAATGTGAAGCGGTCTCTCTGGCTCTCTATGCAGACAATGTGGAGTGGTCTCTCTCTCTCTGTGCAGACAATGTGGAGTGGTCTCTCTCTCTCTGTGCCGACAATGGGGAGTGGTCTCTCTCGCTCTGTGCAGACAATGTGGAGTGGTCTCTCTCTCTCTCTCTGTGCAGACAATGTGGAGTGGTCGCTCTCTCTCTGTGCAGAAAATGTGGAGTGGTCTCTCTCTCTCTCTCTGCAGACAATGTGGAGTGGTCTCTCTCTCTCTCTGTGCAGACAATGTGAAGTGGTCTCTCTCTCTCTCTGCAGACAATGTGAAGTGGTCTCTCTCGCTCTTTGCAGACAATGTGGAGTGGTCTCTCTCGCACTGTGCAGACAATGTGGAGTGGTCTCTCTCTCTCTCTGTGCAGACAATGTGGAGTGGTCTCTCTCTCTCTGTGCAGACAATGTGGAGTGGTCGCTCTCTCTCTCTGTGCAGACAATGTGGAGTGGTCGCTCTCTCTCTGTGCAGACAATGTGGAGTGGTCTCTCTCGCTCTGTGCAGACAATGTGGAGTGGTCTCTCTTGCTCTGTGCAGACAATGTGGAGTGGTCTCTCTCTGTGCAGACAATGTGGAGTGGTCTCTCTCTCTCTCTGCAGACAATGTGGAGTGGTCGCTCTCTCTCTGTGCAGACAATGTGGAGGGGTCTCTCTCTCTCTGTGCAGACAATGTGGAGTGGTCTCTCTCTCTCTGTGCCGACAATGGGGAGTGGTCTCTCTCGCTCTGTGCAGACAATGTGGAGTGGTCTCTCTCTCTCTCTCTGTGCAGACAATGTGGAGTGGTCGCTCTCTCTCTGTGCAGACAATGTGGAGTGGTCTCTCTCGCTCTGTGCAGACAATGTGAAGCGGTCTCTCTGGCTCTCTATGCAGACAATGTGGAGTGGTCTCTCTCTCTCTGTGCAGACAATGTGGAGTGGTCTCTCTCTCTCTGTGCCGACAATGGGGAGTGGTCTCTCTCGCTCTGTGCAGACAATGTGGAGTGGTCTCTCTCTCTCTCTCTGTGCAGACAATGTGGAGTGGTCGCTCTCTCTCTGTGCAGACAATGTGGAGTGGTCTCTCTCTCTCTCTCTGCAGACAATGTGGAGTGGTCTCTCTCTCTCTCTGTGCAGGCAGTGTGATGTGGTCTCTCTCTCTCTCTCTGTGCAGGCAGTGTGAGGCGGTCTCTCTCTCTGCGGGCAGTGTGATGTGGTCTCTCTCTCTGTGCAAGCAGTGTGATGTGGTCTCTCTCTCTCTCTCTCTCTCTCTCTCTCTCTCTCTCTCTGTGCAGGCAGTGTGATGTGGTCTCTCTCTTTCTGTGCAGGCAGTGTGATGTGGTCTCTCTCTCTCTGCGGGCAGTGTGATGTGGTCTCTCTCTCTCTCTCTCTCTCTCTCTCTCTCTCTCTCTCTCTGTGCAGGCAGTGTGAAGCGGTCCCTCTCTCTATGTGCAGACAGTGTGGTGTGGTCTCTCTCTCTCTCTGTGCAGGCAGTGTGATGTGGTCTCTCTCTCTCTCTGTGCAGGCAGTGTGATGTGGTCTCTCTCTCTCTCTCTCTGTGCAGGCAATGTGAAGGTGTCTCTCTCTCTGCAGGCAGTGTGATGCGGTCTCTCTCTCTCTTTCTCTCTGCAGGCAGTGTGAAGCGGTCTCTCCGGTTCTCTGTGCAGACAATGTGGAGTGGTCTCTCTCTCTCTGCAGACAATGTGGAGTGGTCTCTCTCTCTCTCTGTGCAGACAATGTGGAGTGGTCTCTCTCGCTCTGTGCAGACAATGTGAAGCAGTCTCTCTGGCTCTCTATGCAGACAATGTGGAGTGGTCTCTCTCTCTCTGTGCAGACAATGTGAGGCGGTCTCTTCGGCTCTCTGTGCAGACAATGTGGAGTGGTCTCTCTCTCTCTGTGCAGACAATGTGGAGTTGTCTCTCTTTCTCTCTGCAGACAATGTGGAGTGGTCTCTCTCTCTCTCTCTCTCTCTGTGCAGGCAGTGTGATGTGGTCTCTCTCTCTCTCTCTCTCTGTGCAGGCAGTGTGAGGCGGTCTCTCTCTCTGCGGGCAGTGTGATGTGGTCTCTCTCTCTGTGCAAGCAGTGTGATGTGGTCTCTCTCTCTCTCTCTCTCTCTCTCTCTCTCTCTGTGCAGGCAGTGTGAAGTGGTCTCTCTCTCTCTATGCGCAGGCAGTGTGATGTGGTCTCTCTCTCTCTCTCTCTGTGCAGGCAGTGTGATGTGGTCTCTCTCTCGCTCTCTCTCTCTCTGTGCAGGCAGTGTGAAGGGGTCTTTCTCTCTCTGCAGGCAGTGTGATGCGGTCTCTCTCTCTCTCTTTCTCTCTGCAGGCAGTGTGAAGCGGTCTCTCCGGTTCTCTGTGCAGACAATGTGGAGTGGTCTCTCTCTCTCTGCAGACAATGTGGAGTGGTCTCTCTCTCTCTCTGTGCAGACAATGTGGAGTGGTCGCTCTCTCTCTGTGCAGACAATGTGGAGTGGTCGCTCTCTCTGTGCAGACAATGTGGAGTGGTCTCTCTCTCTCTCTCTGTGCAGACAATAGGGAGTGGTCTCTCTCGCTTTGTGCAGACAATGTGGAGTGGTCTCTCTCTCTCTGTGCAGACAATGTGGAGTGGTCTCTCTCGCTCTGTGCAGACAATGTGAAGCAGTCTCTCTGGCTCTCTATGCAGACAATGTGGAGTGGTCTCTCTCTCTCTGTGCAGACAATGTGAGACGGTCTCTTCGGCTCTCTGTGCAGACAATGTGGAGTGGTCTCTCTCTCTCTGTGCAGACAATGTGGAGTGGTCTCTCTTTCTCTCTGCAGACAATGTGGAGTGGTCTCTCTCTCTCTCTGTGCAGGCAGTGTGATGTGGTCTCTCTCTCTCTCTCTGTGCAGGCAGTGTGAGGCGGTCTCTCTCTCTGTGCAGGCAGTGTGATGTGGTCTCTCTCTCTCTGTGCAAGCAGTGTGATGTGGTCTCTCTCTCTCTGTGCAGCAGTGTGAAGTGGTCTCTCTCTCTCTATGCGCAGGCAGTGTGATGTGGTCTCTCTCTCTCTCTCTCTGTGCAGGCAGTGTGATGTGGTCTCTCTCTCTCTCGCTCTCTCTCTCTCTGTGCAGGCAGTGTGAAGGGGTCTTTCTCTCTCTGCAGGCAGTGTGATGCGGTCTCTCTCTCTCTCTCTCTCTTTCTCTCTGCAGGCAGTGTGAAGCGGTCTCTCCGGTTCTCTGTGCAGACAATGTGGAGTGGTCTCTCTCTCTGTGCAGACAATGTGGAGTGGTCTCTCTCTCTCTGTGCAGACAATGTGGAGTGGTCTCTCTCTCTCTCTGCAGACAATGTGGAGTGGTCGCTCTCTCTCTGTGCAGACAATGTGGAGTGGTCGCTCTCTCTCTGTGCAGAAAATGTGGAGGGGTCTCTCTCTCTCTGTGCAGACAATGTGGAGTGGTCTCTCTCTCTCTGTGCCGACAATGGGGAGTGGTCTCTCTCGCTCTGTGCAGACAATGTGGAGTGGTCTCTCTCTCTCTGTCTCTCTCTCGCTGTGCAGACAATGTGGAGTGGTCGCTCTCTCTCTGTGCAGACAATGTGGAGTGGTCTCTCTCGCTCTGTGCAGACAATGTGTAGCGGTCTCTCTCTCTCTGCAGACAATGTGGAGTGGTCTCTCTATCTCTGTGCAGACAATGTGGAGTGGTCTCTCTCTCTCTCTCTGTGCAGACAATGTGGAGTGGTCTCTCTCTCTCTCTGTGCCGACAATGGGGAGTGGTCTCTCTCGCTCTGTGCAGACAATGTGGAGTGGTCTCTCTCTCTCTCTCTGTGCAGACAATGTGGAGTGGTCGCTCTCTCTCTCTGTGCAGACAATGTGGAGTGGTCTCTCTCTCTCTCTCTGCAGACAATGTGGAGTGGTCTCTCTCTCTCTCTGCAGACAATGTGGAATGGTCTTCTCTCTCTCTCTCTGCAGACAATGTTGAGTGCTCTCTCTCTCTCTCTCTGTGCAGACAATGTGGAGTGGTCTCTCTCTGTGCAGACAATGTGGAGTGGTCTCTCTCTCTCTGTGCAGACAATGTGGAGTGGTCCCTCTCTCTCTGTGCAGACAATGTGGAGTGGTCTCTCTCTCTCTGTGCAGACAATGTGGAGTGGTCTCTCTCGCTCTGTGCAGACAATGTGGAGTGGTCTCTCTCTCTCTGTGCAGACAATGTGGAGTGGTCTCTCTCTCTCTCTGTGCTCTGTGGGTCTCTCTCTCTCTGTGCAGACAATGTGAGTGGTCTCTTGGAGTGGCTCTCTCTGTGCAGACAATGTGGAGTGGTCTCTCTCTCTCTCTGTGCAGACAATGTGGAGTGGTCTCTCTTCTCTCTCTGTGCAGACAATGTGGAGTGGTCTCTCTCTCTCTCTCTGTGCAGGCAGTGTGATGTGGTCTCTCTCTCTCTCTCTCTCTGTGCAGGGGTGTGATGTGGTCTCTCTCTCTCTCTCTCTCTGTGCAGGCTGAGGCGGTCTCTCTCTCTGCGGGCAGTGTGATGTGGTCTCTCTCTCTCTGTGCAGCAGTGTGATGTGGTCTCTCTCTCTCTCTCTCTCTCTCTCTGTGCAGGCAGTGTGAGGCAGTGTGATGCGGTCTCTCTCTCTCTGTGGAGTGGTCTCTCTCTCTCTGCGCAGCATGTGTGATGTGGTCTCTCTCTCTCTCTCTCTCTCTCTCTCTCTGTGCAGGCAGTGTGAAGTGGTCTCTCTCTCTCTGCGCAGGCAGTGTGATGTGGTCTCTCTCTCTCTCTCTCTGTGCAGGCAGTGTGATGTGGTCTCTCTCTCTCTCGCACTCTCTCTCTCTCTGTCTCTCTGCAGGCAGTGTGATGGGGTCTCTTTCTCTCTCTGCAGGCAGTGTGATGCGGTCTCTCTCTCTCTCTTTTTCTCTGCAGGCAGTGTGAAGCGGTCTCTCCGGTTCTCTGTGCAGACAATGTGGAGTGGTCTCTCTCTGTGCAGACAATGTGGAGTGGTCTCTCTCTCTCTCTGCAGACAATGTGGAGTGGTCGCTCTCTCTCTGTGCAGACAATGTGGAGTGGTCGCTCTCTCTCTGTGCAGAAAATGTGGAGGGGTCTCTCTCTCTCTGTGCAGATAATGTGGAGTGGTCTCTCTCTCTCTGTGCCGACAATGGGGAGTGGTCTCTCTCGCTCTGTGCAGACAATGTGGAGTGGTCTCTCTCTCTCTCTCTCTGTGCAGACAATGTGGAGTGGTCGCTCTCTCTCTGTGCAGACAATGTGGAGTGGTCTCTCTCGCTCTGTGCAGACAATGTGAAGCGGTCTCTCTGGCTCTCTATGCAGACAATGTGGAGTGGTCTCTCTCTCTCTGTGCAGACAATGTGGAGTGGTCTCTCTCTCTCTCTGTGCCGACAATGGGGAGTGGTCTCTCTCGCTCTGTGCAGACAATGTGGAGTGGTCTCTCTCTCTCTCTCTCTGTGCAGACAATGTGGAGTGGTCGCTCTCTCTCTGTGCAGACAATGTGGAGTGGTCTCTCTCTCTCTGTGCAGACAATGTGGAGTGGTCTCTCTCTCTCTCTGCAGACAATGTGGAGTGGTCTCTCTCTCTCTCTGCAGACAATGTGGAGTGGTCTCTCTCTCTCTCTGCAGACAATGTGGAGTGGTCTCTCTCTCTCTCTCTGCAGACAATGTTGAGTGGTCTCTCTCTCTCTCTCTGTGCAGACAATGTGGAGTGGTCTCTCTCTGTGCAGACAATGTGGAGTGGTCTCTCTCTCTCTGTGCAGACAATGTGGAGTGGTCTCTCTCTCTCTGTGCAGACAATGTGGAGTGGTCTCTCTCTCTCTGTGCAGACAATGTGGAGTGGTCTCTCTCGCTCTGTGCAGACAATGTGGAGTGGTCTCTCTCTCTCTGTGCAGACAATGTGGAGTGGTATCTCTCTCTCTGTGCAGACAATGTGGAGTGGTCTCTCTCGCTCTGTGCAGACAATGTGGAGTGGTCTCTCTCTCTCTGTGCAGACAATGTGGAGTGGTCTCTCTCTCTCTCTTTTCAGACAATGTGGAGTGGTCTCTCTCTCTCTGTGCAGACAATGTGGAGTGGTCGCTCTCTCTCTCTGTGCAGACAATGTGGAGTGGTCTGTCTCTCTCTCTCTGTGCAGACAATGTGGAGTGGTCTCTCTCTCTCTGTGCAGACAATGTGGAGTGGTCTCTCTCTCTCTGTCTGCAGACAATGTGGAGTGGTCTCTCTCTCTCTGTGCAGACAATGTGGAGTGGTCTCTCTCTCTCTCTCTCTGTGCAGACAATGTGGAGTGGTCTCTCTCTCTCTGTGCAGACAATGTGGAGTGGTCGCTCTCTCTCTCTGTGCAGACAATGTGGAGTGGTCGCTCTCTCTCTGTGCAGACAATGTGGAGTGGTCTCTCTCTCTCTCTGTGCAGACAATGTGGAGTGGTCTCTCTCTCTCTGTGCAGACAATGTGGAGTGGTCTCTCTCTCTCTGTGCAGACAATGTGGAGTGGTCTCTCTCTCTCTCTCTGTGCAGACAATGTGGAGTGGTCTCTCTCTCTCTGTGCAGACAATGTGGAGTGGTCTCTCTCTCGCTCTGTGCAGACAATGTGAGTGGTCTCTCTCTCTCTCTGTGCAGACAATGTGGAGTGGTCTCTCTCTCTCTGTGCAGACAATGTGGAGTGGTCTCTCTCGCTCTCTGCAGACAATGTGGAGTGGTCTCTCTCTCTCTGTGCAGACAATGTGGAGTGGTCTCTCTCTCTCTCTGTGCAGACAATGTGGAGTGGTCTCTCTCGCTCTGTGCAGACAATGTGGAGTGGTCTCTCTCTCTCTGTGCAGACAATGTGGAGTGGTCTCTCTCTCTCTGTGCAGACAATGTGGAGTGGTCTCTCTCTCTCTGTGCAGACAATGTGGAGTGGTCTCTCTCTCTCTCTGTGCAGACAATGTGGAGTGGTCTCTCTCTCTCTCTCTGTGCAGACAATGTGGAGTGGTCTCTCTCTCTGTGCAGACAATGTGGAGTGGTCTCTCTCTCTCTCTCTCTCTCTCTCTGTGCAGACAATGTGGAGTGGTCTCTCTCTCTCTCTGCAGACAATGTGGAATGGTCTTCTCTCTCTCTCTCTCTGCAGACAATGTTGAGTGGTCTCTCTCTCTCTGTGCAGACAATGTGGAGTGGTCTCTCTCTGTGCAGACAATGTGGAGTGGTCTCTCCCGCTCTGTGCAGACAATGTGGAGTGGTCTCTCTCTCTCTGCAGACAATGTGGAGTGGTCTCTCTCTCTCTGTGCAGACAATGTGGAGTGGTCTCTCTCTCTCTCTGTGCAGACAATGTGGAGTGGTCTCTCTCGCTCTGTGCAGACAATGTGGAGTGGTCTCTCTCTCTCTCTGTGCAGACAATGTGGAGTGGTATCTCTCTCTCTGTGCAGACAATGTGGAGTGGTCTCTCTCGCTCTGTGCAGACAATGTGGAGTGGTGTCTCTCGCTCTGTGCAGACAATGTGGAGTGGTCTCTCTCTCTCTCTGTGCAGACAATGTGGAGTGGTCTCTCTCTCTCTGTGCAGACAATGTGGAGTGGTCGCTCTCTCTCTCTGTGCAGACAATGTGGAGTGGTCGCTCTCTCTCTCTGTGCAGACAATGTGGAGTGGTCTCTCTCGCTCTGTGCAGACAATGTGGAGTGGTCTCTCTCGCTCTGTGCAGACAATGTGGAGTGGTCTCTGTCTCTCTCTGTGCAGACAATGTGGAGTGGTCTCTCTCTCTCTGTGCAGACAATGTGGAGTGGTCTCTCTCGCTCTGTGCAGACAATGTGGAGTGGTCTCTCTCGCTCTGTGCAGACAATGTGGAGTGGTCTCTCTCTCTCCGTGCAGAAAATGTGGAGTGGTCTCTCTCGCTCTGTGCAAACAATGTGGAGTGGTCTCTCTCTCTCTCTGTGCAGACAATGTGGAGTGGTATCTCTCTCTCTGTGCAGACAATGTGGAGTGGTCTCTCTCTCTCTGTGCAGACAATGTGGAGTGGTCTCTCTCGCTCTGTGCAGACAATGTGGAGTGGTCTCTCTCTCTCTCTGTGCAGACAATGTGGAGTGGTATCTCTCTCTCTGTGCAGACAATGTGGAGTGGTCTCTCTCGCTCTGTGCAGACAATGTGGAGTGGTCTCTCTCTCTCTCTGTGCAGACAATGTGGAGTGGTCTCTCTCTCCCTGGGGCAATTTGGAGCAGTCTCGTTCCCTAGCACCAATAATTCTAGCACCAGAGCTCTTCGTAACGCTAAACTGATGACCTATATGGGGGCTTTTGAAGCATCGCCTATAGAAAATCTAGTAGTATGTAGTGCACAAAGCAATTGAGCTATTTTCTTGGTTGAGAGCCTCACCCCTGGTGAGTGGCCACTTCTATATATACACACAGCAGGATCATTGCATGATCTTATGGACTATTATTGGTGGACTTTTTTTACATTTTGTGGGTTTTTATGAATATTGGATTATACATTTAGGACTATTTTGTATCTAAGTTGGTTGTCTGATGACCATTTTGATTTTTCAATTACGACTAGCAGTCATTTTTGTTTTCTTTATAGAAAATATCGGGTACTGAAGTATGTCGCCATTTCACAGACAAATTTAAAGTTTGACATGTTGGGTATCTATTTATTGCATTTGTTTGCCCTAAAACAAGCGGCGGTGCGTCCATAAAGGGCGCTGGAGCGCCGCCCCCCCTCTCCTGTCACTCTCTCTCTCACATAGATAGATTCATGCATTGCATGAATCTATCTATGGTCGCCGCCCCCTATTCATGTGCCCGGCCCCTTGTCGGGCGCCGGGCATATGAATTACAGCGGCAGGGTTTCTTTGGAGACGCCTGATTAAAGCCATAGGCTCAAATATGCTTCCTGATTAGAGCCATAGGCTCTAATAGGCTTCCAAAAGGTTAAAGAGCGGGCGCACTGCTGTGCATTCGCTGATTACTCATTGGTGTGTTAGAGAACCGAATACATCGCTTCCCTAACACTGACCTGCCTCACAGACAATCAGGTTGCTCAGGTCTGGTTACCTGTCACCTGATTGGCTGAAACAACAGGCGCCGCTATTGGACGCCTGACAGGAGAAGAAGTGCAGGAGACGCATGAAGGACCCGCTCGTTGCTCTCACCTGCTGCACCACAAGACAGGGTAAGTGCGGGGCAAAAGGCGAGCCGGCAGGGGGCACACTGTCACACTTGCAGATTTTGGCACACTTGCAGCATTGGGCACATTGGCAGCATTTGGCACACTGGCAGCATTGGGCACACTGTCACACTGGTAGCATTTGGCACACTGGCAGCATTGGGCACACTGTCACACTGGCAGCATTGGGCACACTGGCAGCATTTGGCACACTGGCAGCATTTGATGGGCACACTGGCAGCATTTGGCACACTGGCAGCATTGGGCACACTGGCAGCATTTGGCACACTGGCAGCATTTGATGGGCACAGTGGCAGCATTTGGCACAGTGGCAGCATTTGATGGGCACACTGGCAGCGTTTGATGGCACAGTGGCTGCGTTTGATGGGCACAGTCGCAGCATTTGATGGGCACAGTGGCAGCATTTGGCACAGTGGCAGCATTTGATGGGCACACTGGCAGCGTTTGATGGCACAGTGGCTGCGTTTGATGGGCACAGTCGCAGCATTTGATGGGCACAGTGGCAGCTTTTGATGGCACAGTGGCTGCGTTTGATGGGCACAGTCGCAGCACTTGATGGCACAGTGGCAGCTTTTGATGGCACAGTGGCTGCGTTTGATGGGCACAGTGGCAGAGTTTGATGGCACAGTGGCAGCGTTTGATGGCACAGTGGCAGCGTTTGATGGCACAGTGGCAGCTTTTGATGGCACAGTGGCAGCGTTTGATGGCACAGTGGCAGCTTTTGATGGCACAGTGGCAGCATTTGATGGCACAGTGTCTTCAATTGATGGCACAGTGGCTGCAGTTGATGGCACAGTGTCTTCAATTGATGGCACAGTGACTTCAATTGATGGCACAGTGACTTCAATTGATGGCACAGTGGCTGCAGTTGATGTTTTTTTTTTTTAAATGTTCAGTTTGTTTGCCCCCCCAAATATTTTAGCACCAGCCGCCACTGCCTAAAATTCTCTGCCTATAGGCTCCTGAGATGTAAACCACCCTGCAGATGTGTCAGATAGGCTGAGGGTGCCCTTGGAGTGTGGGCACAGAACAGAGAACCCCAGTTACCGAGCGGCTCCTCCAGGGGGGGCACTGGACATGTCAGAGGTTGGATGGTAATGACATAAAGTTGGTGTGTGATTCGTGTACGATGTGATCGGGGAGGAGATCCGTTGTGTATGTGATGGGAGATCCGCTCATACTAGTTCCTCCCCCTCTCCCCAGTCATCCTGCCCCTTGTCTCCATCACACAGCTCACACTCCTCCTGAGCTGTCACACCGCACAGCCGGCCGGGAGGGAGGACTCTGCCCCGGGCACAGCGATCCCAGCACGGAGCCCCGCACCGCTCGGCCCGGTGAGTACTTTACATGTAGGTGGCCAGCGGAGCCGCACCGCTACCTGCCATGTATGGAGAGGGAGGAGATGCTGAGCGATCCGCACACTGCGGGCCTCCTACTCATAATGCACCACTTGTATGACAGCTCCGGACATATCGCTGGATTTACTACAGGGGGGTCTATAGGGGGGGGGGGGGGGGGGTCGCGAGGGGGGGTGGGGGGGGGGGGGGGGGGGGGGGGGGGGGGGGGGGGTGGGGGGGGGGGGGGGGGGGGGGGGGGGGGGGGGGGTGGGGGGGGGGGGGGGGGGGGGGGGGGGAAGCAGAGCATCGGGGTAGTTCATTGGGAAGCAGAGCACCGGGGTAGTTCATTGGGAAGCAGAGTACCGGGGTAGTTTATTGGAAGCAGAGCACCGGGGTAGTTCAGTGGGAAGCAGAGCACCGGGGAAGTTCAGTGGGAAGCAGAGCACCGGGGTAGTTTATTGGGAAGCAGAGCACCGGGGTAGTTTATTAGGAAGCAGAGCACTGGGGTAATTTATTAGGAAGCAAAGCATCGGAGTAGTTCAGTGGGAAGCAGAGCACCAGGGTAGTTCAGTGGGAAGCAGAGCACTGGGGTAGTTTATTAGGAAGAAGAGCACCGGGGTAGTTTATTAGGAAGCAGAGCACCAGGGTAGTTCAGTGGGAAGCAGAGCACCGGGGTAGTTCAGTGGGAAGCAGAGCACTGGGGTAGTTTATTAGGAAGCAGAGCACCAGGGTAGTTCATTGGGAAGCAGAGTACCGGGGTAGTTTATTAGGAAGCAGAGCACCGGGGTAGTTCATTGGGAAGCAGAGCACCGGGGTAGTTCAGTGGGAAGCAGAGCACTGGGGTAGTTTATTAGGAAGAAGAGCACCGGGGTAGTTTATTAGGAAGCAGAGCACCAGGGTAGTTCAGTGGGAAGCAGAGCACCGGGGTAGTTCAGTGGGAAGCAGAGCACTGGGGTAGTTTATTAGGAAGCAGAGCACCAGGGTAGTTCATTGGGAAGCAGAGTACCGGGGTAGTTTATTAGGAAGCAGAGCACCGGGGTAGTTCATTGGGAAGCAGAGCACCGGGGTAGTTCAGTGGGAAGCAGAGCACTGGGGTAGTTTATTGGAAGCAGAGCACCGGGGTAGTTCATTGGGAAGCAGAGCATCGGGGTAGTTCAGTAAGAAGCAGAGCACCAGGGTAGTTCATTGGGAAGCAGAGCACTGGGGTAGTTTATTAGGAAGAAGAGCACCGGGGTAGTTTATTAGGAAGCAGAGCACCGGGGTTTATTAGGAAGCAGAGCATCGGGGTAGTTCAGTGGGAAGCAAAGCACCGGGGTAGTTAAGTGGGAAGCAGAGCACTGGGGTAGTTTATTAGGAAGCAGAGCATCGGGGTAGTTCATTGGGAAGCAGAGCATCGGGTACTTTATTAGGAAGCAGGGCACCGGGGTAGTTCAGTGGGAAGCAGAGCACTGGGGTAGTTTATTAGGAAGCAGGGCACCGGGGTAGTTCAGTGGGAAGCAGGGCACCGGGGTAGTTCAGTGGGAAGCAGGGCACCGGGGTAGTTCAGTGGGAAGCAGAGCACCGGGGTAGTTCAGTGGGAAGCAGAGCACCGGGGTAGTTCAGTGCTGGGGTAGTTTATTAGGAAGAAGAGCACCGGGGTAGTTTATTAGGAAGCAGAGCACCAGGGTTTATTAGGAAGCAGAGCACCGGGGTAGTTCAGTGGGAAGCAAAGCACCGGGGTAGTTAAGTGGGAAGCAGAGCACTGGGGTAGTTTATTAGGAAGCAGAGCACTGGGGTAGTTTATTAGGAAGCAGAGCACCAGGGTAGTTCAGTCAGAAGCAGAGCATCGGGTACTTTATTAGGAAGCAGGGCACCGGGGTAGTTCAGTGGGAAGCAGAGCACCGGGGTAGTTCAGTCAGAAGCAGAGCATCAGGTACTTTATTAGGAAGCAGGGCACCGGGGTAGTTCAGTGGGAAGCAGAGCACCGGGGTAGTTCATTGGGAAGCAGAGTACCGGGGTAGTTCATTGGGAAGCAGAGCACTGGGGTAGTTTATTAGGAAGCAGAGCACCGGGGTAGTTCAGTGGGAAGCAGAGTACCGGGGTAGTTCATTGGGAAGCAGAGTACCGGGGTAGTTCATTGGGAAGCAGAGTACCGGGGTAGTTCATTGGGAAGCAGAGTACCGGGGTAGTTCATTGGGAAGCAGAGTACCGGGGTAGTTCATTGGGAAGCAGAGTACCGGGGTAGTTCATTGGGAAGCAGAGCACCGGGGTAGTTCAGTGGGAAGCAGAGCACCAGGGTAGTTCAGTGGGAAGTAGAGTACCGGGGTAGTTCATTGGGAAGCAGAGTACCGGGGTAGTTCATTGGGAAGCAGAGTACCGGGGTAGTTCATTGGGAAGCAGAGCACTGGGGTAGTTCAGTGGGAAGCAGAGCATCGGGGTAGTTCAGTGGGAAGCAGAGCATCAGGGTAGTTCAGTGGGAAGCAGAGCATCGGGGTAGTTCAGTGGGAAGCAGAGCACCGGGGTAGTTCAGTGGGATGCAGAGCACTGGGGTAGTTTATTAGGAAGCAGAGCACCGGGGTAGTTCAGTGGGAAGCAGAGCACCGGGGTAGTTCATTGGGAAGCAGGGCACCGGGGTAGCTCACTGGGAAGCAAAGCACAGGGGTAGTTTATTAGGAAGCAGGGCACCGGGGTAGTTCAGTGGGAAGCAGAGCACCGGGGTAGTTCAGTGGGAAGCAGAGCACCGGGGTAGTTCATTGGGAAGCAGAGCACCGGGGTAGTTTATTAGGAAGCAGAGCACTGGGGTAGTTCATTGGGAAGCAGAGCACCGGGGTAGTTCATTGGGAAGCAGAGCACCGGGGTAGTTCATTGGGAAGCAGGGCACCGGGGTAGCTCACTGGGAAGCAAAGCACAGGGGTAGTTCATTGGGAAGCAGAGCACCGGGGTAGTTTATTAGGAAGCAGGGCACCGGGGTAGTTCAGTGGGAAGCAGAGCACCGGGGTAGTTTATTGGAAGCAGAGCATCGGGGTAGTCCATTGGGAAGCAGAGCACCGGGGTAGTTCAGTGGGAAGCAGAGCACCAGGGTAGTTCATTGGGAAGCAGAGCACTGGGGTAGTTTATTAGGAAGCAGCGCACCGGGGTAGTTCATTGGGAAGCAGAGCACCGGGGTAGTTCATTGGGAAGCAGAGCACCGGGGTAGTTCAGTGGGAAGCAGAGCACTGGGGTAGTTTATTAGGAAGCAGAGCACCGGGGTAGTTCATTGGGAAGCAGAGCACCGGGGTAGTTCATTGGGAAGCAGAGCACCGGGGTAGTTCATTGGGAAGCAGGGCACCGGGGTAGCTCACTGGGAAGCAAAGCACAGGGGTAGTTCATTGGGAAGCAGAGCACCGGGGTAGTTTATTAGGAAGCAGGGCACCGGGGTAGTTCAGTGGGAAGCAGAGCACCGGGGTAGTTTATTGGAAGCAGAGCACCGGGGTAGTCCATTGGGAAGCAGAGCACCGGGGTAGTTCAGTGGGAAGCAGAGCACCAGGGTAGTTCATTGGGAAGCAGAGCACTGGGGTAGTTTATTAGGAAGCAGAGCACCGGGGTAGTTCATTGGGAAGCAGAGCACCGGAGTACTTCAGTGGGAAGCAGAGCACCGGGGTAGTTTATTAGGAAGCAGAGCACCGGGGTAGTTCATTGGGAAGCAGAGCACCGGGGTAGTTCAGTGGGAAGCAGAGCACCAGGGTAGTTCATTGGGAAGCAGAGCACTGGGGTAGTTTATTAGGAAGCAGCGCACCGGGGTAGTTCATTGGGAAGCAGAGCACCGGGGTAGTTCAGTGGGAAGCAGAGCACCGGGGTAGTTCAGTGGCAAGCAGAGCACCGGGGTAGTTCATTGGGAAGCAGAGCACCGGGGTAGTTCAGTGGCAAGCAGAGCACCGGGGTAGTTCAGTGGCAAGCAGAGCACCGGGGTAGTTCAGTGGGAAGCAGAGCACCGGGTAGTTTATTAGGAAGCAGAGGACCAGGGTAGTTAAGTGGGAAGCAGAGCACCGGGGTAGTTCATTGGGAAGCAGAGCACTGGGGTAGTTTATTAGGAAGCAGAGCACCGGGGTAGTTCATTGGGAAGCAGAGCACCGGGGTAGTTCATTGGGAAGCAGAGCACCGGGGTAGTTCATTGGGAAGCAGGGCACCGGGGTAGCTCACTGGGAAGCAAAGCACAGGGGTAGTTCATTGGGAAGCAGAGCACCGGGGTAGTTTATTAGGAAGCAGGGCACCGGGGTAGTTCAGTGGGAAGCAGAGCACCGGGGTAGTTTATTGGAAGCAGAGCACCGGGGTAGTCCATTGGGAAGCAGAGCACCGGGGTAGTTCAGTGGGAAGCAGAGCACCAGGGTAGTTAATTGGGAAGCAGAGCACTGGGGTAGTTTATTAGGAAGCAGAGCACCGGGGTACTTCAGTGGGAAGCAGAGCACCGGGGTAGTTCAGTGGCAAGCAGAGCACCGGGGTAGTTCAGTGGGAAGCAGAGCACCGGGTAGTTTATTAGGAAGCAGAGGACCAGGGTAGTTCAGTGGGAAGCAGAGCACTGGGGCTGATCTGTGTTCATTTATGGGTATGAACAGCAGCTTGTTGTTTCAGATGCCACCGCAGACCATGTGAGTGGAGGGTGATGGTGTCCTTTCTCAATCTCACACGATTCCTCTTTCTGCAGAAAGGTGTATAGAAACATGAAAGAGTGACAGCAGAAAGAAGCCAAGGATTATCTACTCCGACCCCCCCAAAACACATATTTAATATATTGTAGCCTTTAGATGTGATGGCTGCATTATCTTTCATTTTTGTTTTTTAGATTTTTTTTCCCCTTTAATTGTACCCGGTGATCAGTAACACACTTCCTGTCCTAGGGCTCATTAACACTATGAGCGCTGAACTGCGTCTCACCATTAGCTTACACAGGAAATGATGGTCTTCTATGTGCCCAAGTCACATTACATCCCTGGTGTGTACAGTAAAAGGCAACATGCCTGCATTTTTCCAAAGCACACTAGAGGGCGCTACACGTCATCACACAGCAGTAGAACGCACCACGCTGCTGTGCAGTGACACTAATGAAGTTAAAGAAACAACAGGTTTACTTGCTGGGCCATCAAGGGACAAAAAAGGAAAAAAAGAATGGATGCAACCGCTGCATCTAAGAATTGGTAAGCTGTAGTATATTACAGTTTGTTTTTGGGTTTAGTACCGCTTTGAAGTCACGTACTGGTGAACGGCCCACTACCTGCTGGCATTTTGTTCTGAGAATCAACAAAGTTTTTGATAAAATAATATATTCTAAGATTCGTTTGGAACTTTCATCCTGCTAGTTTGAGGTCATATCCTCATCTTCTTGATCTTGACTTTATATTGAATATACTTCCCACATCCTTAATGTATTTAAAGGTTTCAATCGTTTTCTTGTTAAAAAAAAAAAAAAGGTTTCAATCGTGTCCTCCTCTTTCCATTTTTTCTACCTGTAATATTCCCTCTTCCACACCGCCATCTTTAAAGTGGTTGTAAAGGCTATGTCTTTTTTCCCTAAAATAATAACCATCATATACTTACCTGCGCATAGTGGCCCCAATCCTCCTCTTCTGGAGTCCCCCTCTGGCGCTCACGGCTCCTTCTCTTATGTGTCTGCCACCATAACAAGCCGCTTGCTATGGAAGCAGACGTGCAGGCTCAAATCGCTAAATGTTGTCCTAAAGAAACAAATACATGCAATGCCTTTAACCCCCCTGGCGGTAATCCCGAGTCTGGCTCAGGGTGGAACGTTAGTACCATAAGCGGTAACCCCGAGCCAGACTATTAATGTCCGCCCGCTCTGTGTGCGAGCTGTCTCATCGCTCGATTCCCCCAGTGCCAAGTGCCGCTGATCTCCGTTCCCTGCGACATTACGACGCACGGGATCGGAGATCGGCGCCAAATTCAAAAAAAAAAACACAATACACATACAGTACTGTAATCTTACAGATTACAGTACTGTATACAAAAATTACACATCCCCTTTGTCCCTAGTGGTCTGCCCAGTGCCCTGTATGTAATTTTATATAATAAATACATTTTTTTTCTTCCTGGAAACTGGAGATTGTCCATAGCAACCAAAATGTGCCCCTTTATGTCAAAAGTGGTTTTAGACCAGCTAAAAAACAGCGATAATAAATTAGAATCACAATTCATCATCAAACACTAAATCTAATGACAGCGACTATTCTGCAACTGAGCAAATTTCAGTGTTTTTTATTTGATTACATTATTGAATAATTTTTATAGTTATTTATTATATTATAATTTATGATTTTGTGTTTCAAACTTTATCATACCCGGGATGTCTACTAGACTCTGGTTCGGTGATTTAAGTGAGTTATTCATAAGAATTGCATGCCTACAATATAAAAACGCCAATTTTCCATGCAAAATAATTGTACCGCTTTTGGTACAAAATTCCTGACATAATCATACCGCCAGGGAGGTTAAACTTCAAAAACAATCATACATAAGTATGGATGCACTAATACCATTTATTTTTTATTTTTTTTAACAAATAAATCTTATTTTTTATTTTTTTGTACTTGCCGATACCAATTACCTACCTCAACTGTTTTATTTACACTTCAGCTGTCAGCAATGGTACATAGCATTGAAAAGTTATTTGCAAATGAAATACATTTTTTATTTTTTTATTTATTTGCTTTTTTCAATGTAAAACGTGTAAATCTATGTTAAAAGTATAAAAATATTAACAAACAAAGCAAACAAAATAAACCTTTTTATTATTAATAGTTTCTAAAATAGAAGTGTACCAAAAAAAAAAATCAGCAGGAAAATAATACAGTAATGAAATGGAAAAGGAGAATAGGGAGTTAATTAAGACTGATTAGAGTAAACTAAGGGTTAATAAGGGATTAAACAGAGGAACATTTAATAAATATTTTTTTTTAAAAAAGGACACGTGCACAGCTGCTGTTTTTGGCTTCAGATGTTATTTCTGCAGCCAGTAAACTCCTTAGCATGTTATCCTGTGGGGGTTATTTACGAAAGGCAAATCCACTTTGCACTGCAAGTGCACTTGGAAGTGCAGTCGCTGTAAATCTGAGGGGTAGATTTGAAACGAGGGGAAGCTCTGCAGATTTTATCATCCAATCATGTGCAAGCTAAAATGCTGTTTTTTATTTTCCTTGCATGTTCCCCTCGGATTTACAGCAACTTTACTTCCAAGTGCACTTGTAGTGCAAAGTGGATTTGCCCTTAGTAAATAAGCCCCTATGTTTCCATGCACACATAGGGGGTTATTTACTAAATGAAAAATCCACTTTGCACTACAAGTGCACTTGGAAGTGCAGTCGCTGTAGATCCGAGGGGGACATGCAAGGAAAATAAAAAACAGCATTTTAGCTTGCACATGATTGGATGATAAAATCTGCAGAGCTTCCAGATATTTCAGATATACCCCTTCGATTTAGAGCGACTGCACTTCCAAGTGCACTTGCAGTGCAAAGTGGAGTTTTTTCAGCTGTAAATACGCTCTAATGCTGCGTACACACGAGCGCAATTTCCATCAGAAAAATCTTGAATGTTTTTTCAGGCGGAATTCCGCTCAAGCTTGGCTTGCATACACACGGTCACACAAAAGTTCTCTGAACTTTCGACCATCAAGAACGCACTGACGTACAACACTATGACGAGCCGAGAAAATGAAGTTCAATGCTTCCGAGCGTGCGTCAAATTGTTTCGGAGCATGCGTAGGAATTTTGCGTGTAGGATTTGGTACAGACGATCGGAAATTCAGACCGGAACTTTTTAGGACCGAAAAATTGAGAACCTGTTCTCAATCTTTTTCTCACATTGGTCTTTTGCTGGCGGCATTTCCGATCGTGTGTAAGCTTAAAAACACTGAAAAACGCAGCTATTTAGTGTTTATCATCGTGTTTTTAGGCATAAGCTTTTGTGGAAGTATAGTTTTACTAAAAAAAGCTAAAAAAACGCAAACACTAAAAAACGCTGCAAAACTCAGCTTTCTACAGCTAATGCTACTGGCATTTTTATAACGTCCAGTGTGCATGAGGCCTGACTTCATCTGCAGATCGAAGTTCATCCCTTTGATCTGTAGATGAATAAACAGAAAGATACAAAAGAAACAATGGTTCTTTTTACCTTTTCTGTTTCAGTGGCTGAGTAATGTTGTTGGTAAACATTGCCTGGCTGCTTTTTTTTTGGACTGCTCTAATTGCCAGTGTTCTATCAATTTGTGCCCGCTGTCGAAAAGTGCTCGCGCAACAGCTGGCGTGACGTCACCATAGCACATGCGCACATCGTATGAAGCTTTTTTCGACGGGAGATACCATTTTGCGGGCACAATTGAAAGCAGTGCAAAGAGCGGAGGGACACTGTAGTTGTCACATTGTGCCTCGCTGTTACAGGGCCCGCCCTTAGATATAGGCAAAACCTGTCATTCAACACAGCAAACCCGCCCTGCAACACAAATAAAACCGCACCTTGAGCACACTGTAAACCCGCCACGCAACAGCTAAGCACAATATGACAAATATAGCGTCCCTCCGGTGTTTGCATAGCATTCAATTGTGGCCGTCAAATGGTATCTCCCGTTGAAAAAAGCCTCCTTCGATGTACGCTTACGCTATGGTCACGTCTCCCCAGCTGATTGGTAAATTAGCTGGAGTGCACTTCCGTTCTGTGCATGCGCGGGCACTTTTCGACAGAGGGCACAAATGGACAGAACACCGGGACTTCGTTTACACTTCAACTGTCAACAGGTAAACCCCACTGACAGCTGAATGAGTCATCGGTTGTTAAAGTGGGGTGCCCCCTAAAAAATTTTTTTTAAAGTCAGTAGCTACAAATACTCCAGCTGCTGACTTTTAATAATCGGACACTTACCTAGTTTCATAGTTAGTAAGGTTGAATAAAGACATCAGTCCAACCTGAGTGAGTGTCTACAATTGTCCCTATCCCTGTACATTGCACACTCACATCACATGTCCCTACCCTCAAGGAGCCCACAATCAAAAGTCCCCATTCAGATACTAGGGCCAATTTTGGATAGAAGCCAATTAACCTACCTGCATGTCTTTGGATTGTGGGAGGAAACGGAGTACCTGGAGGAAACCCAAGCAGGCACAGGGAGAACATGCAAACTCCAGGCAGGTAATGTCGTGGTTGGGATTTGAACTAGTGACCCTTGTTACTGCTAGGTGAGAGTGCTAACCACTACACCACTGTGCCGCCCTTACCTGTCCCAGGGTCCAGCGATATGGGGGAACGAAACCCTCCCTCGTTCCCCACTCTGCTCGTGGCATTCTTACTGTGGGCACCTGGCTGTGACTTCACAACCGGGCACCCACTGCGCATGCACGAGCGGATCCGCTCGCCGTTATACGCCGCGCAGTCATCTGGGACATGTCACGTGTCCCAGATGACTGACTGCGCCGAGGGGAAGTGATGTCAGTGCCTGGGCACTGAAGGAGGCAGACTACGTGGGACCCCCCTAGTAACAGGCATTTAGAGGTGAGTAAAAAAAAAAAAATTCCAATTATTTTTTTTTTTTAATCTTTTTATGAATTTTGAGCTATTTTTTTTTTTTTTACGGAAAAACTTTACGGACGCGGCAGTCTCACTCCTTAACCACTGTCAAATGACGGCATCCCAAAACGGCCGCCGGAACGGCTGCTCTCAGGCGCCCGTGGGGGAGTCCCGCTGACAGCTGAAAGAACCAAGCCTGAAGGTATCGGTTTCAGGTTATTGGAGCATTTCACAAGTACCGATACTCGTGCATATACTTAGTATCGGCACTGATACCGGTATCGGTGCAACCCTAATGATAAGTGTACCATATAAATTTGCAATACCTTTATGATATCAAACCAAGTACTAACAATAACTTATTGTTAAGAAAATATGCACCAAATAAATGTGCTATGACTTTAAATAAAAAGTGTGATTAACCTAAAATTTGCATTGATACAATATATATATATATGTGTATATCAATTGTGCATATGTGACGCAAGTAACATTGCTTCACCCATAAAGTGATTCTAAAGGTTGTTTTTTTAATTTTTTTAAACAAATTTGTCATACTTACCTGTTCTGTGTAATGGTTTTGCACAGATCAGCCCAGATCCTCTCCTTCCTGAGTCCCCCATCGGTGCTCCTGGCTCCACCCCCTCGAACAGTGCCCCCAAAAGCAGGCCACTTGCTATAGGGGCACTGGTGCATGCTTGCTCCCAAGCCCCACTCTATGCGTTCATAAGACACATAGACAAACCGCTCGGACTAATCAGACTAATTGTGTAACTATGTAAGTTTAAATATCCTTCGCAGAGGTGCTGCAAGGTATTCGAGATCTGCAGCATGTCTGCAAATATGTAGGAGGGTTCCCCATGCATGCGCACAGATGCTGCTGCTTTCTGGTATCTGGGACTTTGCAGAAACCCGCTGTATCTGTGCACATGAATCCCCTGGGACTGGGATGGCAGGGGGCACTGTTTTACTCAGAGGTCCATGCACACCTTGACATTCCACACCTGTGTAGATGTAACAGATCTCTGCCAGGTCCCCAATATCTTGAAGAGATCAGCATCATGTAAGTGCACATGGAATCTTGTGGTGCGCAATGTGCCCCTAAGGCTACTTTCACACTGGAGCGGTGGGGGCGCTGGCGGTAAAGCGGCGCTATATTTAGCGCCGCTTTACCGGCGTTTTAGCGGCGCATTGCGGCCGCTCGCGGGGTGTTTTTACCCCCCGCGAGCGGCCGAAAAAGGGTCAATACCGCCCGCAAACCGCCGCTATAGCGGCGTTTTGCGGGCGGGTTCGGCGCGCTCCCCCATTGTTTTCAATGGGACCGGGCGCTATAGGAGCGGTAAATATACCGCTCCTATAGCGAGCCAAAGATGCGGCTTGCAGGACATTTTTGAGCGTCCTGCAAGCGCACCGCTTCAGTGTGAAAGCCCTCGGGCTTTCACACTGAAGGAACAGCAACAGCTGTTTCGGGTCGGTTTGCAGGCGCTATTCTTAGCGCAATAGCGCTTGCAAACCGCCCCAGTGTGAAAGGGGCCTAAGTAAAACACTGCCTCCTGGGATGTGACGTGGCAATCGTAGGAGGCAACAGGTTGTAGCGACCAAATTCTCGTCTAGACAAGGAATGCAGAAGTGCTGCACTGCAGAGCCAAAAAGGTAGCCTATTTTTTCAACAACAGTGAAACATTTTTCAATTCTGTAAGAGGGAGGGAGAAGGAAATAGAAGAGAAAACATTCTTGTAATGGTTGAAGGTGCCCTTGAGTTCCTGCGGTCTCCACTGAGATTTTACCCCTTCATCCCTTATGCCCCATACACACGGTCGGATTTTCCGATGGAGAATGTCCTATCGGACAATGTTGTCGGAAATTCCGACCGTGTGTAGGCTCCATCGGACTTTTTCCGTCGGACAAAGTTTTATCTCCTGCTCTCAAATTTTCCGACAACAAAGTCCTATCGGACTTTTTCCGATCGTGTGTAGCGAATTCCGACGGACAAAGTGCCACGCATACTCAGATCACATTACAAGACCAAAGCTATTGGCTACTAGACTCTACGTAGTCCCGTCGTAGGCAACAAACGTCACCACGTTCAGAATGATCGGATTTTCCGACAACTTTGTCCGACCGTGTGTACGCAACACCAGTGTCGGACAAAATCCGTCGGAAAAAATCCGATGGATTTTGTGGTCGGATTTTCCGACCGTGTGTACGGGGCATTAGACCTTTATCCTTCAGATCTTTATCCTCCAGACCTTTATCCCTCAGATCTTTATCCTCCAGACCTTGTTCCCTCAGATCTTTATCCTCCAGACCTTGTTCCCTCAGATCTTTATCCTCCAGACCTTGTTCCCTCAGATCTTTATCCTCCAGACCTTGTTCCCTCAGATCTTTATCCTCCAGACCTTGTTCCCTCAGATCTTTATCCTCCAGACCTTGTTCCCTCAGACATTTATTCCTCAGTCCTTTATCCCTCATATCAGGGGTCTCCAAGCTGTTCAAAGTGCCAGTTTACTTTGCTTTAGATTTTGGGAGGCCAGACTGTGGCCAGTGGGAGTAAGAAAAAAACCCCAACGGTTTAGGAGATATCCCCTGTATTTGCATGTGCCGACGTCATCAGCACATGCGCACTGAAGCAAACTGAAGCAATGACACGTACGTGCCATTGCTTCAGTTAGCATGTGCCGTTACCGGCGGCTCCCGCGCACATGACGTCATCGCAGCTGCGGCCAATCACAGCGCCGGAGCCCGCGATACCCGGAAGTAACTCAGAGAGTGATGTCGGCTGCCGGAGCATTGAAGGAGGACCGCTGTGGGGGCTTCGATCTCAGGTAAGTAATTCATAATGAGCTAGTATGCTATGCATACTAGTTCATTATTGTCTTGCAGTTTTATTTTTTTCAGGGTTTACAACCACTTTAAAAGTAATAAATAAACATTGTCAAGAATAAGTGATAAAACTTCTTATACTGGTGGTTTATGGGAAAGTTATGTATATTAATTTAGTTTGACAGGGTCAAAAAGGTCTGCTTGTGTCCTCATTAAAACTGTTAAAATACATTGAATAAGAGAACACTGATGTGTATGAATATATGTATATATTAATAATTAGTCAATATTGAATAAAGCAGATAGCTTTGTATATGTAGATATGTGTATATATATATATATATATATATATATATATATATATATGTAATATAATTTGTAAATAATATAGTACCTTTTTGTGAAACCAATATATGAATACATACATATAGGATTGTATAGTTAAAGCGGAAGTTCCGCAGAATTTTTTTTTTTTTTTAATTCAGCAGCTACAAATACTGCAGCTGCTGATTTTTAAAATATGGACACTTACCTGTCCAGTACAAAATAGATTACAGAGCACACATTCAAGAATGACATTTATCCTGCAGGGCTAGTTAAAAACACCTGAACATATTCAAAAAAATACAGGGGTTTGGTCACACTATATGGTCATATAGTGCTAAGCCCACTAAGGCTCCATTCACACTAACGCGTTTTTTGATGCATTTTGCAGAAATGCAGGGACATTTTTTAACATGGGTTCCTATTGAACATGTTCACATCAATGCATTTGTGTGCCTCTGCGTTTTTGGAAAGGGTCGGGGACTTTTTTTAAATGCAAAATGCAGCGTTTTGCATGTAATAGAAGTCAATGAACCCGCATCCAAAACGCAAGTGCCGCGTTTTTGCCGCGATTTGCATTTTTTTTTTTTTACACTGTATATAGCTGGTTGCTAAGCAACCACAGTGTTAAAAAAAAGTAAAAATAAAAACGCAAAATCACGTAAAAAACGTGTGTGCAAAAACGCGGCAAGCACCGCAAAAAGCACTGCAAAAACGCTCAAAAGAAAAATGCTTCATAGATGTGAATCGAGCCTCACTGCGTCAAAGTACCCTGATTAGTGGGTCCTACCCTAGTAATAGAATGAAAGATCCTGCGTCTCAACCATGGGAGCCAAACTCCTCTATGTGGGAGAACTGAAGGGATTCCTCCTATGCACTGGTGGCCACTAATATGATGTAATGAGGAGGGGGAGGGGTGCTCCAGCCCAAAAAAACCTGGTCAGGGTCTACTACAATATACATCTGCGCGATCCCACTGGTCCCTGCTGTCTTCTGGGACCTGTGTGTCTCCCAGAATACAGCGGTGGGGGGGGGGTGGAGGTGGCGCTGGACATGGCGTAGATATCCAAGGATACTGCAGCTATCTATGGGAGCAAATACCTGGATTAGACAGGTATCTGCTCCCCCCTGAAAGGTGCCAAATGTGACACCGGAGGGGGGGGGGGTATTCCGAAAAGCGGAAGTTCCATTTTTGGGTGGAATTCCGCTTTAAAAAATGTAGGACATATAACACACAAAGTGGGGTTATTGCAAGTTCATTTTCCCAAAGTCGTAAATCTGTTATCCTTGAGTTGGTGAAGTCTTATCAGGACAAGGAGGGTTTGATTTAACATGGCTGGGTGCCATATTGTCTCTATACAAGTATTTTAATGAGTAAAGCCATAGACAAAAACAGTTATAAATCATTTTAATAAACATGTAGGAATTATGGGAATGAATAAGTTTGTCTGGTTGTATGACAAGTGTCAGATTTATGGTTAGTTACTTTGATGTAGATCTTAGCAACCAATCATGTTGTACCTAATATGCTTGCATTGTAAGTAACTGTATAAATTAGACCTGCATCTTGTAATACTTGGAACATAAACCTGTATCTTTCCAGCTGTTGTTAATAAACCTGCATCACTAAAGTCCTGCCTGGTTCAATTCGTCATTATTCTACTTCAGAAGTCAGCAGTCTTTTATTCAACTTCTGGTCATTTTCTAAGCTCTGGAGCAACTGCAGTCTATTTGCCTGTAGTAAATCCACCCCATAGTGTCTGTGGTCAGTAGAAGGAATAGTACCTAATTATTGGTATTAATGGGAGGAATAGTGCCCCATCATTGGTGTCAGTAGAAGATTGAATGGAATGGTCCCCGATCATTGGTGTCAGTTTGGGGAATAGTGCCCCATCATTGGTGTAAGTGGAAGATTGAATGGAATGGTCCCTCATCTTTGGTGTCAGTGTGAGGAATAGTGCCCAATAGTTGATGTCAGTGGGAGAAATTATGCCCAACTGTTGGTGTCAGTGGAAAGAATGGTGCCTCATTGTTGGTGTCAGTGGAAGGAATAGTTCCTCATATCAGTGTGAAGAGCCGAATAAAGACAAGGAAAGGGCCATAATTAGATCAACTTGGGTACAACCAGCCTGCCGAATCTACTTGCGATAATCTCTAGCGGCTGCTATAGCCACTAGCAATAATCACTGTCTTCTCTCGGCAGAGACAGCTATCCCCTCACTGGGAGATCACAATGGCTTGGCAGCAGGGATTCCCCTGTCATCACTGTCTGTGTTGATGGGGGACGTGTGCAAATTTAATTTCCCATGGTTGCAGGAAAGAAATTCACACCATCTATAGCCTGCCCTAGACTCTTATTCCTCAGATCTTTATGCCTCAGACCTTCCTCCATTTGTGTTGTTCATCTTTGGATTCCTTCTCTTAGACCAGGATCACACTGGTACAACACGACAGTCGAACAATTGTGGATCCGGCTTTAACCTGCAACTTTAATGAACTGGATCCGACTTTGATCAGGACAATACCAGGCTCTTTGAGCCTGGTATGAATCTTGAGGAAGAACCACTTGCCAAAATAAAATAAAAATTAAAACAATGGTGTGGGCCCCCCCCAAGACCATGCCAGACCCTTCAGTGTGGTATGGATTTTAAGGGGAACCCCCACGCCCAAAAAAACTGTGTGGATCCCCCCAAAATCTATACCAGACCCTTATCTGAGCAAGCAGCCCAGCAGGTCAGGAAAGGGTGGGGCGAGTGCCCCCCCATCCAGCTCCAGCGTCTCTTCTCCCTCCGATTTCTTCATCCTTCTCCAGTTCTTCTCGCTGCGCTGATGTCTTCTTCCTCTGGTTCTTTCTCTGTTTCTTCTCGCTGCGCTGATGTCTTCGTCTG
Organism: Lithobates sylvaticus; assembly: GCA_028564925.1. NCBI lineage: Eukaryota > Metazoa > Chordata > Amphibia > Anura > Ranidae > Lithobates > Lithobates sylvaticus. Next base: position 118,519,159 of record CM053026.1, read on the forward strand.
CTGCCGCTTCTTCCTCTTGATCTTCTCTCTCCCTTCTTCTTCCTCTGCCGGTTCTTCTAACGACGCTAGCTCTCACTGTAAATGTTAGCTCCGGCGTTTGCCATTACTTATATAGCCATGGGGCGTGGTCACCTGGTGACGTCATCTGGAGACCCCGCCCCTTGTGATGTCATCATTCCTTGGGTGGTGACATAGCAAGGGGGTGGGGTCTCCGGGTGACATCACTGGGTGGCCACGCCCCATGGCCGGGAGAATAACCAGAGAAAGAAGACAGCGGAGAGAGAAGAAACGGAGGAAGAACCAGCAGCGGAAGAAGACATCAGCTCAGCGAGAAGAACCAGAGGAAGAAGACCTCAGCGCAGCTGAGAAGATGAAAGAAGGAAGACTGGAAGATGAAGACATCACCGGAGGGAGAAGAAATCGGAGAGAGAAGAGACGCTGGAGCTGCTTTAATAAAGGACTTTGTCAAAAACCTGTGTGCTGGTTTTATTTCTTTTTGATACTTTTTTGGGGGGGGAATGGGTAGGGGTAAAATATACCCCATACTCGTTCACATAGGGTTGGGGGCCGGGATCTTCCAGATTTCAATAAGCCCCTTGTCCGCAGACCCCCACAACCACCCCCCCAGGGTTGTGGGGAAGAGGTCCTTGTCCCCATCAGCATGGGGACAAGGTGCTTTGGGGTGGGGGGCTCGATCGTCCCCCCCTTTCCTGACCTGCCGGGCTGCGTGCTCAGATAAGGGTCTGATATGGATTTTTGGGGGGGGCCCCATGCCGTGTTTTTTATATTTTTAAATTAGGCGTGGGGTTCCCCTCAAAGATCCTCACAGCACAAGTCACATGCCAAAGTCGGATCAGTTAAGATGATGATCTGACTTTGATCAATGATATTCAGTGGGTTGAAGTAGGACCAAAGTAGTGCAGGAGCCTTTTTCATGTTGGGTCATCTTATGTTGGGCCAGTTAAGATGGCTCTCATAGGGAACCATTGATTTATACACGTCATGCGACATATGCTCCCAAAGTTGGAGCGTATGTCGCACAAGTGTGAACCCGGCCTTCCTCCTATTCTCCTGCACTGGTGCGCAGTCATGTTGGAACAGGAAGGGGAAATCCCCAAACTGTTCCCACAAGTTGGGAGCATGAAATGGTCCACAATGTCTTGGTATGCTGATGCCTTAAGAGTTCCCTTCACTGGAACGAAGCCCAACCCCTGAAAAACAATCCCACACCATAATTCCCCCTCCACCAAATGATTTGGACCAGCGCACAAAGCAAGGTCCATAAAGAAATGGATTAACGAGTTTGGGGTGGAGGAACTTGACTGGCCTGCACAGAGTCCTGACCTCAACCCGATAGAACACCTTTGGGATGAATTCAAGCTGAGACTGCGAGCCAGGCCTTCTTGTCCACATCAGTGCCTGACCTCACAAATGCGCTTCTGGAAGAATGGTCAAACATTCCCATAGACACACTCCTAAACCTTGTGGACAGTCTTCCTAGAAGAGTTGAGGCTGTTATAGCTGCAAAGGGTGGGCCAACTCAATATTGAACCTTATGGACTAAGACTGGGATGCTATTAAAGTTCATGTGCGTGTAAAGGTGCCAATACTTTTGACAATATAGTGTTGTTTTATTACCTCTTGATCCCGCCAGAAAATCCATTATTTTCCCACTTTTTTAATAGGGTGACAATGCTGTTAGTTCTGCATTGTTGTCACCCTGTGGACAGGGTATCCTGAGGGAGGTAATACAAAATGTAAAAAATGTTTTCGTTCAACCTGGGGGTTAATATAATAAAACGATTCCCCCATCCACTCTTTCGATGCAGATGGAGAGATTACTCCTGCTGAGTGATTGTATTCTGCTAGCGGGGAGCCTTCCCTGTTGGCAGAATACAATGATCAGTGTTATCAGCTTTAGCCAGCAACACTGATCATTCAGGAAAAACCTGACAGACTGGTTGTACACAAGCAGATCAATAGGTTGACTTTTCTACAAATAGCTAGCCCATACATTGAAAACCCATTCTTGCTTAGGTTAGAATGACATTACTTGTCCTGCCCCCTCTATGCCCCCTCTAGCCTCCTGGGACAAGTCATAGGTACTAGGAGGCTGCAGGAGCAGACTCTTTGTGCTGCACATTCACGCGCATGCGCACTGGGGAGCCAGCTTTGATTCCACAGAAAGCTGCAGCTCCCAGATGGTGGTTCTGGGGACCCCGAGCAGTGAGAAGTATCAACTGCAGGAAGAGAGTGCTGGAATCTATGGACTGGTAAGTATCTCATTTTTAAAAGTCAGCAGCTACAGTACTTGCCTAATTTTTTTAAAAATTGCTGAAGTTTCTCTTTAAAGGGTTAGTTCACCTATACCAAAAAAAAAACTACTCTATGCTGTAGAAAAAAACAACTTTTCAGTAGATGTCGACTGATTATGGGAGCGGCCGAATATTAGGACCGATATTTAAAAATTTTAAATAATCTGTATTGATCAGAAACGTAGCAATATTGGTCAGACCTCCCCCTGTCCCTGCATGATGCTCGCTGCAGTCTCTGCCCATCTGCTCTTCCGGATACCGTTTAGACAGGCCCGGACTGGCTATAGGGCACACCGGGTATTTTCCCAGTGGGCCGGTGGCCTTAGGCAGGGATGGGACAAAGTGGGGATGACTAGCATTATTCACAGTCCGTGACTGTAAGTCACAGATCACCTGTGCCGTAGACTTGCAGAGTCGCAGAAGTGTGCTGAGTGTCCTTTTGCACCCAACACTAGCTAGAACAGGGGTCACGGGCAGCTGATGGATAGATTGCAGGCAGCCCTGTATTGCCAGTCCTTACCCTAAGCCTTCGTCGCTCTCCTCTTCACTGGACAGCAGCCTGTATCACAGGGCTGGATGGGGGTCGGGAGCTGCTGGAGTTAACTTTTCACATTAAACAGTAGTTGATTGGTTGCCGGGTGATCCTAACAACCAATCACCAGCCTGGTAATGTGAAAAGTTTAACTCCAGCAGCTCCCGCTCCCACCTCCATTCAGTACTGTGGTACCGGCCGATCACTGCTCTCCTGTACACCTGTGTAAGGTAGGAGAGTTCTATCTACACACTGGTGTGCGTTTGTGTCTGTGTGGTGGGGGGGGGGGGGACAGACAGAGGACAGTACTTAATGTACAGAATATCCTCACATGTTATCATCCCGAAAGGGGGGTGATTATCGGTATCAGCCCTGAAAAAACAACATCGGTCTATCCCTACTTTTCAGCCCTGATAAAAAGTCAGATAATGCCCTTGCTATACATGTAGGCTATTTACATACCTCCTGAAGCCTGGCTGAAAAACTTCCAGAAGTAGCAATCCCCCGTTCTGCCTTGTTGCTACGATGTTGCTAAGGTGCTTCCATCTATTACAACTGGAGGTGCACGAATGGAACATTTTGAAAAATCAGCACCTTTAGCGTAAGAAAAGCTCAAGAAAAATGCATCCCTTTAAATTCTATATATGTCTTCACACTGGTCCATTGCGCTTCCGTTGTGGTGTTAAAAAACGCATCTCCCCATTTAAATGCATTGAAAATGCAGCAAGAACACATCAATAACCTGTGTTACGTTTTTCAGTCACATGAAAAACACAGCAAACTCGCAGTAAAATGATGGCAAAATTGCGACAAAATCACGTGCGTTTTCGGTGCCAATATCGGCACCTTTTTCTTTATCAGCAAAATGCAGAAAACACAATTTTCGGCCGAAATGTTTCCACCGCCAAAATTTCGATGCATCTCTAACTACTACTCCCTCCCACCATCACAGGAGCAGGCGTTCAAACCCCCCTATATGTGCAGTTCACTATCTCCTCCATCGAAGTATCACTGAACTTAGAGCTACTGCGGTGGGAGAGAGAGAGAGCGTGCAGGGGGGTCAGAAAAAAAGCTTGCTGCTGTGATGGCTACAGGGAGCAATAACTGTCTTAGCAACGTCCTAGCAACAAGGCAGAAAAGGGGGATGCCATCTGTGGGAGTTTTTTGGCCAGGCTTCTTGAGATATGTAAATGGCCCTTCCTATGGAAAGGTGAACTAACCCTTTTAAGTAAGCAATAAACAAATGAAAGCTTAGCTCCAGCTATTACTTTTTAGGCAACTGCAGTGACAGTGGTAGCCGTCGAACAAGTATGAATTAAAGCTGACTGATGTAAGCACCCCCGGCAGTATTACATCCTAACCGCTGTAACTTTCACTTTTGCAGGACATCTTGGCTTGCACATCGATGTGTAAAAAATTATAAATACAGGCATGTGAAATGAAGCAGAAAGATAAAGAATTCTATCATCACGGGTATTAACCACATAGTTACCAGAATACAATATATTTAGAGTGACGATAAATACATACAAGTGTCTATTCACCCAAAGCTGTTTTTTTCCTTGGGTGGGTGCTTGTGGTTGACTCCGCACTTCCTTTCTCTCTCAGAAATGAGTGAGATCTGTGCGCCTGAATCTCTATGCTGCTGAGGGGTTGGTTAGCATGCAGCATGGAGGGCCAGAGATACATCACAGGGACGTTCAGCAAGCATAGAGATCTTGTAATTTTTTTTTTTTTAGTTTACATCGCAAAAAAAAAACAATGGTGAGCAAATACCACCAACAGAAAGCTTTAATTGTGTGGAAATTTTTTTATATAAATGTAATTTGAGTACAGCATTGCATGACTGCACAATTACCAGTTAAAATAGCGCAGTGCCAAATAGCAAAAAAATGGTTATGAACGGGGTAAAATCTTCTGAAGCTGAAGTGGTTAAAAATTTTATAAATATCGTTTTCATTTTGTGGTGCTCAGATACCGTTAAGTTCCACTTTAGGCCCCTTTCACACTGGGGCGGTTTTCAGGCGGTACAGCGCTAAAAATAGCGCCTGTACACCGCCTGAAAAAAACGGCCCCATTCACTCCAGTGTGAAAGCCGGCGGGCTTTCACACTGGAGCAGTGCGCTAGCAGGACCGCAACAAAAGTCCTGCTAGCTGCATCTTTGGAGCGGTGAAGGAGCGGTGTATTTACCGCTCCTATACCGCTCCTTCCCATTGAAATCAATGGGAAACCGCGGGGATACCGCCCGCAAACCGCCGCTGCAGCGGCGCTTTGCGGAGGTTTTTAACCCTTTTGCGGCCGCTAGCGGGGGTTAAAACCACCCCGCTAGCGGCCGCATACCGCGGGTAAAACGATGGTAAAGCAGCGCTAAATATAGCGCTGCTTTACCGTCGCCGCCCCGCACCGCCCCAGTGTGAAAGGGGCCTTAAAGCGGAGTTCCACTGCCTAAAACCTTTTTTTTTTCTTTTGGTACAATGACAAAGATTATGTTATTTAAAATTATAACTCACTTGTTCCCGGGCCTTCGCCTTGGTCAAACATATCTGGAGACCCTGCTGTGTTCCTGTTGAAGACTTGCCTGGCTGACGTCCCTTCTGGTTTCTGATCCTGTCTGCTGCCTCTGACTATGCTGATCTCTGGCCTCCTGATTTACTGGCAAGAAAGTAATATCTACTTTGGCAATCGGAAAACAGTCATCAGCTTTCTTTGGCTTGGCCTCCACATGATTGGCACAACAAATGATCCCAATGAGTGTATGGAAGTGTAACATCCCATAACCTAATTGGTGGAGGCTGTGGATCGGAAGAGAGAGAAGCCAGGGACACTCACATCAGTTTGCTGATTGGCTCCTATTAAAGCTTTATCTGCTTTACCTTCTGGTAAGCATATTGTGATCTAGGGTGTTGGGCACTTCTCACCAACTGTATATTTTTTTGGACATGTTTTATAGCAGAAATTGGAAATTGAGTACTGTCCGTGATACATTGCACTAATATGGCTACAATCACCTCAGGTATACAGAAAGTAAAACATTTTCTGTATTTTTTTTTTTTTGTTTACATCGCAAAAAAAACAATGGTGAGCAAATACCACCAAAAGAAAGCTCTATTTGTGTGGAAAAAATTGATATATATTTCATTTGCGTACAGCATTGCATGACTGCACAATTGCTAGTTAAAATAGCGCAGTGCCAAATAGCAAAAAAATGGTTATGAAGGGGGGTAAAATCTTCTGAAGCTGAAGTAGTTAAAAATTTTATAAATATCGTTTTCAGTTTGTGGTGCTCAGATACCACTTTAAAGCGGGGTTCCACTGCCTAAAACGTTTTTTTTTTTTTTTTTTTTTTTTGGTACAATGACAAAGATTATGTTATTTAAAATTATAACTCACTTGTTCCCGTTTTTCTGGCTTTAAGATGTCTGTTTTCTCAGTAAAAATCAACTTTTAAATCTTCTGATAGACGTTTCTCATCTTGTCTGTGGGCATGTGAAGCCCACAGGCATCCTCTTCCGGGATACTGTGCCGCTGATCGACCAGCATGCACTGCGCCTTGTATCCCCGATCTAGCGCAGTAACTTTAATTTGGAGCGCCGTCAACAGCTCAGGTTGCCATCGCAACGGGCGGCGTTGACGTCACTTCCGGTTTCGAAATCACGTGATAACTCGCGCCAGGCCGCCGCACTGACTCCTGATGACACAAGCTCCCAGGAGCCAGTGCGGATAAAGGATATGGCGAAATAGCCGCACTATCCCCGCCCATATCCGCAATCACCACAGCCAGGAAATACACAAGATGATAAGCAACACAAAGGTACAGTAGACAAAAAAAAAAAAGATGTTCCGTTTTTACATTAGGACATCTATTTAATCAGCTTGAGCTATTGTCTTAAAATCGGGTGGAGCTCTGCTTTAATTACAGTTGACTGTTAGTAAGCACATTCAGTCTGTTGTTATCCTAAAATAACTGCACAATTACCAGTTAAAATAGCGCAGTGCCAAATAGCAAAAAAAGTCTGTTGCTATCCTAAAATAACTGATTACAGGGAACAAAAATAGCCCTGCATAGGAAATGCAAATGCAATCGATACTATCTCACAGCTCTGTATTCCTGAAATCTAGTTATTCATGATCTTATCATTGCATCATGTCAGACATCAGTGTAATACACACATGAACCCACTGTCTGGTTCTTGTATCTGGTTCCATACAGTGAAGTACAAAAAAAAGGAGGGGAGGGGTGCAGTTGTCGGCACCCCCCGGCTAATTTTTAAATCAGCTTTCGGGTGCTGCCACCACCATTCCTCATAAGGAGGTGCTGCACTTTCTGAATGGCCCGGCGGCAGTGGAAGGAGGAGGGGGGCATGTCAAAACCAGGTACCCCCTCCACCCCCCCCCCCCCCCCCCCCCAAAAGATTGTTCTTTGTATTTGTGTTTTTCATCCTTTTGCTTTAACCACTTGATCTCCTAGAAGGTTTTGCCCCTTCATGATCAGAGCTTTTTTTGTTATTCAGCACTTTACTGCTTTAACTGGCAATTGCGTGATCATGCAACACCGTACGAAAATTACATTTATATAATTTTTTTCATACAAATAGAGCTTTCATTTGGTGATATTTTAACCACTTCCTGAACGGCGCACGACGATGTACGTCGGCAGAATGGCACGGACAGGCAAAAGGGCGTACAGGTACGTCCCTTTAAGATTGCCGCCGTGCCATCGCGTGCGTGCCGCTCGTGACCCCAGTGAGTCCGGCCGCTGGTCCCGCGGACTCGATCGCCGCGGGGATACCCCTGATCGTCTCACGGGAAGGCTGAACGGGGAGATGCGGAAGTAAACAGCCTCTTCCCGTTCTGCCTAGCGAATAGTGACACTGATCTCTGCTCCCTGTGATTGAAGCAGAGATCAGTGTTCACTAAAACACAGCCACGCCCCCCACAGTTAGTAACACGCCCCTAGGAACACTTAACCCCTACACTGCCACCTAGTGGTTAACCCCTTCACTGCCAGTGTCATTTACACAGGAATCAGTGCATTTCAATAGCACTGATTGCTGTATAAATGACAATGGTCCCAAAAATGTCCGATGTGTCCGCCATAATGTCGCAGTCACAATAAAAATCGCTGAGCGCCGCCATTACTAGTAAAAAAAAATAATATTAAAAATGATATAAAACTATCCCCTATTTTGTAAATGCTATAACTTTTGCTCAAACCAATCAATAATCACTTATTGCGATTTTTTTTACCAAAAATATGTAGAAGAATATGTATCAGCCTAAACTGAGGAAAAAAAAGTTTTTTTATATATTGTTGGGGGATATTTATTATAGCAAAAGGTACAAAATGATGTGTGTTTTTCAAAATTGTCGCTCTTTTTTTGTTTATAGCGCAAAAAATAAAAACCGCAGGGGCGATCAAATACCACCAAAAGAAAGCTCTATTTGTTTGAAAAAAAGGATGTCAATTTTGTTTGGGTGCCACGTAAATTGTCAGTTAAAGCGACGCAGTGCCGAATCGCAAAAAGTGGTCTGGTCTTAAGCCAGCAAAATGGTCCGGTCTGAAAGTGGTTAACACCACTGAGTTTTTTTTATTTTTTGTGATAGAAATAAAAAAACAACAAAAATGTTAAAAAAAATATATATTTTCTACTCTTTTATAAACCATATCCAATAAAATCAAATTTCTTAAAAAAAATAAGGCCAACATGTATTCTGCTACATGTCTTTGGTAAAAAAAAAAAAAAAATCCCAATAAGTGTATACTAATGGTTTGTGTGAAGGTTATAGGGGATGATTTACTAAAGGAAAATAGACTGTGCACTTTGAAAAGTGCAGTTGCTCCAGAGCTTAGTAAATGAGCAGAAGCTGTGCTGATTTCCAGCATCCAATCATGTGCAAGCAAAAATGCTGCTTTTTTTCTCCTTGCGTGTGACTGGGTACTCATTGCAAAGTGAAGCCTTACCTCATTTACTAAGATCTGGAGCAACTGGGCTTGCAAAAGGCAACTCCTATTTAACCGCTTCCCGACCACCGCACGCCGATTTACTTTAGCAGAATGGCACGGGGGCGCAAAAGGGCATACCCGTACGTACCTTTGTAAACCCGGGCTAGCAGGCGCACGCGCCGCGGGAACATGCCCGCGGGTACCACGGACTAAATGTCTGCCGGTGGCCCGCGATCACGATGAGGAGTGGCAGAACGGGGAAGGCCTTTCCCTGTTCTGCCTAGTGACGTGGCAGGGATCTACTGCTCCCTGTCATTGGGAGCAATGATCTCTGTCATGTCCTAGGTAGCCATTCCCCTACAGTTAGAACACGCTGAGGGAACACATTTTATCCCTTGATCGCCCCCTAGTGTTTAACCCCTTGCCTGCCAGTGACATTTACACAGTAATCAAAAATGCCAGAACCATTTGCATATATAAACAGCATAAAAAATGCTCATAGTGGCTTATATTGTACAAGAAGCTATGATATTTTATGGGAATTTGCTTTTAATAAGTCTTTTTTTCCCAAAACATTCCTCTCTGCTCATATTTCAATGTACACTTAAAAACACTGAGCGCTCCTAAACGATGCATTTATGTGCATTTAAGCATGTTTATTAGCATTCGCGTTATCTCTGCCTGACAGCTAACATAGAGCTGCTTCTACTGAAGAACGCCAGTATAAGGAACATTTTTTATGCCCAGTGCGCATGGGCCCTTATGATTAATCTTTGATTATACCAGGGAGATGTGAAGTGTTGATGGGGTGGTCCTGGTTTGCTTTCATGCATTTTTTGACCTTACTATAGGGGTTTATCAGTTTGGTAAGAGGCTCATTTTGTTTTTTGGAGGTGGAACACTGGAGTAATCACATGCGTCAAGCATCAGTCACTGTGGATTTGATTTACTAAAGATGGAAAGTACAAGTGGGGAGTGGCTGGCATTTGAACCAGAGCAGACGTGCTTCACTGGAGCTCCAATACCCCTCTACCAGCAGCTTCCTGCCCTCGTTTTCTGCTCTACTGACTACCAGCTGGCTCCCGGCCACCCCAGGACCATAATTAACAGCCTGGCTCCGCTCGGATGGGTCCACCTAAGACACAGCCTGACTCCAGTGCTCTGCACTCCTCTCAGCCAGCAGCCATCTTAACCACGCGCTTGCTCCCTGACAGCATGTCGGCTAGCAAACAGACTGCAGAGGAGACAGTGGACGCGGCTTACCCCTCTGGAGCAGACTTCCTGGTGGCGATTGCTGAGTGCAAGGAGTCCCTAACAGCCAAGATAGGTTATGTGGCAATGGACGTCAGCCTCATCTGCCAGGACTTCGACAAATTTTGTGCCCGAGTCTCGGAGGTAGAGGACCGGGTCTCCACAGTTGAAGACGTGGTACGGACTGACTCCAGGGACCTCTGAGCCCTGCAGCTTCAGGTATTGGCACTACAGGAAAGGGCCATAGACACTGAAAACTGCCTCCGGCAGAACAATATAAGCATCTTGTGCCTACCAGAACGGGCAGAATGTACTTGGCCCACAGAATTCACTGAACAGCTCCTGACTGACCTGGCCTAACTAACCTGCCGCCAACGTTTGTGGTGGAACGTGCCCACAGGGTCCCGCCAACCCCGCTTAAACCTGCGGCTCCACTGTGCCCTTTCCTCCTACGTTTCTTTAATTACCGAGACCAGGATCGTATCCTGGCTGCGGCCCGGGCCAAGCCTGACCTCCAGTATGAGAACACCAAGCTACTATTTTTCCCAGATTATTCCCAGTAAGTGCAGCAGCGGCGCAAATCCTTCACAGAAGTGTGTAAGAGGCTTAGAGAAAAGGGCATCTGTTTCAGCCTCCTCTACCCCAGCAGGATGAGGATTACAGATGGCGACCGCACACGCTTCTTTGATAGCCCTGAAGCCGCATCAGCATGGTTGGACACCCTTCCTCCGTATGCCCTAATTGTGTTGGAGAACACAAAATCCTTCTTTGTACTGCACCTCAGGTCCACACTGACCCTCAGGGCAAATATGTGATAGTGGTGTTCTCTGTATGGGGCACTCGTTATATTGTTGTAAATGTGCACATTCCCTCTCCCTTTTCATCTGCCATTTTATACAGTATTCTAGAGTGTATTACCCCTTACTGCCCTGCCAGACTGTTACTAATGGGTGACTTTAATGCCATTTTGGCCCCCGATTTAGACAGACCTATTCCTCCTAAACAGTTTTCTACAGATCTGCTCATCTGGGCCCAGGCAATAGGAGTTACTGAGGTTTGGAGATGGAAACATCCCACAGTCAGATCTTACTCCACTACATACAAAACATCCTCTCAAATTGACCTGGCCTTTGCAAACCCAACCATGTTGTCAGATATTTAGATGCCATGTACCTACCCAGTGGGCTCTCAGATCACTGCCCACTGCTCCTTAATATTCGCTCCCCTTCTTCTCGGACTTCTGGCGTCTGGGAGCTCATCGGCTTTACCCTGCTGATTTGACAGACACTATCCCGCCTCGCAGAATACTGGGACCTCAAGGAGGGGTCCTCCTCTCTGGAAATTACCTGGGATGCCTTCAAGGCATTTACCAGGGGACAGTACGTTTCCTCTATTGCTGTAATCCGTAGAGAACTAGCCGCTACTATGACGGACACATATGCAGCTGACCCCACTGACACTCACTTTGACTCCCTCAGTGCAGTGAAGCGCGAGCTTCATCTCCACCTCGCTGAGGTTACCAGACTAGACCTTTACAGGAACAAACAGAGTTTTTTTGAACAGGGAGACCGCAATGGTCACCTTCTATCGATGTTGGCGCAGCATGACCAGCCCCTGACGGTGATTCCTAGCATTGTGACCCCTTCGGGGGAGTCGGTCTCTTCTCTACCAGCCATACTGGATACTTTTTGACAATACTATTGCTCCCTCTACACCTCTGTGCTGCCTTTGGGTTTTCAGCCCTTAGGACCTTGCAGCCTGACTGGACCCAATGGCACTTGGTTGGCTTTCAGATGAAGAAAGAGAGGCCTTGGTGAGACCGATTACCCCGGAGGAGGTTTTGGTGGTGATCAGGTCCTTCCTTACCAGGAAATCCCTGGGCCCAGATGGCCTCCCCATGAAATTTTATAAGACCCATCAGGAACTGCTTGCTCCTAAATTGGCCTAGTTATACTCTTAATGTCTGGCTGGTGGTGCCCTTCCGGCTTCTATGAGTCATGCCCATGTTATACTAATCTACAAAGCTCCAAAAGACCCTACTTCATGTTCCTCATATAGGCCAATTGCACTCCTCAACACAGATTTTAAAACCCTCACTAAATTGCTCACCATGAGACTACAGTCCTTATTACCAACCATCATTGAGACTGACCAAACCAGCTTCATGGTCCATAGAGAAAATGACATTCATTTAAGGAGACTGTTCACTAACATACACAGCAACATCTTAACCACTTTAAGACCGGACTCTTTTTTAGATGTGGTGTTTACAAGTTAAAAACAGCTTTTTATGCTAGAAAATTACTTAGAACCCCCAAACATTATACATTTTTTCTTTAATCTTTTATTTTTTCAAAAGAAAAGGGGAAATACAGAATACATTGTCCATAAAGATTCCATTTGTATAACAAGAACAACAGAAAACATAAACTTCCGTTTCACAACATAATATTACAATTCACAATTACGGCTTAGAGACATACTACATTTCTTCATGTTAAACCCTTGCCTTTTAACCGTTGTTATATATTATATACATTATACATTTTTTCTAACATCCTAGAGAATAAAATGGTGGTTGTTGCAATACTTTCTGTCACACCATATTTGCGCAGCGGTCTTACAAGCGCACTTTTTATTGAAAAAATACACTTTTTTTAATTAAAAAAAAGGAAAACAGTAAAGGTAGCCCAATTTTTTTTTTAAATTGTGAAAGACAATGTTACGCCGAGTAAATTGATACCCAACATGTCACGCCCGCTCATGGAATGGCGACAAACATTTACCCATAAAAATCTCCATAGCAGACATTTTAAAAATTCTACCGGTTGCATGTTTTGCGTTACAGAGGAGGTCTAGGGCTAGAATTATTGCTCTCGCTCTACTGATAGCGGCGATACCTCACATGTGTGGTTTGAATACTGTTTTCATATGCGGGCGCTACTCGCGTATGCGTTCGCTTCTGCACACGAGCTCGGCGGGACGAGGCCGTTTAAAAACATTTTTTTTCTTATTTATTTTACCTTTTACTTTTTATTTTTACTATTACAAGGAATGTAAAAATCCCTTGTAATAGAAAAAAAGCATGACAGGACCTCTTAAATATGAGATCTGGGGTCAAAAAGACCTCAGATCTCATATTTACACTAAAATGCAATTAAATTATTTTTTTTTTGTCATTTAACAGAATAGAAAAAAAAAACCTTTAAGAGCTAGGCCTTCGATACAGTGGAATGGGAGGTCCTCCGTAGAATGGGGTTCCCACTAATATTCATTAAATGGTTGCAAATACTATACAAAAATCCCACATCAGCTATTAAGATGGGGGGTCTGTCACAGTCCTTCCCTCTATCCAGCAGGGTTGCCCCCTCTCTCCGGCCTTATTTGCCATTGCGATGGAACCAGTGGTGGAGGCCCTTCCCACCACCCTACACATAAAAGGGTTGCGTGTTGGATGGCTGGAGGAGAGAGTGACCCTGTACACAGATGACCTCCTACTTTTTCTTATTGACGCTAACTCTTCTCTCAGCCCGCTGTTCTCTACGGGGCGGTCAGATGGAAATGGATTGCCTGTCCATTTCCATCCGATTGTCATCCGATCCGCGGGACGGATGGAAAACCTATCCCCATTTGAGGATCGGATGCTAGCGGGTGACAGTGGACACATGTCTGCTGACATCTGCCGGCCCATAGAGAACATTGGGTGGCCTGATCGGACATGCGGACTTGATCGGTCCTCTAGTGTGAAAGGGGCCTAATGAACAAGCTGATGTTAGAAGCTGATTGGCTGCCATGCACACCTGCACCAGATTTTGTACTCTCCAGTTCTAGTAAATCAACCCCTGTGTATGGGCTTTCCTATATTTTAGGACTTTTTTTTTTAATATGCACTTTGTTTAGATTTTTGTGGATGGTATATTTAAAAGGAGGAGCATAATTTATAAGTGTTTTTCTTTTTCTTTTTTATTTTGAGTGAAATTACATGCAGAACATCCTGTTGAGAACCTAAAAATTGCAGACTGCTTTTCTGAGGACTTGTTATATAAATAGCATGTGCTGATCCTTCAGTCGCGCTCCTTTCTGCCCTTTGGCCAGCAAACCTGTTACTTATGTACAAATGTATAAAAATGGATCTCTGCAACTTTTAAAAATAGCCGTAGGTTTTTAATAATTTCTAGATGTTATTTAAATACAGATCTACACCCTATATTACTACCATGCATAAATAAATAGAAAACCCAGACTGATGTGACATGATGATTGATTGCTTGATTGATGCAAATGTGATTGATTGATGATGATTATACTAAATGTTTAGCTATATTAGTTTCTGGCTAAGTACACTTACTATTGTGCTTTGTTAATGTGTAACTTTTTGACTTCTCTCTGAGCACTGAAACCAGAAGTAGTTGGCCAGATATCATATTCATGCTGCACATTCACATCCTCTTTCTCAGCCATTTAGAAAATAATAAGGAAGAGCCCACCTACAGCAATGCGTGTGATATAATGCTGATGGTATATAAGCAAAAACATACAAAATCCTACAAATGTAATTCCAGAAAGCTCAACATCTAAAATCCCTTGGTTTTCAGTTGTGCCTTTTCACACACGAGTGTAGAGCAGTGTTTTTTCCAGTCAAGACACCCTTTAAAAATTAAGGACAGTCTCGAGGCACCCCATCCTAAAATGTAAAAACGATTCTAATAGTTTTACAGCAACATCCTCAAATCCAAATAGGACACCCAATGTTAGAGGTGATTTATTCTTCCAAAGCAAATACACTTTTGCCAATGTTTCTCTTCTCCCTCAGTTTTTCCCCATCACTCAGCTAATGTGACCCCAAAGCTGATGGAGTGGGGAAGGGGAGGGTCAAACAAGGATGCTATGCATGCGACTGACATCTTCCGTATCAACTGATGACGTCATTGGTCATTAGAACGCCGGCAGCTAGAAGGTTGTAGTGGTGCACAATGAAAACCTGTAACTAGAAGGCAGCCTTCATCCACACGCCGGCTTGCATACAATTATTGGGCAATATTTAGGCATTTTGCCAAGGCACCCCTGAAGAAATCACACAAGGCACCCCAGGGTGCCTGGGCACCCTGGTTGAAAAAGGCTGGTGTAGAGTTGCTTAAAGCTTGAAAAAGTACAATGCACATAAGTTTCTTTTAAGCTACAAGCTTCTAGCTTTTAGCCCCAATAGACTTCACTGTGAATATTAGAAAAACATGTATCACATGTTTTTTTTCTCCTAGTAACTAGCTTTTTATTGGCTAAAAAAAGAGAAAAAACGCTCATGCAAAAATGCCTGTAAAAGTGCTCAAAAATACCCGTACAAACATTCAAGGAAAAAGCCTAAAAAAGTGACCAAAGACACTGTAAATGTGGGGTACTGTCTGACCACCTTCTTTAGGGAGGTTCATCATTTTTTTTTTTTGATGTCATAATGTAGAGTATAAGATTTCCTATCATTTGAGCCCAGTCTTGCCACAAAGAGTTAATCCAGCTCTAAGCAATCCTCTTTTATTGTTCAGTGAGATAAATCTTGACAAACAGAGAAAAACTTTGTCAATTCCTCCCCCTTTTTTGTCAATTCCTCCCCCTTGCTGTGAGTGACAGGTGATTTACATTTCTCGTGCACTAGCCTAAGAGACATGCATTATTTTTTAATTCCCACCCACTCCTTTCTTCTGCTGCTCTGCCAGGATTGGATGTTGCCCACCTCAGCATAATTAGGCATGCTGAAGTCATGTGGTTACTTTCCTGTCTTTTCACTGGATGTTAGAGATCATAGCAGAAGTTCAGTGTAAGAAATACACAGGAGAAAATGCATATTGACAAGGGGAGCGGAGAGGTGGGCAGGGAGTCTACTGACATCACGACTCCACCCACCGAGCTCCAGACAACAGACCCACCCACAGAATCTGCAGTTTTTCGGGTCTCATAACAGACAGAGGGGAGACATTTGACAGGTAAAGATACATGCAGGAGGCATGTATATCCTTCTAGATAACCCCTATGGCAGTAGTTTAAAAAAGGATGGCACTGGGTTTACATCCACTTTAAGTATTATTTTGGGGACCCATTTGGGGAAGAGTTTATTAGATGTTGAGCACCCCTACATTACCCATGTTTGCAATATAACAGCACCCACACTGCAAGGGTTGACTTACTCCTTCATGTCTAGAGGACTCAGGAAAGCAGTTTTACTAACTGATCCTCCATTCCTGAAGGCTTCTCTGCACTACTAGACTACTGTCCCTGCAGCCTTTTCTCTTCCATGCACTAGTGGTCTAAGGTCCTCTGATGTCCTCAAGACTAATGGAAGGACCATATCCCTGCACTGGATGTCAGGATACCAAGGGACAGTCCACTGCCAGGTATAGGGGAGCGCTGTCTGCCAGGGAAGTGGAGGAGCAGGTAAGAAAAAGACACTTTAATGTCCCTTAGTCAGAAACAGGCACTTAACCTTTGCAGTGGGTCTGTTAGGTTTCCTACGCTTTAGTTAAAGGTGCGCGATCACCATTAGTTTAGTTATTTAGGTCTAAAATAATCTTTCTCATTCAACAAGTGACCTGCCAGCTTAAAAGAACCTGCACTGAAAATACATAGGTTGCCATTCTTGAGCCCTCATTATGTAAATGCTAGTTGCCTGGTTATTATCTCATTATGTAACTGCTAGTTGCCTGGTTATTATGGCAATCCAAAGCCTTAAATACTTTGAATCACTGACCCAGAACAAGTAATCAGGTCAAAAGTTCTGACGTGCCTCTGACTTCACTGGCTGTAAAAGTGTTGAGGCCAGACACAGACAAAAAATTACAAATTTTCCGAAAGTCAGCAATGGCATCCTTCATATCCCTTTCGATACAGTTTTCATTTCCTCCCACTCTCCAAAGATTTGCTGGTAGGTTAATTGGCTCCTGTCTAAATTGACCCTAGTATGTGTATGTATGAATGTGAGGTAGGGACCATCAATTTGAAAATCATTGAGGGCAGGAACTGATGTGAATGTACAATATATATGTAAAGTGCTGCGCATATTGACGGCGCTATATCAGATACCAGTATAAATAATTACTTTACGGTTGGCTTCATGCTTCCCTTACTTACTACCTCTGCAGCCCTGTGAGACTGTAGACACTGAGGGAACTTTGCACTTAGCTGAGCATTGTCCAAAGCTTGGGTGGAGTGAGATTGCTGAAATCACATATCACATGACCACCAGAATAGGATGTCTTTACAGTTTGGCGTTCTTAATGCTTTTAGTGGAGCCAGGATGATTACTCTAGCACATAACACAAGCAGACGTTTTTCTTAAATTTACAAGGCTAAATATTGAATATACTGTTAGAATGTACATTTTTTAATTCAGGGTCTGCTTTAAAGGCTATGTGCGCTTTCATAATAAATCCCATACTCTCATGATCAGGCAATATTTACATTTCTAAAAGCTACAACAATTCATCCTGTTGCTGGGCATCTGTTGAGAACAGTCATAGTGAGTAATGGCTGTACTGGGACATGAGCCAAGCCAACGACCAAGATGCTCATTATTCTTTTAGAGCCAGTGCAATTGTCCTTTGGCCTGCATTAGAGACCTCTATTATTATAGAAGAAATCAATGGGAGGAGCCTGAATTACAGGATTTTACCATGAAAGCATACATGGACTTTACATGCATTCAGTATTTTGAAGAGAACTTGTTGATCTAGCCAACACATAATATTTCCACCCTATGTGAATTGAAAGCACTCTCAATTCTAACTGGGTGATAACTCTCAATAACATTGGGCGATCTAGCTAAGCCATCAGCCATAAGTAGTAAAAAAAGTAGTAAAAAGTAGTGTGACGGTGTCACTTGGGTGGGGGGCTAGTGGAACCCAGCTTACCTTGGAGAGCACTGGAAGCTCCCTGTCCAGCTCCCCCGGCCCCTCGTTTGTGTAGGTCAACCGGTGTCTATTAGGGGCACAGGGTGACCGAGAACCCCAGTTGGGTCTGCCTAACCCAACTCACCATGCAACCACACCGGACTCAGCATTTCCTTTTGACACTGTTGTCCTAGATTCTGTGTGTGTGTGTGGTTTGTGCTGAAGGAATGAAGGGGCTTTTTCACTTTGGGCAGTAATATTCCTGAACAATATCCCTCAAGGAATATATGAAGATACATTTCACCTTTCCAACTGCTGGACTATTGTATGAGCTTGGTCTCATAAACTGTTGCAGTCTTTTTACTAGGTTGTTTGAAGTGTGACTGCTGCCCCATGTTCCAGGCAGTCACACTTCTCCCAGCCCGGCTTGTGGAACTATTATCGGCCACCATTGTTACCATGCCCAGCTCCTCTTTACTGTTTGTACTATGTGTTTCTTGCATGAAGACCGGGGGATGGGGAAATTCCTCCAGCAGCTTACCTGCTGATAAGGTGGTCTATTGTTGAAATGTTGACCTGTGTGTCTCTTATTGCTGATTGGACAGTTTACCCCACCCTGAATCCTTGTGCAAAGGGAGGGGGGATTGTCCCTGAGTGTTACCTCTCTGTACATGTGTTTGAATAAACCAGTCTGTTGTTTTACCCTACACTGATGCTTTGACAAAGTGACTGGGTGGGCTAAGGGACCTTGGAACGTGCTGGTACCGGACAGAGGAAGCATTTACGTTGGACAGACTCATATTGAGTACGGGGTCTGTCACAATTGGTGGCAGCAGTGGGATCGTGCTTCCTTGCCATGAACACATCCAAACCACCACCTTGATCCAAGGTCCGGATAGCAGGAGAGGAGAGATACAGATTCCAGCTGTTATGGAAAAGGAATTCCAAAGGAATGGCTTTGACTACCGGGGCCTGGGACTGTTGTACTGGAGGCTGTCCAAGGACCCTGACTTTGGGAGTGATCTGGAGTGGCGTTTGAAGGAAATAATGGAGTACAGAGAGCGAAGACTGAATGTCTCGGAAGTGCTCTGGGCACAGGAAGATTTGGATTTTCTGACCCTTCGGGAATGGATGCTGGGTGCCTACAGATTCTGCTCAGCAGCAGGGTGGGGCTCCCTTTGCCTGGAACTATCCAGAAGTACCATCTGACAGTCCTGAAATCACGGCTGAAGTGTCGGCAATGGGGAAGAGTAACAGTGTGTGTTGCTCACCTCCACCTCCAGCTATGGAAGCAGAGCTCTTATGGCGGATGCAGCAAGTTTTATCTCATCTGGATGAACCTGTTTCTGCACAAGATGACGTTGGATGGAGGAATGTGTCTGTCCAGCAGCCAGAGAAGCTGCCCTCAATCCCCAGCCACAGATCACCAAAAGAATAAACTTAATTTACTTTTCATTGAAGGAGGTAACATTTACTGAAATTCAAAATGAAGTGCTAACTACAGGGCAGAGCTCTGCTAGCCTCTGCCCAGCACTGGTAACATCTTCTTCGTTCTACGGACAGGAGATGGTGAATTTCTATCCCCAGACACCAGTTCCAGAGACTGGGGATTTAATAGACTTCTCTGCTGAGAAAGAGCAACCTGGCAAGCCTCCAACAGAAGAGCTGGCATCAGGGCAAAACATCACTGAGCTCTGCCTAGCACCAACAGCAGCTTCAGCCTCCCTGAGTGAAGATCGGCCTTTCTCCCACAACACTGACAGGGACATTGGATTTTCTGCCAGCAGCATCTGTGGAGTTACTAGAAACTTCTCCAGCTGAAGCGCTGACAACTGGACAGAGGGTCCAAGACCTCTGCCCTACACCTGCGGCAGTTCCGGAGGCCCAGGTTGAGAAGGTGGCGGTCTTTCCTCGCCAGCAGGGATCCGTGCACCTAGGAGACAGTACCAGAGACATGTCGTCCCAGCAGCCAGATAAGGGTAAGGGAGATGAAGCAGCCGGCTTCCCTTCTCAGCAGCAGATGGCACCCCAGAATGATGCCAGCAACCCAGCAGAAGGGCTGGCAACAGGGCAGAGTGCTGCTGGCCTCTGCCCTCAACTAACAGAAGATGGAGTTCCTGTGGTAGTGGATGGGACTTTGGTCTCCACTGACACAACCCCAGAAAATGGTCCAGCACTGAGATGGGAGGATGTCAGCCATGCTTTGCAAACACTGGGGGATTCTCATCCAGAAAAGGTGGATGGGACTACATTATCTACCTGTATACCCCAGGGATGTTGGGCAGTCAGCCCAGATCCCCCACAGCATGAGGGAGTGAGCCCAATCACCCTGTCTTCTTTCCAGTGACTGACAGGACTCCAGGGAGAGGGGTCAGTCCACGCTTCTCCCCAGCGGTGGGTATGTTCTACAAGAGAGGCAGAGGTTGGCTGGGTGAGTAATACTATGTTTGGGACAGTTTATTTTGGGGTACTCTGTGGATTCCGGTATTGGGGGACTGGAACTACTGACTAACTTCGGAGTCAACCCATCTGGGGTCTCCTCCTATGATAGTCCCCCTGCCAAAAGAGGAGATGTGTGACGGGAGTCACTTTGGGCGGGGGGCTGGTGGAACCCAGCTTACCTTGGAGAGCACTGGAAGTGCTGTCCAGCTCCCCCGACCCCTCCTATGTTTAAGTCAACCTGTGTCTATTAGGGACACAGAGTGACCAAGAACTCCATTTGGCTCTGCTTAACCCAACTCACCATACAACCACACCAGACTCAAATTTCCATTTGACAATGTTGCCCTGGATTCTGTGTGTGGTTTGTGCTGAAGGAATGAAGGGGCTTTTTCACTTTGGGCAGTAATATTCCTGAACAATATATGAAGATAAATTTCACCTTTCCAACTGCTGGACTAGTGTATGAGCGTGGTCTCATAAACTGTTGTAGTCTTTTTACTAGGTTGTTTGAAGTGTGACTGCTGTCCCATGTTCCTAAGTTACCAGGCAGCCACACTCCTCCGGCCAGGCTTGTGGAACTATTATCAGCCACCATTGTTACCATGTCCAGCTCCTCTTTACTGTTTGTATTTGTTTTTTTTGCATGAAGACCGGGGGCAGAGAGGAGAGGGGAGGGGGAATTTCAGCAGCCTCCCTCAGCTGATAAGGTGGTCTATTGTTGAAATGTTTGAGTATCTGTGTGTCTCTTATTGCTGAATGGGCAGTTTACCCCGCCCTGAATCATTGTGCAGAGGGAGGGGGATTGTCCCCGAGTGTTACCTCTCTGTACATGTGTTTTGAATAAACAGTCTGTTGTTTTACCCTACACTGATGCTTCGATAAAAGTGACTGGGTGGGCTAAGGGACCTTGGATCATGCTGGTACCGGACAGAGGAAGCATTTTTTACACCGGACAGACTCATCTTGAGTATGGGGGTCAAGTAGCAACAGTGGTTTTGCCTGGATGGAGGGTATATTACCCAGCAACTACTCTAATGGCGGTTACAACATAAGAGGTTGCTCTTCTTTTTTGGTTGAAGATCCCCTTGGAAGCTGGAAATCACCGTAGTAGGCTCCAAAATTGCAGTGATTTCCACTAAGTTCCAGATCCCATGCTGCATGGCTGCCCTGCTTCTTCTATCTGAGCACAGGAGGTCATCTGCTTGGCAAGGGTGCCATCCAGAGAATGCTTAGCATTCTCCTAATGAATGCAAAAGCATTCTTGATTGGATGAGGTGGAGATTGTAAAGTCACTGGTCCACCTCTCCACGTCATCCAATCCGATAATGCTTTGCATCCATTGACAAAATGCAAAGCATTGTCTAAATGGTGCTCCTGTTGTCCTGTGTTTACAGTTAAGAAAAGCAGCTTCTGGAAGCTCGTGGAAATTACTTGAGTAGTGGTGTCTACTACAGTGATTTCCAGGTTCCAGGGCGATCGACCAGGTATGGTATTTACATAAATACATTTGTCCAAGATGAGCATCCTATCAAACACAACATACAGAGATATGGAAAATGGTAAATACACAATTATACACAATTACATTATTCAATCTTACCAACTATGTAACTATCTTTAAAGCTGAATTTACCACTAGGCTAACTACACGTTGACACATGTGCTCTCAATCATTCATTGAAATGAATGATGTTCTGCTTGCAAAGGGGTCTCGAAGCAGCAGAGTCTCAAGCTGATTTGTAAAGCACATGGCTGTACTTTTTAAACGTGTGAGTATTTGATTTTTTTTTTTGTCCGCATTATGATGGTAGTGTAGGGCTATGCACATTAGTGGCATAGACTATTCAAGAGGGAGAATATTTAGTAGAGTAACTCAGCCTAAGAGTCTGATCATTAGCACTACATGTGTGCAGACTGTTCCCATTTAGGAAATTATCTCAGTGGTGGCCGCAGGTTTCCTTTAGACTAAAATATAATCTGTGTGACCTTCTTGTAGTTGTAATTTTCCCACTCCATCATATTCAACACAAGATTTTCTTTTTTTATCTGCCATTTATAATGAAACAGTGGAAGCAAAGTCACTGCAAATATTCAAAGGATTAGTAGTCCCTAGAAAGGAAAATACATCAAGTATTTTTACTTATGAGCTAAACCCTGCAGAGTTTTAGAATAGCTGAGAGTTCTTAGCTGGCAGGAAGCCTGTTTGGCAGCTAAATTTAAAAGGAATAAAACGAAGACATTTCATTGGCTGAAGCAAGCAGCTATGCCATCACAGCACCATATACGGCCAATAGACAGCTGCAGTGTACTTTGTCACCTCTGCACACAAAGCCTTTAGAACTCCTATTAGCATTTCTACGAGTGTCCAAAATCTGATGTTTGAACTAAAGACAACCTGAAAATTTGGCATCAGCTTTTTTTGTGTCTGTCCTGTATTGCTGAGCCTCTTCAGTTATGCCTATGGTTATGTTTACCTAGACAAGGAATAGGATTTTATAACATGTTTCATTGTGATAAATGTTGTAAATAAAGTCTTTATTTACTAATGGATATAAATTGTGTTCCTTCAAATGCCCATTAATGGCACTTAGCCCAACACATCCAGCCAATTAATAAAATAATTAGTTTTTCATCAGATTACAGGTTCGTGGCTATTAAAGGATGATTATGTGTCACTTTGCATTTTAGTACACACCACTGTGTTGAGGTGGTTTGTGCTGAAAAAAGTACATCATGCAGTACTTTTTTTTTTTCTTTAGCGCAGCACAGTGCGACACAATCCACCGCTGCTGCAGCCTAGAACTTAATGTGTTTGTAAAGGTTTTTTTTATTTTATTTTTTAATAACAAACATGTTACACTTACCTGCTCTGTGCAAGGGTTTTGCACAGAGAGGCCCCAATTCTCCTCTTCTTGGGTCCCCCGGCAGTGCTCCTGGCTTCTCCTCTCCTCCAAAACACGGCGGCAAGACTGATAACAGGGAAAAAACCCTGGGAATCCATCTCCCCTTCCCTTAGGAGCCTACATTGGCTAACCGTAAAGAATCGGATCACATTCAAGACCCTATGCCTCACCCACAAATGCACCCATGGAGACGCTCCTCAATACTTTGCCCGAGAAAATAAAACACTATACACCCATCGCAGCCTTCGATCATCTAATCAAAACCTCCTCCTCATTCCCAAATCCCGTTACAAATCAAAGGGAGAATGGAGATTCAAGGACCAAGGCTATGGAACGCTCTACCGACTTACATCCGGATGGAAGAAAACCATCAGGCCTTCAGGAAAAAGCTCAAGACCTACCTCTTCTAAGAAGCTTGATAACACAGCACGAATCCAGCGCCTTGAGGCAATTCAGTTCGCATATACAAATTATTCATTCATTCATTCATTCTTCTTCGGGTGCCCCCACGGAGACCCGCATTCCCTGGAGGCACCCATGTGGGCGCGCTCACGAGTCCCGCTGCTGCATTCATTGACAAAGACAGCAGTACTTGGCCTTGCCCCCCGCTCCCCTGTCACAAGATTTGATTGACACCAGCGGGAGCCAATGACTCCTGCTGTTATCAATCTATCCAATGAGGATGGAGACAGCGACTGGAGCCGATGGGTTCATGCTAGGCGATGGAACGATTGGGTTCAGGTAAGAAAAAGGGGGGGGCTCTGGGGGGCAGCTGCAGCACAGAAGATTTTTCACCTTAATGCATAGAATGGCTAAAAGGTGAAAAACCTTGAGACTTTACAACCCCTTTAAAGGATAAGTTCACCTTTTGTAACATGGTGCATATTACACCCATATTTAGGATGTAACATGTTACTAACTGACTAACCTCCTCTCTCCCCCAAGCCCCCATTATGACAACGGGCCGGGGATCTTCTCCCTGCACCCACTGTCACAATTTAAAAAAACACGCCACCCATCTGGCTACATCATTCATTCACAGAGTTCTGTGAATGGGAGATCTACACTTACAGTCCGTCATTGTGGCTGACGGCTTGTAGTTCTCAATGAACCAGCTGATGAGCGCTCTTGGTAGCTTACTGAATCTTCCTGTCATTTAGTAACTGCCCACAATGTACAGGCAGACAGCTACACTGACAACTGCAGGAGAACCTGCAAATTGCTGATCACGGGTGAAATGCTGTACAGGCTCCTAATAAAAAAAATAATAATAAATGCACATTTTTTTAACTGCCAAAAGATGTGCATTTATATATTTTTTTTTAAAAAGTGAACGTATCCTTTCATGAAATGTCACTTTGCGGGAGATTTACTAAAACTGGTGCACTCAGAATCTGGTGCTGCTGTGCATGGTAGCCAATGAGCTTCTTACCTCAACTAGTTCAATTAAATTTAACCTGGAAGCTGATTGGTTTCTATGCAAAAGTGAGCCTGATTTTGCACTCTCCAGCTTTAGTAAATAAACCCCTGTTGTGACATTTTAATAACGTTTATTAAAAAAAGAAAGTGTGATGCATTATGATCAGCGATTTGGCACTGCTGTCATCCTAAATCCTAATACACACCAGCGGCTGAGTTCAGCATCATTTATAAATTTCCAAATTTCCCCCCTCTGCAACTCGAAAGTTGCACTGTGACAGAATTAAACCTGACCCTGACCACTTCTTAACTTGGTGTCTTTTAGGGGTTCTTTCACATGTCCAGCGGATCCACCTGCTCAGCGGGGCATCTGTCTGCTGAGCAGGCGGATAACAGGTCCATGTCCTCTCTGCTTAAGCAACAGACACAGACACAGCCAGCTTTCTTCTATGGGGGTCGGATGTAAATGGACTGCCTACATCTGACTGTTATCCTAGCCCAGTGATGGCGAACCTTGGCACCCCAGATGTTTTAGAACTACATTTCCCATGATGCTCATGCACTATGCAGTGTAGCTGAGCATCATGGCAAATGTAGTTCCAAAACATCTGGGGTGCCAAGGTTCGCCACCACTTTCCTAGCCGATCCGCCAGATGGATGGGGAATGGATCCCCCATCTGTCTGTTTTAAACAGATAGGATTGGTTTGGACGTCGGCAGGTGTAAATGAACACATGACCATTTACATCCGCCATTCCATAGAGGACAATGGATGGTCTGATCTAAAAAAAACAGACCCGATTGGTTTGCCCGTGTAAAAGGGACCTTAAACTGAAATTCTGTCTTATCTTCAATCTGACATTTGCAAATTTGTCTAAAGCCAGGTACACACGATCAGACAAATTTTCGTCCGTTTTTTTTGTTGCATGCTAGTCTCATATCGAAAGTGAGTGGTTACTCCACATATGAATATTCTCGTACGACAGAATTCAACTTAAGAAGTGATGTCCTGTGTTGAATAGTTTTGTATGTATTTTTTCATTTCTAAGCATGCGTAGTCTTGCTCTTACAATTTTTTTTTGGATGAAAAGTGTACTAATTAAACAAAAATTGGACGTTGCGTTCATGTACAATAAAAATTTTATAGCCTGCACATCCAATTTTTGTCATCCGAAAATTCGGGATCGGCTGTCGAAAGCACCATACTAACGATCCGAAAATCAGCAGTGTCGGATGAAATTTTACTTTACCGATTTTCTTATCGTGTGTACGGGCCTTAAAGCAGATCTTCACACAATTTTGCAACTGTAGCTCACTAGTTTTTAAATAGAACATGAGTGCTCAATGGACCTTTTTTTCAATTTTTTTTGTTTGTACCTGTATTTATGAGGCCCGGTCTATGTTGGCTGCAAACTGTTCCTGCAGCTGTGGTAGGGGATTTTGCGGGTATTGTCGTCATTTCCTTTCCTGGTCGCACTGTCTCCTGGGATCTTGTGTCATTACTCCCAGGAGTCAGTGCGGAGAGCCGTCGCAGGATTTGAACAGAATCCCTGACAATCCCCATTCTGAGTGAGCTTCACATCACAACGGGGGTAGGATCTTCCTAAGACGCCACCCGTTGTGATGGCAACCAAGATGTTTTTTATGCCGCTTGGCGCAGTTATGACTGAGCATGCGCGGGAACCAGCAAGGAATGCTGGTACATCTACAGTACTGGAACCAGGAAGTGATTGCTTGTGGGCTTCAAATGCCCACAAGCAAGATGAAAACTGCAGTAAACTTTTTATAAGTTACGATTTTAAAGAAAAACGGACATCTAGGGGGAAAAAAAACGCAAAAAGTGAGTGTGACATCTGAAAGAATCGCGAGTGCACATCCGCTTTAAGTTGGCTGCCCAGGATTTCAGGTAGTAGGGTTGCATACAAAAAGCTGTTGCATAGACTTTGCTAAGTGAAAGGCAGCCTGTTCTGTGTCACTAACTTGGCTAATAGATGTCCCCCAAATTGTCATTTGACATATGCTTTGGCTCCATTTTAAAAATGTATTTTTTTATGACCCAATAAATTTCTATGTTTATGATTATATTATACAGTATATAGTTGGAACGTTCCAAAAACAGGGTTTTTAAAAAAAAAATAATAACTGTACTGTATTTCTGTCACCAACAGTCACTTGTAGTTGTGAAATAATGAATTTCCAGGCCTTTAGAAAGACTTTTGTATTCTTTCGAGCTTTATAATTCCTCTTCTAAGGTTTTCATATGAATCAGAGCATGGTCCTTACTTACGTATTTCTGTTTGTAACTTTAATCATACAAAGTGTTATTGTTTATATATAAACACCTCTGTTGCTATCGATCGCTGGATCTGTACTACAATCATTGAATCTCTGCATGTTACAGGGGCTGCCATGCATTTATCAGGACTTCTTTCCTGCCAGCGACCTTTACTGAAGAGCTGAGTAAGTAGACTAAAAAATCCCTAAACTAATGATTATTTTTATCTAGTTTTCCTTGTCAAAAGATTTTTATTAAGTTCAAAGTAATAAGCTTAACATACATGTTAATAGATACATGTTAACATAAGGAATGAAGCTCAATTATTACAGAAGTAAGTAAGAATATAAAACATAAAATAAAATATGATAAATAAATAAGGATACTTGAAGTAGAGATTTTAGAACCAATATTTATCTAGTTTTCAATGTAGATATTGCCTCTGTTCTCCCCCTACAGCCACTCTCAACCAGGGTTCTTCCAGAACTTGCTAGGGGTTCTTTGAGCTGTGGCTGATTGAGCTCCCATTCAATAGAGCTTGCATAGTTCCTGAACCAGTGCCATGTGACAGATCTTGCTGCATGACACCAGTGGTCTTTTTGGCTGTTAAAGTGCCATTTTGACCACTGCTGTAAGGGCATTCTTCCTATTGACCATCAATGTAAGGGACATTTTCCAACTGACCTCTCATGAATTGTTTTTTCACTGACCTCCAATTAATTGGTTTTAGCAGTGGTTTCTCAGGGGTAAAAGAGTTGAGAGACTGTTCTGTTCTGTTTCTCACCCTTTTTTTCAGCCAAGGCACCCTTCAAAATTATGGGCAATCTCGAAGCACCCATCAAAATTATGGACAGTCTTGAGGCACCCCATCCTAAAATGTAAAAACTATTCTGATAGTTTTACATAATGCAGCAGCATCAACGTTAGAGATGCAAACTGTATCCAAAGTTTCTCTTCTTTCTCAGTTTTTCTCCATCACTCAGCTAATGTGACCCCAAAGCTGATGGAGAGAGGCAGGAGAGGGTCAAACAAGGATGCTATACAAGTGTAACTAAAAGGCAGGTTTCATCCACCCACCGCCTTGAAAACAATTTTTGGGCAATTTTTAGGCATTTCGCCAAGGCGCCCCTGAAGAGACCTCAAGGCAACCCAAAAATAAAAACCGCAGAGGTGATCAAATACCACCAAAAGAAAGCTCTAATTGTGGGAAAAAAAGGACGTCAATTTTGTTTGGGTAAAGCGTTGCACTTGCAATTGTCAGTTAAAGCTACACAGTGCCGTATCGCAAAAAATGGCCTGGTCATTGAGTTGACTGCAACTATTAGACATGCAATGTGATAAGGAGCAGTAAAGTACCATCACTGTGTAACACTGCAAAGAAAGATCTTGAGTATGTAATGTGCAAATATGGCTTCTTCCATGCATATAGTTACAATTTATACATAGGAACAAGCAGTTTAACCACTTCAGCCCCGGACCAATTGGCAGCCAAAGGACCAGGCCCCTTTTTGCGATTCGGCACTGCGTCGCTTTAACTGACAATTGCGCGGTCGTGCGACGTGGCTCCAAAACAAAATTGGCGTCCTTTTTTTCCCACAAATAGAGCTTTCTTTTGTTTTTATTTTTTGCGCTATAAACAAAAATAGAGCGAAAATTTTGAAAAAAATTCAATATTTTTTCCTTTTTGCTATAATAAATATCCCCAAAAAATATATAAAAAAACATTTTTTTTCCTCAGTTTAGGCCGATACGTATTCTTCTACATATTTTTGGTAAAAAAAATCGCAATTAGCGATTATTGATTGGTTTGCACAAAAGTTATAGCGTTTACAAAATAGGGGATAGTTTTATAGCATTTTTATTAATATTTTTTTTTTACTAGTAATGGCGGCGATCAGCGATTTTTATTGTGACTGCGACATTATGGCGGACACATCGGACATTTTTGACACATTTGTAATTTATACAGAATTCAATGCTATTTAAATGCATTGATTCCTGTATAAATGACAGTTGTAGTGAAAGAGTTAACCACTAGGGGGAGGGGAGGGGTTATGGGCTCTGACGTGTGTTGTGTTTTTTACATTAGGGGGCGGGGCTGACGTCTGACGTCATTGATCGGCTTTCCCGATGACCGGGAACAGCCAATCAATGACAGGCAGAGTAGGAAGAGCGGGGAGAGGTTTGTTTGCACAAACTTCTCCCCGTTCTTCAGCTCCGTAACCCGACCGGACATCAGCGGCGATCAGGTCCGCTGGTCCCGCGGCCGGGGTCACGGAGCTCCCGACCGGGTCGCGAGCGCGCCGCTGGCGGCGCGCGCGCGACCCACGGGCAGGCATTTAAAGGGCCACGTACAGGTACATGGTTTTGCCTGTCCGTGCCATTCTGCTGACCTATATATGCAGTGGGCGGTCGGGAAGCGGTTAAACATAGTTTAAAGCTGAACTCCGTGGAAAAAAAGATTTACCTTTGCAGTGGGTTTCTCTCCCATCTACAAGGGTCAACCATTCAGAGTTGCTACTTGCTACAGGGAGGAAGGTGGTAGTGGGGTGAAATTCTTTTGGTTGGGCATTTCATAACATTTGAGGTTATACAAGCAGTTTGAGGGCTCCTGGGGCACACTGAAGTCCTGGATTCCTTACCTCTCAGACATTTCTTGATCCCCTATTATGATATTAGCTTAGTCAATTAAAAGCTCATTTGTTTTTCATACTTTTAGATAAAGTAAGGAGTATACATTTCTGCAAGATTTTTTTTATTTTTGTCTGTGATGCCATTGGGGAGATTTTTCCTCACTTCCCTTTGACACTTGTACAGGAAATCACAGACCACAATAAAAACATTTTATTTTTCCTCGTTTTTGTTTGTATCCCCATTAGAGATTTTCCTTAACTCCCTGCTCTGAAAAGAAGGAAGGGGAAATCTCCTCAATGGATATAGAGATTTTGATAGGCTTGTCCATGTTTTATTTATCCAGACACTAATGTTCCAGGGCAGCATAGCGAAGTCACTTTGCCTTAGGGAAATGGCTCTGTGTGGTCCCAAAACATTGGCTGGAGATTTTTTTTTTTTTGCTGATTCATCTAAAAAAAGATGAATAAATAAGTTTGCTGGTGGCATCTATAGGCCACAGTTTATGAAATGGGTAATCTACTGTATGTGAGTTTAGGTGTCAAGATGACTTGCATGTTCCAGATCTCAGCTCTTTGATTTATTCACTACAGTTACACTTCCCTTCTAATGCCCCATACACACGGTCGGAAATTCAGACGGAAAAAGTCCGATCGGATTATGTTATCGGAAAATCCAATCGTGTGTGGGCTCTATCGGACTTTTTCCGTCGAAATTTCCGACGGAAAAACTTTGAGAGCTGGATCTAAAATTTTCCGACAACAACATACGATTGGACTTTTTGCGATGGTGTGTAGAGAATTCCGAGGCACAAAGTGCCACGCATGCTCAGAGAAAATTTGGAGACAAAAGCTATTGGCTACTGGCCTCTACATAGTCACGTCGTACGTTTTGTACGTCCCCTCGTTTCGAACTATCGGATTTTCCGACAACTTTGTGCGACCGTGTGTATGCAAGACAAGTTTCGGCCACAATCCGTCAGAAAAAACCGACGGAATTTGTGGTCGGAATGTCCGACCGTGTGTATGGGGCATAAGACTTCTACAACATTTGTAAAGAAACAGGAAACAGATTTAGGCTTCCCTCTGGGTGAGAAAATGTGGGCGCAGATATTGTCTATTACTAAGTCAAGCAGTCAAAGCATAGTTATATTGGTGGTAACCAGTCCCTACAAGAAAGCCTAAATTTTGTCTGGGATATTCCCCTTTTTGCTTTTGCAGTTGTGTGGAACCAATGCATTAGGAAGTGGATTGTATCTACATGCACAGCTGTGTACCATTACTGCTCCATCTTTCCCTGTTTGCAGAATGTCAGGGCAGCTTTGAAATTTTTACAGAAATACAGTGCCTTGAAAAAGTATACATACCCCTTGAAATTTTCCACGTTTTGTCATGTTACAACCAAAAACGTAAATACATTTTTTGGGGGATTTTATGTGATAGACCAACCCAAAGTGGCACATAATTGTGAAGTGGAATGAAAACGATAAATGGTTTTCAAAATTTTTACAAATATCTGAAAAGTGTAGCGTGCATTTGTACTCAGTCCCCTATACTCTGATACCCCTAACTAAAATCCAGTGGAACCAATTGCCTTCACCTAATTAGTAAATAGAGTCCACCTGTGTGTAATTTAATCTTAAGTATAAATACAGCTGTTCTGTGAAGCCCTTAGAGAACTTTAGTGAACAAACAGCATCATGAAGGCCAAGGAACACACCAGACTGGTCAGAGTTAAAGTTGGGGAGAGTTTAAAGCAGGGTTAGGATATAATAAAATACCCCGAGCTTTGAACATTTCATGGAGCACTGTTCAATCCATCATCCAAAAATGGAAAGAGTATGGCACAACTGCAAACCTGTCAAGACATGGCCGTCCACCTAAACTGACAGGCCGTGCAAGGAGAGCATTAATCAGAGAAGCAGCCAAGAGGCCCATGGGAACTCTGGAGGAGCTGCAGAAATCCACAGCTTAGGTGGGAGAATCACACATCACCACAAATCTGGTCTTTATGGAAGAGTATTATACAGGATATAAATCCTGTATAATAATAAAAAAGAGTGGCAAGAAGAAAATTATTGTTAAAAGAAAGCCATAAGAAGTCCTGTTTGCAGTTTGCGAGAAGCCATGTGGGGGACACAGCAAACATGTGGAAGAAGGTGCTCTGGTCAGATGAGACCAAAATTGAAATTTTTGGCCTAAAAGCAAAAAGCATGTGTGGCAGAAAACTAACACTGCACATCACCCCGAACACACCATCCTCACCGTGAAACATGGTGGCAGCATCATGTTGAGGACATGCTTTTCTTTAGCAGGGACAGGGAAGCTGATCAGAGTTGATGGAAAGATGGATGGAGCGGGCCCCCTGTATGCCTAGATAGGAGGAGCGGCAAGGGCGGCTGAGACCGAGCTCCCCGATCCCCAGCCGAACAGTAAATCGGCACTGCGGGGAGCTGGTCACACTGTTTACACCTAAAGTGAAAAGCACAGTGTGTGCTGTGCTCTCTGCCTCCCCCTTCAGTGCAGTACTGTGTTTCCTATGCTTCAGTTTGTGAATGAACGGGAAGGTCTGTACAGAGATGTTCCTGTCCATTCATTCTGTGCAGCTGAGGCTGCAGAAATGGAGATTGAGGGCTGTGTCTTTAATCTCTATTCTCTGTCTCAAAGGTGAAACATCAGAGGTCTGTTTAGACCCCTGATATTTGACCAAAGCCCCTGACGGCTCAGAAAAAATGTTAACAAATATTTTAAAAAATTGTTTTGTAAAAAAAAATTAATACAAATGCACGCCACACATTTGACATATTTATTTGTAAAACATTTTGAAAACCATTTATTATTTTCATTCCACTTCACAATTACCGTATATACTCGAGTATAAGCCGAGTTTTTCAGCACATTTTTTTGTGCTGAAATGCCCCCCTCGGCGTATACTCGAGTCAAGCACTTTTCTGCAGCAGAGAATTCAATTTTCCGACCGGACTTTGGGGTCCCGTATCTCGGAGCCACTTGGTGCTAGGACTCAGTGCAAACCCAGTGGAACTAGCACTAGAACTAGCACTACAACATATCCAAAGATGGGGTTCCTAGATACGGGGCCCCAAAGTCGGTTCGGAAAATGTCATTCTCTGCTGCAGAAAAGTGCTTGACATTTTCCGAACTGACTTTGGGGCCCCGTATCTCGGGGCCACTTGGTGCTAGGAAATTGGATATGTTGTAGTGATAGTTCCACTGGGTTTGTACAACAAATTTGGGGTTCCTAGCACCAAGTGACCCCGAGATAAGGGGCCCCAAAGTCGGTCAACTGTGTCCATCTGTAGCAATGTCATTTCGGGACCCTTTGGGTCCAGAGACCCCAAATTTTGACCGCAGCTAGGGGGCATTTAGGAACCCTCAACTACCATGTTTGAAGTTTGGGGGGCCTATGGCTGCAAATGGGCACAGTGAGGCATGCAAATGGGCATTGTTGACCCTCTTTTCCACTTACAGTAGCTGCGCATTTCTCACCCTAGGCTTATACTTGAGTCAATAAGTTTTCCCATTTTTTTGTGGTAAAATTCGGTGCCTCGGCTTATATTCGGGTCGGCTTATACTCGAGTATATATACGGTATGTGCCACTTTGTGTTGGTCTATCCCATAAAATAAATATATTGTTGCATTGCACTGATCTGTATCCTAATCTGTGTACTTGCTGAAACCTACATCTGCAGTTTCTGTAGAATATATCACTCTCACATTTTTCAAATAGCACCGCAGTGTCTCTGTAATACTGGGAATCCACCTGGGAATATTAAAGATTTCAGTAGCTCGGTGAGTAATGAACGCTGGTCGCTCTGACAGTAAACAACAGTGGTAGCATTTCGCAGGTTCCTGTAGAATGTGATGTGAGGATGCAGTTTTCATTCAATGCCTATCCTCAGGAAAAGGCTGCCAAATCTACAGGCATGATGTCTCCTGCGGCAGCCATGAAACAAGCTGGAATTACATTTACTTGTAACTGATTTCAGTGGCATCTCAGAGGAATCCTCCACAACAGTATTACTGATTGTATTACCTCTAATCTTCAGGCAGTGGGAATAGCAATCCGAGGCCTAGATTAAAATGGAGATCTGTCTATATTTCTGAACATAGATGTATTCAGTCTGCTTTGTTGGAATAAGAGAACTGTATTATGTCTGGCTTTGCAGAGTTAGAGAAGTAGAAGGTGGCTAAGAGGTATTGTAAAAAAACATGCACAGACTGCTGCGAGGCGGGCTCTAATGAATCAGTCAAACCGCTAGACGATGGAGCTACAGCAAGTCACACGTACATGTGTTCTGTATTCCATCAGCTGTTACCTTCAGTACAGACCAGGGATGTGGCATCTGCGAATATAGTAAAAAATACAGTAATAGTAAAAACCAATGGTGAAAAACACTATCTATCTGTCCACCTATCTATTTGTTTATCTATCATCCCTGTCTTATATTTACTCTCTCTCTCTCTCTCTCTCTCTCTCTCTCTCTCTCTCTCTCTCTCTCTATATATATATATATATATATATATATATATTACATATATATATATATATATATATATATATATATATATATATATATATATATATATATATACATATATATATATATACAGTAAAATCTTGGTTTGCAAGCATAATTTGTTCCAGAAACATGCTTGTAATCCAAAGCACTTGTATATCAAAGCATTTTTTCTACAGGGTATAAAAGAGAAGTGTAGCAATAAGTTGCTAAATGTTGGACCTTCATTAAATGTAACCATATTGCTACACTTAGAGGCTCCTCTCTTCTTTTTTATACTCAGTTGTGACATGACACTGCTCTTATATCAAAACATTGCTTGTATATCAAGGCAAAATTTATTAAAACATTTTGCTTGTCTTGCAAAATGCTCTCAAACCAAGTTACTCTCAAACCAAGGTTTTACTGTGTATATATATATATATATATATATATATATATATATATATATATATATATATATATATATATATATAGCCCTGTTTTATATCTATTCTATCTCCCTATCTAGTCATCCCTGTATCATATTTTATCTCATCTCTATCTCTTTTTCTATATATTTTCTCATCCCTCTCTTACATCTTATCTATCTATCTATCTTTATTTATTGTCACTATGTATGTATCATAGACATCTACCGTATAAACTAATATAGCAAATAGCAGCGCTATGACAAAAAAGGAAAAATTATATATATATATGAACAATGAAACATCACCCAGTGACAAGTGATAAATCAATGAACAAAGTCCACAAATGGAACTAGTCCTTCCGATTTAAAGGTGAAAATCAAAATAAGTCCACAAAGTGTTTTTAGACCCCTTTTTCACACGGAGCCGCCCCGGGCGTCAGTGGTAAAGCGGCGCTATTTTTAGCGCCGCTTTACCATCGTTTTAGCAACGCTATTCGGCCACTAGCGGGGTGGTTTTAACCCCCCGCTAGTGCCGAAAAGGGGTTAAATCTGGTGGTATGGTGGCGCTGCCCCATTGTTTTCAATGAGCAGGAGCGGTGGAGAATCGGTGTATTCACCGCTCCTCCACCGCTGCAAAGAAGCTGCTGGCAGGACTTTTTGTGATGCCCTGCCAGCGCACCGCCCCAGTGTGAAAGCACTCAGGCTTTCACACTGGGTTTGAAGCTGAGGCTTTTTTCAGGCAGGCACTATTTTTAGCGCTGTAGCACCTGAAAAACGCCTCCAGTGTGAAAGGGGTTTTAAGGAGGCTTTAAACCTCAAGCTCATCCACCACACCGCGTGCAAATGGTGACTCCACCTCCCTTTAGGTGTCCACTCATCAAATAAAGCTGCCTTGCACTCTCATGCTTGGCAAATAAGCATCAACACACACAGGGTTAAAGAATCCATCGATCTCCAAACCCTAATGTTGATTTCATGGATAATCCACATATAAAGAAACAAAGTGCTCCAATAGTGCAGTAAGGTTTGCTCAAAATGTATTAAAGTTAAAAGACTTCAAACATTGCACTCACATTAGATAAGATAAAAATACACATGTACTAAATCCACTGCAGCAGCATTAGACTGGCATAACATGGTCACAGCGGACCCAGCGTGTGTACAGCGGTATCTCACACCCACACAGAAATCCTCACC
Organism: Lithobates sylvaticus; assembly: GCA_028564925.1. NCBI lineage: Eukaryota > Metazoa > Chordata > Amphibia > Anura > Ranidae > Lithobates > Lithobates sylvaticus. The sequence continues at coordinate 118,554,892 of CM053026.1, forward strand.
GCCGGAAAGGTCACTTCCGGTATTACGTCTGATGTCACCATTGATTGCCGTACAGCCATGTCCTGACGTGTTTCGTCATCACGACTTCTTCTTGGGATTGGCTGTACGGTATGGCAACCTCCCTTTTATAATTTCCCATATGCTAATGGTAATGAATACCCATCAGCGCATGTGCTAACTTCGTGTCCCCACAACCATAATATGTACAGTCTCTACTCCGTACAAAGTTATGTAGTGGGGTGATCAATATTAACATAAATTAATGAACTAATATTTTTTTTAAAGGGTAAAATGTTATTACTTTTGAAAACAAAATAACATATACAAAGATAGTGACATACATCTGTGTACAACATGTTAACAACTGTACAACTGCAATTGGTGAGAATTACATATGCATATATATTTCTGTCTTGTAATATTTAAAGCAATACATTTACTTACTTTACATTACTCTGTTTGGGCGTAATTTTATTACATCTTCATACAATTCCTTAGGTTATACGTGTGGAGCATAACATTCTGTCATTTGACTACTGGGTTACAAGCAGTAAGATTTCACATGTTCAGCAGAATTTGTCCTTTCCCCTTCCTCCCACCTCAGTCAGGTAGTGCATCACATGGGGCATATTCCAGCCACCCTGCCCATACTTTGTAGAATTTTTTTGCAGTCCCCCTAGCTGTATACGTAATGCCGCGTACACACGAATGGACTTTTCGGTCCGGCGGACAATCCGCCGGACTTCCTAGCTGGCTTCAGCGGACTTGAAAGCGAACGGACTTGACCACACACGATCACGGTAAAAGTCTGGCGGTTCACGCGATGACGTACAGCACGTACGACGGGACTACAAAAAGAAAAATACTAGTAAAATACTTGCTACTGAGCATGCGTCCTTTTTGGTCCGCCGGACCATACTACAGACGGCTGTATTGTCCGCCGGACTGCCAAGTCCAGCGGATAATTTTAAAACAAATCTTAAAACTTTAGTCCGCCGGATTTTTTGAAAAAAAGTCCGTCGGAGGCCCACACACGAGGGGATTATCCGGTGGACTTAGTCCAGCGGACAATCCCGCGGGATAATGCCTTCGTGTGTACGCGGCATAAGTTTATACATTGGTAAAGAACTATTCACTAAGTCAATCCAGTTCTGCAGAGAGGGTGGATTTGCGTCCTTCCACCTGAGAGCAATTGCTTTTTTGGCATAAAAAAAAAGTATTCTAAGAAGAGTCTTCTGAGATGTGGATATGCTTTCTTCTTCTAGGTCACCCAATAAACATCTAGCTGGTGAGTATATATTAGGCAGAGTCAGAGCATCTTCCAGGTATTGAAGGATAGCTCTCCAGAATTTGGCTATTTCTGGGCACTGCCAGACCATATGAAAGAAGTTGTTTACTTCACTTTTGCACCTGTCACAGTTGGGGGATTCCTTCCTGCCCATTTTGTGGAGCCTCTGTGGGGTGTAATATATCCTGTCGAGGTAGTGAAATTGTATTTGTTTGTCCCTGGCCGAGATCATTAAAGGCAGCATAGTCTCCAGGATCTCTCCCCATGTTTCCTCTGTGATGGAGGGGATGTCCGCCTTCCACTGCGCAGACACTCTATCCATACCGGGAGAGGAAGTTGTCAGTAAAGCAAAATAATATCTCGATATGAGTTTGGTGTGATCCCCTCCACTATTAATTGTTCCATTTTAGATGGGGTTAGTGCTACCCTCTGAGTACCGTATTGCGCATGAGCAGCATGCCTCAGCTGCAAATATCTAAAAAAGAATGTGTTGGGTAGCTGATATTCTAACTTCATGTCCTCAAATGTACGGAAGACACCATCTCTGAAGAGTTGGCGTGCTTGTGTAATCCCATATGTCGCCCAACACTCCCCATCAGGGATATTAAATAGCTCTGGGAGTTGCGCCATAGTGGAGCATTAGGCGATACAGAGAGGCTAGTTCCCTTAGTCTTGGTGTTGCACAGGTGAAATATTTTGTAGGAGAGCTTCAATATCTCGACGCCCCTCACAGGGTAGGGGCCATTCCTGTACAGGATATTGGCAAGAGCTTCGTGTGAGTGGACCTGGGCTGCCTGTGTTGCCACCGAGGCCATTTCCATTTCCGGGAACCCCCACCAGTGTATATGTGTCAGTTGTGCGGCTAGGTAATAACAGTATAAGTCAGGTAATGCCAATCCACCCGAGCGAATTGGTAGGTGTAGTGTGTCTAAGGATACTCTGGCAGGCTCGGGACCCCATAAAAAGGATACTATTAGCTTATTAATTCCCTGAAAGACTTTTTTGGGTATATATATCAGGGCATGCCATAGCAGATATAAGAACCTGGGGAGGTATATCATCTTATATATATATTTATCTTACCTAGGAGATTAAGGGGCAAATTTCGCCAAGTTTGGAGGTTATCTTTTAATCTGGTAATCATTGGGGTTATGTTGTTCTCTGTGTATTTGTGCAGTGGCAACTGGATCTCAACCCCTAAATATCGTAATTGGGATACTATTTTTAGTGGTATGTCCGGTGAAAGGACCGGTTCATACCTAGGGGAGAAAGGGAGGATCACGGATTTGTTCCAATTAACCTTAAACCCTGAGTATGCTCCGAACCCAGAGATTATGTCCAGTGCCCTCCTCAGTGAGCCTGTTGGTTCCGCTAGGTAAAGGAGCATATCATCAGCGTATAATGACGTTTTTTCCTCTCTGTCATTTATTTTGCACCCCCTAACCCCAGAATCTATCCTTAAACTCTCTGCCAAGGGTTCAATAGCCAGGGCAAACAGCAGGGGTGACAACGGGCACCCCTGCCGAGTGCCTCTCGTGATCTCAAATGGGTCCGTAATGATATTGTTCACTTTAAGCCTTGCCGTCGGGTTAGTGTACAGGAGTCTCACCCATGCCACAAATCTAGGGCCAAAGCCCATCCGCACAAGGACCGCGAGCAGGTATGGCCATTCAATTGAATCAAACGCTTTGTGCGTATCCAAAGACACGACTACATGCGTGTCCGGGTCCTGGCCTTCTGATTGCAGAATTGTAAAGAGGCGCCTAAGATTAATTGCCGTTGATCTCCCGGGTACGAAGCCCGTTTGATCAGGATGTATAATGGATGCAATAAGATTGTTAAGTCTCATGGCTAGAATTTTTGCTATAATTTTGGCATCCACATTGATCAATGAGATAGGTCTATAGGATTCACATAGCTCATGGTCCTTGTGCGGCTCTGGTATCAATACAATCAGTGCTTCTCTTAGTGATTCAGGAAGGGTGCCCTGTTCTAGGGCACTTGTATACATTTTCAGGAGTCTAGGGGCCAGACTGTCTGCATATGTGTCATACCACTCGGCGGGAAAGCCATCCAGACCCGGTGTCTTATTCGGATTGAGTGCACATATTGCAGACAGTATTTCCTCCATTTCAATGGGTGACTCCAGCTCACCGGCTGCCTCTCTGCTTAGTTCCAAGAGTGGAATGGGGGCCAGGTATTCAGAGACCTCCTCTTCCCCATAATCCACCTTAGAGGAGTATAACTCAGAATGAAATTGCACAAAGGCGTTAGCTATCTCTGTTTGTGTGGTGCATAGATCTCGTTGTTGGTTATATATTCGCGGGATGGATGCCGGGGGCTGTTGTGAGTGGGCCAGGTAAGCTAGCAATCTGCTGTTCTTGTTGCCAAATTCAAAAATACGTTGGGCTTGGTACATACGTTTTTTCTGTTTTTTTTCTACCAACACCAGATCCAATTGGCGCACCCCCTCCCTCCATAAGCTGTGGGTGTGTGGGTTGGGGTTCTTAATATATTCCACTTCTGCGTCTGTCGCTACCCTCTCTGACTCCTGTAATTTCCATTCTCTGTCTGATCTGAGTTGTTTAATGACTCCAGCAATGGAGCCTCTAAGTGTAGCTTTAAATGCGTCCCATGTGGTTCCAACCGGAACCTCATTTCTATTTTCAAGCCAGAGATTTCAAAAACCTCCTCTTTGAGCCATAGTGGGCTCAGTCTCCACACCTTGTACCCTCTCGGTCTCTCCATGTCAATAGTAATCGACAGTGGAGAGTGAGGTAAATATCGAGCCTCCAACACTCTCGGCAAGATTCGGTGGACATCAAGCACAGGTCTATCCTGGATAGGGTATTAAAGGTTGTAGAGTGACAGGAATACGCCCTAACTTCTGGGTTCTTCCACGTCCAGGCTTCCACAAGATTATATGACTTAATACAGTGTTCCAGAGGGGAGCTACGCTTGGGTGTCATACCAAATCTGTCTAAACTGGGTGAAAGCACCATGTTCATATCTCCTGCAAGAATAATAGGGCCTTCTGCCACCTGAAGGACCTTTTCCATAATCATTTCCCAGACGTCTACAGTAAATGGGGGTGGAATATACACAGCTACGGAAGTATATGGGCTGTTATCTATTATAAGTAATAGAGCTACATATCTACCCATTGGGTCGGTCTTGATTGTCTTAGTGTGATACATCAGCGATTTGGACACCAGGACCGATACCCCCCTGGCATAGTTGGAGTACGTGGAATGAAATGCTCTGCCCACAATTGCCCTGTGAAGAGCCAGTGTTTTAGATCCCATCAGATGCGTTTCTTGGAGAAAAATTATACTTGGGTTGCGTTTTTTAATATATTTAAACACCAGGGCTCGTTTAATCTTGGAATTGAGGCCTCTCACATTCCAAGATATGAGGTTAAGAGATTGCATGGTAGGTAACATCTATATGGGATATAAAAGGATCACCTTTGTATCTTGTAAATATGTAACTATCTGGTACCATGAGCACTCGGAGCATTCCATTCCACCCCCCCATTACATATAATTCACAGAAAAACATAGACTTTACCCTTCTCAGCTTTTGTAAATGGGATAATATGCATAGTATTAGAAACATGTTGAAAAACTTTGTGCAAAGGTCAAATGCACTACCTTTAGTGAACTGCGATCCAAAACATAGGATCATAACTTCCCTCCCCCCCTCCCTGCTCGTAGCCCCAAACACCCCACGAGCTTGTGCCCCAAACTGCAACTCAATAGACATGTCCACCATTGTGGGGGGTACCTTTCCCAGTCCAGCCGGACTGGGCAAACGAGGGTGGGTATGTGTTTCCAGAAGAGCATGTTGTGGACCGCATTGCTTGTAGCACGATTCTTATCCTGGCATTCTCAATGTGTATGTTGGTCACGTGAGTCCAGAAAATTTCGTTCCTTATGGTATCGTTTCTTTCTTTTCCATCTGTGATAGGTTAGTCGTCTAAAATGTGAGGCTTGTGGATAACAGCAGACATGTTGGGGAGTCTTACACAGATCCCAAGGATTCAATCCAGTTGTTAGCCTCCCTGGGGAGGTAAAAAATTGGGTCTTGCCTCCATGTACCACCCGCAATCTTGCCGGGTATAGCATGCTGTAGGGGAGGCTGCGTTCTCTCAGGCGTTGTTTTACGCTTTGGAAGGCTGCTCTTTGCTTCTGCGTTGCCGCTGAAAAGTCTGGGAAGATGGTTATGCGGTTGTTGTTATATATCACTTCAGGCATATTGCGGGCTTTACGCAGAAAGGTCTCCTTATCTCTAAAATAAAGGAATGTAGCCAGCATGGGCCTGGGGTATCTGCCTGGTTGTTGTGGTGCACGTAAGGGGACTCTATGAGCCCGTTCAATGGCAAACAGGTGGGAAAAGCATTCTGTGCCAAAAGTTTGTTTAAGCCAGGATAATAAGAATTCCTCGGCCTGCTTCCCTTCTGCACCTTCAGGAAACCCCAGGAAACGGAGGTTATTCCTCCTCAGGCGTTCCTCAATGTCTCCCAATTTGGCTTCCTGGGACTTGCAGTCCGCCACAGTATTCCTCATATGCCCCAGCAGGGGAGTGAGATCATCTTCCACAGTATTTATCCGCTGTTCAGCAGTGGTAACTCTCTGTCTTATCTTGTGCACATCATCTTTCATTATGGCAAAATCCACACGGATGGTGTCTATTTGCGTGGACAAGGCCGCATGGCAGCTTTTAATTGTGTCCATAATCTGGGAGAGCGATGGTTCTCCTACCTGAGCTCTGGAGCCACCTTCCTCCGAATCTATTTGAGGGGATGGCAGGGGAGTAGCCAGTGGATCCGTGTCCGGGTCCTGGCCTTCTGATTGCAGAATTGTAAAGAGGCGCCTAAGATTAATTGCCGTTGATCTCCCGGGTACGAAGCCCATTTGATCAGGATGTATAATGGAATGCGATAAGATTGTTAAGTCTCATGGCTAGAATTTTTGCTATAATTTTGGCATCCACATTGATCAATGAGATAGGTCTATAGGATTCACATAGCTCATGGTCCTTGTGCGGCTTTGGTATCAATACAATCAGTGCTTCTCTTAGTGATTCAGGAAGGGTGCCCTGTTCTAGGGCACTTGTATACATTTTCAGGAGTCTAGGGGCCAGACTGTCTGCATATGTGTCATACCACTCGGCGGGAAAGCCATCCAGACCCGGTGTCTTATTCGGATTGAGTGCACATATTGCAGACAGTATTTCCTCCATTTCAATGGGTGACTCCAGCTCACCGGCTGCCTCTCTGCTTAGTTCCAAGAGTGGAATGGGGGCCAGGTATTCAGAGACCTCCTCTTCCCCATAATCCACCTTAGAGGAGTATAACTCAGAATGAAATTGCACAAAGGCGTTAGCTATCTCTGTTTGTGTGGTGCATAGATCTCGTTGTTGGTTATATATTCGCGGGATGGATGCCGGGGGCTGTTGTGAGTGGGCCAGGTAAGCTAGCAATCTGCTGTTCTTGTTGCCAAATTCAAAAATACGTTGGGCTTGGTACATACGTTTTTTCTGTTTTTTTTCTACCAACACCAGATCCAATTGGCGCACCCCCTCCCTCCATAAGCTGTGGGTGTGTGGGTTGGGGTTCTTAATATATTCCACTTCTGCGTCTGTCGCTACCCTCTCTGACTCCTGTAATTTCCATTCTCTGTCTGATCTGAGTTGTTTAATGACTCCAGCAATGGAGCCTCTAAGTGTAGCTTTAAATGCGTCCCATGTGGTTCCAACCGGAACCTCAGCAGTGGTAACTCTCTGCCTTATCTTGTGCACATCATCTTTCATTATGGCAAAATCCACACGGATGGTGTCTATTTGCGTGGACAAGGCCGCATGGCAGCTTTTAATTGTGTCCATAATCTGGGAGAGCGATGGTTCTCCTACCTGAGCTCTGGAGCCACCTTCCTCCGAATCTATTTGAGGGGATGACAGGGGAGTAGCCAGCGGATCCGTGAGATCAGGCCATTCCGGGTCCCCCTCGGTGCTCAGGTGTCCGCTCGATGCTGGAGCGTTGCGCTTCTCTGCTGTCGCTCGGGTGCCATCTTGGACAGCCTCAATGAACTAATATTAACATAATTGCTATAAAGGACAGAACAGAACAAAAGCGACCATGTCACTCATTACGGCTAATGATTAAAATTGAACCGCATATACTATTAAAAATGCTATAATTATTATAACATTATCATAAACGAAAGGATAAAATAAGATATAGGAAACCCATTCCTAACTATAGGCTCGTAAGCCCATTAATTAACTATCTATGTATCCCTGTTTCATATCTAATCAATCTACTGTCCATCTATCCATTCATTGTTGTCTCACATTATTCTATCTATCTATCTATCTATCTATGTATCTACAGTGCCTTGAAAAAGTATTCATACCCCTTGAAATTTTCCGCATTTTGTCATGTTACAACCAAAAATGTAAATGTATTTTATTGGGATTTTATGTGATAGACCAACACAAAGTGTGTTATAATTGTGAGTTGGAAGGAAAATTATAAATGTTTTTTACATTTTTTTACAAATAAACATCTGAAAAGTGTGGCGCGCATTTGTATTCAGCCCCCTTTACTCTGATACCCCTAACTAAAATCTAGTGGAACCAATTGCCTTCAGAAGTCACCTAATTGGTAAATAGAGTCCACTTGTGTGTAATTTAATCTCAGTATAAATACAGCTGTTCTGTCTAGCCCCCAGAGGTTTGTTAGAGAACCTTAGTGAACAAACAGCATCACAAAGGCCAAGGAACACACCAGGTCAGGGATAAAGTTGTTAGGTTAGGTTATAAAAAACATATCCCAAGTTTTGAACATCTCACAGAGCACAGTTCAATCCATCATCTGAAAATGGATAGAGTATCGCACAAATGCAAAACTAACAAGACATGGCTGTCCACCTAAACTGAAAGGCCAGAACATTAACTACTTGCCAACCAGCCACCGTCATTATACGGCGGCAGGTTGGCTCTCCTGCGTGAATCGCCGTAGCTGTACTTTTTCAAGGCACTGTATCTATCTATCTTTGCATCCTTCAGTTACATGTACAAGTTATGTATAATAAAATGGAATGACACAGGTACAAAGTATTGAACACGCTAACTGAAATTTATTTAAATCGGTTGTAAACCGCTGGACGTTTTTTTTTTTTTCTTACCCTGCAAGGTAATGTCACAATGTGCTAGTATGCATTGCATACTAGCACATTATGTTAAACTTACCTTAAAACTAAGCTCTTCCAGCGCCAAGTTGTCAGAGCTGCAGGCACGCCCATCTTCACACATCTTGCTTCCAGTTTTGTGGACTTTGGCTCTGTGACTGGCCAGGGCAGCAAAGACATCCGTGTGGGAGCCACCATTTACGGCACAGGGCTCTGAGGGAACGGCATGGGTGGCTGTTCTTTCAGAGTGCATGCGCCAGTGATGTCACTGGCTGCATGTACAGTAAATGTCTCCTAAACAATGCCGGTTTAGGAGATATTTATACTACCTGTAAGTAAGCCTTATTATAGGCTTCCCTATGGGTAAAACTTAGTGATGGAAGTTTACTTCACATGGCTTCCACTACCATTTATATACTGATGACACCCAAATCTATCTCTCTGCCCCTCAGCTCACCCCATCAATCTCCTCACGCATCACTGATTTACTAACAGACATATCAGCCTGGATGTCAAACCACTTCCTCAAACTGAATCTATCTAAAACGGAGCTCTTAATATTTCCTCCCCCACGTGCCCCTTCCCCTGACTTCTCAGTCAAGATCAATGGCACATCTATCAGTCCGTGCCAGGGAGCTAGGGGTAACCCTAGACTCTGAACTGTCCTTTCAGACCCACATACAATCCTTGTCCAAATCATGCCGTCCTTAGCCTCCGCAACATTTCCAGAATACGCCCCTTTTTAACTAATGACACCACCAAACTTCTAATTCACTCCATGGTTATCTCTCGCCTCGAGTACTGCAACTCCCTCCTCATTGGATTACCTTTACATAGACTATCCCCCCTTCAGTCCATAATGAATGCCGCTGCAAGACTCATCCACCTTACCAACCATTCAGTGTCCTCCACCCCTCTCTGCCAATCCCTCCACTGGCTTCCACTCACCCAACGAATAAAATTCAAAGTACTAACAATAATTTACAAAACCATCCATAACTCTGCCCCCAGCTACATCACTAACCTAGTCCCAAAATACCAACCAAGCTGCTCTCTTCGGTCCTCCCAAGACCTGCTGCTCTCTAGCTCCCTTGTCAGCTCCTCCCATGCTCGCCTCCAGGATTTCTCCAGAGCTTCTCCCATCCTTTGGAACTCCCTACCACAATCTGTCCGACTGTCCCCTAATCTATCCATCTTTAGACGATCCCTGAAAACGCTTCTCTTTAAATAAGCCTATCCTACTTCTAACTAACACTGTTTTACTTCCTCCATCAGCTCATTCCCCACAGCTACTACCTCTTGTGTCAATTGACCCTTCCTTTTTAGATTGTAAGCTCTAATGAGCAGGGCCCTCTGATTCCTCTTGTACAAAATTGTAATGTAATTGTAATGTCTGCCTTTATTTTGTTAAGCGCTGCGCAAACTGTTGGCGCTATATAAATCCTGTATAATAATAATAATAATAATAATTTGTTGGCTATGGAATGCGGGCTGCCTTTTGATAAATTAAAGGAAGGTCAGGGAGGCCTATGGTTGCCGGAAAGTGCAGTTGCGGGAATTGCAGTCGTTACTGGGTAAACAAAATTCCGCTTGTTGGATCATTCCAATTGGCAGGATTTTCAGCCGCCGCCTGGCGGCAGCAACTTCAGGTGTTGGTGCCCCACTGCATCATATCCATCTGACCGGAGAGCTCCGGGCCGATCTTATAATTTGGGATCTCTTTTTAATGGCCTATAATGGACGCTCATTCTGGATGGCTGGTCCAGTGAGCAATGCAAATTTGGTTTTGTTTAGCGATGCAGCAGGTTCAGCTGGCTATGGAGCATTTTTCCAGGGGAGTGCAGTGCAGAAGGGTGACCAGAGGGGTGGCATTCAGCTGACTTTCTCAAAAACCTGCTACTGTTGGAGCTGTTTCCATTTGTCCTGGCGGTACAGATATGGGGGGAGGCTTTTCGGAATAAAAAGGTTTGCTTTCACTGTGACAATATGGGTGTGGTGTCAGCGATTATTTCTACATCGGCATCTTCTCCGCCAGTGGTGCGCCTTTTGCTTCATTTGGTAGAAGTGAAACGGCATGGGATGCCTTGTCCCTGGCGGCTTTGGAGGATCACTTTGGAGTCGCAGCTGGATTGATTCGGGATTCGTTGAGTACTGCAACCTGGGAGGCTTACTCAAGGCCTTGAAAAGAATGGATTTCTTTGTTGTAGGCGGTAGGCAATGGGGGTGGGGTGGATGTTGCTTTGTTGGTCCTTTATTTTGTGAGTCGCAATTTTGGGAGGGGTGTATCAGCTTCGGTGGTGGATAGAAAATTGTCCGGCCTGGCCTTTTGTTTCAAATTGCTGGGGGTGCAGGATTGTGCTAAGGTGTTTGCGGTATGACAGGCCATGAGAGGGTATCGGAAGGCTCGCCGAGCGAACGATTTATGTCGCCCAGTGTCTTTTTCTCTTCTAGGTGCTATCTTAGGACAGTTACGCAAGGTCTGTTTGTCCTCTTATGAACACACATTGTTTAGGGCAGCCTTTTTGGTGGCCTTTTTCAGGGGCTCTTCGCATTAGTGAGCTGGTTAGTCCTTCTAATTGGGTTGCTTGGGGTTTGATGGTGGGGGACGTTGGTGCAGCTTTTTTGAGGGTAATGGTCCCTGTTTTTGGCCGGTGCTTGCCTTGGAACAGTTCTTTCTGGTGCGACTGCAGACCGGTGGTGCCCTGTTTCTGCATTCGGACGGCTCGTGTCTATATAAGTTTCAATTTGTAGCAGTCTTTCGTACATGCCTGGCAGCCGCTGGGTTTAACCCGCTTGAGTAAGCTTCTCACTCCTTTTGTATTGGGGGTATCGGTGGGTATTGGATAAGAATACTGTTATACGCATTGGTAGGTGCGAGTCCAACCGATTCCGCTCGTATGTTAGGCCGCATTTGCTCTAAATAGTTTTAGGCGGGTAGGTTCTTTCCTTCTACTGTACTACTGTTTTGTTTTGTTGTTCCTGGTTCCTGTTGGGGTGCACTCTGATTTTATTTTATTTTCAGGTGTCTCGCTATGCCTCATCTGGATCCTGAGACATTCTTTTGTGTTTTGGGGGGCCAGGAGGGCAGAGGTTAGGCACAATGGCAGGCAGTTAGGGCTACCTCGTGATTTTGGTAACGTCCTTTGTATAGGGGTACTGTGTATGCTATGGGACCGGGTAGTCCCAGAGGTCACTCACTTTGCTAGGTTGGACAGGGCCTCCGATATTCTTTTTCTTTATGTGGGGGGCAATGATTTGGGCCTCCGCTCCAGTAGGGAGCTCATCAGGGACGTAAAGTTTGATTTTCTTAGACTTCGAACTGCGTTCCCTGACATGCTCAAACTTTGGTCAGACGTCGTGACTCGCACATCTTGGTGGATGGCCAGATCGGTCAAAAAAATGAATAAGGCATGGGTCAAGGTGATAAATGCAGTGGGTACGTATCTGTGGCTGTTCTGTTTGGAAGATGGGTTACAACAAGTTTTTTGGGTGTGGAGGGGTGCACAAGTGTAAGGCCTGTGGCGCTGTGGCGGTTGGCGTCCTTGATGGAGGTCTGTTTATGGTTATTGGGAAAACAGTGGGGATCCATCTGAGGTATGGAGTCCTCGAGTGTGTACGGTACAATGCATATTAGTGTTAAGACCGGTGGGTGTCTGAGGTCAGCTTGTTTAGGCTCTAAGCCGGTGTTTGCGGCTGGGGTCCCAGCTCAGGTATCTGGTGCCTCAAACACAAAAAAGGTGGCAATGTGGCACTGTCAGGGTCCTCTAACCTTGATAGCTGGATAAGTTATGTATGGTTATGTTATGTTTTTACATAGAAAGTGTATGTTTAATAAAAGGTGTTTGGCCATTTTAACTCCAATTATCTTTCCACGTTGTCATTCCTGATAAGTAGGGGGGGGGGGTAAGTGGGGCTGACATAGGTAGGGCAGTCTCAGGTGAGGGCTTACTTACCCTAGTCAAGACATGCCCGGAGCAGAGGAGGAATGGAATCAGTATAGGGCATACATAACAGGGTGAGAAGGGGAATCGGTTGGCAAGGGTTAATCTATTATAATGTTAGCATGTCAGTCCTTGCACTTACCTTATTGGATCAGAGGAGAACTCCACATATGTTTGCTCTTACCTACCCTAGTCATGTCTTGGTACATGTTTCCATTCATCCTTCCTTCAATGATATGAAGTGTGCCAGTGCTGTATGGTGAAAAACAGCCCCACATCACGATGGTCCCACCTCCATACTTCACTGTTGGTATGGTGTTTTTGGGGTGATGTGCAGTGTCATTTGACCTCCAAACATTGTGTGTATTATGGCATCCAAAGAGTACAATTTTGGTCTCATCTGATCAGACTATATTCTCCCAGTATTTCACAGGCTTGTCTAAATGTTGTGCAGCAAACTTTAAACATGCTTTTTCTTCAGCAATGGAGTCTTGTGTGGTGAGCATGCAAACAGGCCATGGCGGTTGAGTGCAATACTTATTGATTTCTTTGAAACAATTGTACCCGCTAATTCCAGGTCTTTCTGAAGCTCTCCACCAGTGGTCCTGTCAGAAATCTTGTGAGGAGCACCTGGTTGTGGTCGGTTTATGGTGAATTTATGTTCTTTCCACTTCCAGATTATGGCCTCAACAGTGCTCCTTGGAACATTCAGAACTATAGAAATCCTTCTGTAACCAATGCCATCAGTATGTTTTGCAACAATAAGGTTACGAAGGTCTTGAGAGAGCTCTTTACTTTTGCCCATCATGAAATGTTTCTTGTGTGACACCTTGGTAATTAAACACCTTTTTATAGGCCATCAGTTCAGACTAAACTAGCTGATATTAATTTGCACTGACAGGGGCAGGATTGCTTTCTAATTACTGATAGCTTTCAGCTGGTGTCTTGGCCTTCCATGCTTTTTTGCATCTCTCTTTCTTCATGTAATCAATACTTTTTCCCTGTGTCATTTCATTTTATTACACGTAAGTTAATTTCTGCGGGGTTAATTTCTTAATTGTTTTGGTTTCTTTGTATGTATGGATTGCATGGGTTGTTATTGACATGTGGTGAAAACTTCATGTCAATAGCACCTTTAGATATATATTTACCTAGAAAAATGGTGACTACAATGCTTATTTTACCCGCTCTATCTATCTATCTATCTATCTATCTATCAATCAACTTTTCTGTTGAATTTATAAATTACGTGTGCCACATTTGATAGTAGTCTATCAGCAGGATCAGTTTCTAATATAAAAGGAATAAAAGCATAAAAAGAGATGGACAGCTTAGAAGTAAGTTAGTGTGAAATAAGCCAAACTATATAAGTACTAGAGGTGGTCTAAAGAATATTTTTCCTTCACTGACTTGTGAAAGAAAAAAAACAGATTACTGTCTGCATGGTAGGGCCTATAATAAATGGGGCTGCAGGTTGGGCAACAGGGATCTAGAGGAAATGCAGACACTGGAGGAATGCATGAACCTCAAGTAGATACGAGTCCTTGGTGGGAAAACAAACCTATAATACCAGTGCTTACATAGGATAGATAGATAGATAGATAGATAGATAGATAGATAGATACAGTGGTGTGAAAAAGTGTTTGCCCCCTTCCTAATTTCCTGTTCCTTTGCATGTTTGCCACACTTAAGTGTTTCGGAACATCAAACCAATTTAAACAATAGTCAAGGACAACACAAGTAAACACAAAATGCAATTTGTAAATGAAGGTGTTTATTATTAAAGGTGAAAAAAAATCCAAACCATCATGGCCCTGTGTGAAAAAGTGATTGCCCCCTAAACCTAATAACTGGTTGGGCCACCCTTAGCAGCAACAACTGCAACCAAGCGTTTGCGATAACGTGCAATGAGGCTTTTACAGCGTCCTGGAGGAATTTTGGCCCACTCATCTTTGCAGAATTGTCCTAATTCAGTTACATTAGAGGGTTTTCGAGCATGAACAGCCTTTTTAAGGTCATACCACAACATCTCAATAGGATTCAGGTCAGGACTTTGGCTAGGCCACTCCAAAGTCTTCATTTTGTTTTTCTTCAGCCATTCGGTGGTGGACTTGCTGGTGTGTTTAGGATCATTGTCCTGCTGCAGAACCCAAGTTCGTTTCAGCTTGAGTACACGAACAGATGGTCGGACATTCTCCTTCAGGATCTCTTGGTAGACAGCAGAATTCATAGTTCCTTTTATCACGGCAAGTCTTCCAGGTCCTGAAGCAGCAAAACAGCCCCAGACCATCACACTACCACCACCATATTTTACTGTTGGTATAATGTTCTTTTTCTGAAATGCAGTGTTCCTTCTACGCCAGATATACTTGGACACACACCTTCCGAAGAGTTCCACTTTTGTCTCATCGGTCCACAGAATGTTGTCCCAAAAGTCTTGGGGATCATCAAGATGTGTTGTGGAGAAATTGAGACAAGCTTTGATGTTCTTTTTGCTCAGCAGTGGTTTTCTCCTTGGAACTCTGCCATGCAGGCCATTTTTGCCCAGTCTTTTCCTGATGGTGGAGGCATGAACGCTGACCTTAACTGAGGCAAGTGAGGCCTGCAGTTCCTTAGACGTTGTTGTGGGGTCTTTTTGTGACCTCTTGGATGAGTCGTCGCTGCGCTCTTGGGGTAATTTTGGGCGGCCGGCCACTCCTGGGAAGGTTCACCACTGTTCCATGTCTTCGCCATTTGTGGATAATGGCTCTCACTGTGGTTCGCTGGATTCCCAAAGCTTTGGAAATGGCTTTATAACCCTTTCCAGACTGATAGATCTCAATTACTTTCTTTCTCAATTGTTCCTGAATTTCTTTGGGTCTCGGCATGATGTGTAGCTTTTAAGGATCTTCTGGTGGACCTTACTGTGTCAAGCAGCTCCTATTTAAGTGATGCCTTGATTGTGAACAGGTGTGGCAATAATCAGGCCTGGGTGTGGCTAGAGAAATTGAACGCAGGTGTGGACAACCACAGTTATAGTATGTTTTAACAAGAGGGGCAATCACTTTTTCACACAGGGCCATGATGGTTTGGATTTTTTTTCACCTTTAATAATAAACACCTTCATTTACAAATTGCATTTTGTGTTTACTTGTGTTGTCCTTGACTATTGTTTAAATTGGTTTGATGTTCCGAAACACTTAAGTGTGACAAACATGCAAAGGAACAGGAAATGAGGAAGGGGGCAAACACTTTTTCACACCACTGTAGATAGATAGATAGATAGATAGATCGATAGTGTAACAAAGGGACATGATGTTTGTTGGTAATTACTGTGGTAAGCTTACAGTCAATTTGGGTCCATGCCCTTACTTATATTTTGATGGTTATTCTTTATTGCCTCACCTTTGCTAAATTCCAAAAGCCACTTGCTAGGTTAGGCATTTGTCAATCACAAATTTCCAGGAAGGCTGACTATAACTATGAATAAAAATATTTTAGGGCATAACAGTGTTACTAAATACATTCTTGCTTTGTGTCATTTATATTTCATGTAATTTCTCTTTTGGCAGAATGAAGAAGTGTAAGCGCTGTGCATTGGTTCTTTTACGACAGAGGGTTATCTTCCTCATCTGCACTGTGTCTATTCTGGGTATCTTGAAGCTTATGAATATTGAACTTATATTTCCCAAATCCAAAAGTTATTTTGTGGAACCACAGCTATATTTTTCTGGTATTACTAAAAATGGCCAACCACATGATCCCTCCAGCAGCATTAACTGTACAGCTATATTTGAGTTGGAACCCTCAGAGATTGGGAAAAGTTTACAACTTCGACAGAGGCGCATATACGACCTTGATGATGAAAAGGTTTCAGCAATGACGAAGGACTGTAAAACATATACAAATCTAAGACAGTACCATCAAAAGGTTTTCTCAAAGGAAGAAGAGGACTTTCCAATAGCCTTTTCAATGGTTGTACACAAGGATGCTATAAATGTTGAACGTCTCTTGCATACAATATACAGTCCAACTAATGTGTACTGTATCCATTATGACCTAAAATCAACTCCTGAATTCCAGAGAGCCATCAACAATTTAGCCAGCTGCTTTCCCAATGTTTTTATTGCATCTAAACTTGAAAAGGTGGTCTATGCCCATTTTTCCAGGCTGCAAGCAGATCTTAATTGTCTGTCTGATTTCCTGGCCCACCCTGTTCAGTGGAAGTATGTCATAAATTTGTGTGGGCAGGACATGCCGCTCAAGTCAAACTATGAACTTGTTTCTGAATTAAAAAAACTTAATGGAAAGAACATGCTTGAGACATCAAGGCCAACAGATTTAAAGAAACAACGCTATATCTATCACCACCAGGTATTGTCCATGTTAAGTCTCGATTACTTTAAAATGCCCATTAAAACATTTACTCAGAAGAGTCCACCACCCTCTTATATTGAAATGTACTCTGGAAGTGCTTACTTTGTTTTAAGTCATGCTTTTATTGAGTACATTTTTGGAAGTCAATTGGTTGATGAATTTTTAGAGTGGAACAAGGATACCTTTTCCCCAGATGAACATTATTGGGCAACCCTTGTCCGTATTCCTGGGGTTCCAGGTGAGATTCCAAGAACTCAAGGAGATGTGACAGACCTTGATAGTAAAACTCGTCTGGTGAAATGGAGCTATCTTGAGGAAAGCCTTTATCCGCCATGCACTGGCACTCATATTCGCAGTGTTTGCATATATGGGGCTGCAGAGTTAAGATGGCTTCTTACTTCAAAACATTGGTTTGGAAATAAATTTGATCCTAAAGTAGACCCTATTTTAGTTAAGTGTTTAATTGAAAGGATTGAAGAACAACAGAAAGAATTTGTTTCTTCATCATCAAGATGATTGGAATATTCCTTGTGTTCTACAGTAACCATATTTTTGATTTTGGAGAACTCAATACCCAATACTTGGGAGAAAAATTGCCATTTGACCAAAGCCTATAATTCATTTTTAGAGTTGTTTTAAAATGACTGCAGTACAGTTTATTGCAGAATCAAATGGCTGTCTGTAGTAGACTTGAGAAATCTAAGAGACTCTAGAAGGAACCACAGCTCGTAACAATGCAATATTGGGAAATGCAGACAGTTTACAAGCCAAGGCCCTTCGTCAACTGTATTTTTCTGATTCTTAACAATCATCAAGGACTGAAATAATGAAAACAGTACTCTATTCCTTTACATTTTTTAATGTGTTGTCAAGGAAACCTAGTTCAGTGCATACCCCCCAACAGTTTAAAACCTTAACCCCTTCCCACCAACAGTACGCATATATGCGGCCTCAATGGACTGGACTTTTTTCCGTGGGGCCACAGATATACATATCTGTCTTTGTGCTGGGAGTGCGCTTTCAGCACAGACACTGGGGACTCACTGGGAACTCCGGGTCCCGTACTAACGATCGGGACCGGGAACTCCTGGTTCCCGGTTAACTGATCACTGTGGTAGCCCTTGTGTTTTCACTCTCTGAATGGAGGCGAGAGATGCATTGTATTTCTCTCTCTCCTTGCAGAGTGAAAAATAAACAAAACTGTGTGTAAAATAATAAAAATATAAAATAAACAAAAACACCTAGATTAAGGTTCGATCTTTGGGTCAAGTAAGGGTCAAATGTAATTTTCAGTATAATTTGTTCAGGATTTTTTTTTTTTTTTTTTTTTTTTTAGAAGCATTTTTTTAATGGTATCAGTGTCAGTTAGTGTCAGTGTGTTTTAGTTTTTACTGACACATGTCAAAGTTGCAAAATTGTGCTTAGGCATTAATATTTATTTTACCCTTAGGCGGGAAGGGGTTAAATCAGGGAACGTCTTAAGCACTACTGTGATAAATCTATACCAGATTCAGCCAATCTACTACTCTAATATTCCCACAAAACCATTCCCAGTCTCTGTCCCCTTTAGAATCCAGGTGTAGGTAGGTGAGTAGGTGTGACTGTAGACAATAGAAAGAAGATACTGTGACTGACCCCTTAGATAGGATTCCGCATGATGCCTTTACACTGAGCGTTAAGTAACCTGTTTACCCACAGCAAAGAGTCTGTACCCATCTGTTATCTTCTAGTGAAGGTAGAAGATGAAAGCACCCTTTTGCTTGCTATTCTTAACACCTCTGTATTGTTTACTCTATTTTATACCATGTGTGTTGATTTTTGTTGTGTGCCTTAAAAGAGGGGTTTGGGCATTACTCCTATAGTTACTTTCCTTTTTAATTTGTGCCAAATTTATATATATATATATATATATATATATATATATATATATATATATATATACATATTTTTTATTTTTTTTTAAAGACCTATGAATTTTATCAATATTGCTTTCTTCCGAAATATTATATATTATTATATTATATTATCAAGTTATTACAGGGGGTCCCCGAGTTACGAACTCGTTAGGGACTGGCCACCTGTTCTTATCTCGGAATTGTTCGTAAGTCGGCCGCGCATGCGCAGACCGACAATTACGGACATTTCCGATGTTCCGTCTAATGCCGTTCTGCTCATGCGCGGCAAATTACGGACATTTCCGAAGTTTGCCGTCATTTGCCGTCATGCGCAGAATGGCCGGAGGACGGCGGAAAATGGCGGAGGGTCCCCGCAGCGCCCGGTTGGTAAGTAGGGGATGTTCGTAGGTCGGGCGTTCGTAAGTCGGGGACCCCCTGTAGTAAAAAAATAGACTGAAATAACATGTTAGCTCCAAGAAAATTGAAGATAATTACAGTTACTGTATTTGGTGGTTTCAGGAGTGTTTAAGAATTTGGGTTGTTGTTTTTTTATGATTTTTTTGTGCCAAAGTATAATTTGCATTGCTAAAATGCACAGTATGTTGTACTACTGAGAAGATTTACAGTTCAGTGCATTTTCTAATACATTAAAGTGGATGTTATAATGTAGAGAATAAGATTTCCTTTCATTTGAGCCCAGTCTTCCCACACAGATTTACTCCAGCCCCTAGAAATCCTCTTTTATTGTTCAGTTAGAAAAATTTTGACAAAGTGCTGAAAACTTTGTCAAAAATGCCCCATTGCTGTGAGTGACAGGTGATTTACATATCTCATGCACTAGCCTGAGACAGGCACAGACCACAGATCCACAGACCAGAGTGAAAGAAAATGTATTCTCGAGTGAACAGCAACAAGAATATAGAGGAGATGTATGTAGTCAGAGTTGGGCAGAGTAGAACATCCAGTGATCTGATGATTGTTATAGTGCAGTGTGTGTGTCTGAGGTCACCTGATCACAAATAACATTCCTTTCCATCACCAGGAATTGTTATGTGGGGGAGGGGTGGATTTCTCACTTTTTATAATTACACAGGATGTGCCTGTCTCAGGCTAGTGCATGAGATATGTAAATCACCTGTCACTCACAGCAAGGGGGCGTTTTTGACAAAGTTTTCAGCACTTTGTCTAAATTTTTCTAACTGAACAATAAAAGAGGATTTCTCAGGGCTGGAGTAAATCTGTGTGGCAAGACTGGGCTCAAATGAAAGGAAATCTTATTCTGTACATTATGACATTCACTTTAAGGACATTAAAATCTACTGTATGTGTATTTGATCTGCAATCTGCTTTCATATGGACATCCCTTTAGACCAGGGGTCTCAAACTGGCAGCCCTCCAGCTATTTTGCGAAACTACAAGTCCCATGAGGCATTGCAAGGCTGACAGTTACATGCATGACTCCAACTGGCAGAGGCATTATAGGACTTGTAGTTTCGCAACAGCTGGAGGGCCGCCAGTTTGAGACCCCTGCTTTAGATGCAAAGGTCTTGTTGTTCCTTGTTCATATGGAATCCTAATTGCTGAGAGTCACATTTGAACATCTGTGACTCATGCTTGCCACCAGTACTTCCCAATAGGCTGATCAGTGAACATTAAAGTGTTACTAAACCCACAACCGTAAAATCAGTCTGTATATGTAGTAAGGCATGCTTGTTATACTCACTGTGGAACCTAAGGGGTTAATCCTTTGCATTATGTAAAAAGGCTGTTTGATCCGTTTTTCTCTGATCCTCCCCTTCTTCTACAGTCTCCAATCCATCTGCTGATAGTACAAAGCCTTGGGCGCACTCTGCGCATGTTTAGTTTGGTGTGTATTGCTAGAAAGTTTTTTGTTTTTCTTGGGAGGGTGCATGTGATTGGCACAAGGACAATCAGCACTGTCCAGGCAGAGAGTCAGGGGTCATGCAGCCTCATAGGACAGTCAGAGGAGAATGAAAACTCCTCCTATAAGCTTTAACTAGACACTGATAGAAGTCACAAGACAACTGATGGGAAAAGGTATTTAACAGTTTATATTTACTAAAGTTATTGCATTTCCTTGTTCTGTGTACTGTGGGAGACCAGATATAGTGAATGCAGGGTCCTGGGTTTTGTAACACTTTAAATACAAGTTGCTTAACACAAAAAAATGTACTAGTTATATAATCAAATGTACTCACGTGAAAGCTTCCATATCATGTTCTTCAGAGGATTAGTGCAGGAAATCAGCTGTTTTAGAGAGACCCGGTCACCTTAACCATTCAAAGTGACAGTGTTTCTTTAAAGTCCACCCCCTTTTACCGCCTCTGAAAAAATATGCTTAGGTTGGAGTTTACAAGCAGCAATGATGTCACCCCCCCTCCGTCAGCTAACACTGTTTATGTATAAAGACTGGTCTTTAAGCCTGAGCAGTGGAGGGGATCACATGCTACCCTATACCTGGAAGTACAGGGTATTTTGTAACGGCTACAAAGAGAGGAAGCACGTTAAGGAAGTGTTTTGAAGGTTAGTATAATTGAGTTGAGAGTCTTTCAAAAGCTTTTGTCATATTGCCCTATATAGGCAAGATGACAGGTTCCCTTTAGGGCGCATTCACACCAGCAACTGTGTTAGAACACAGCCAACGGAGGGCAATGTGATGACAGTGGTGCTGATGTGCTATAGTCAGTGCAGAGCACTGTTACTTTTTTTGTTCCATGCAAACTTTGCATGCCTGCAGTGAAAAACCTACTGCATGCCATGAGTTTTTTTTTTTTTTTTTTTTTTTTAGTGCGCAATGCGTGTAAACTGGCCTGATAGGAAACAGGGCTTGTTTTGCATTAATACACTTGGAAAATAAGGAGAATATTTTCCCAATGATTACAGTTTAGATACCATTTGCTTTCTCCAACTTCCAAGCTTTTATGAGGCCAGAAACATAAAGTAACTTGTTTTGTTGCTGTTTAAATGTTATTTAATAATTATACATTATGTTGTAAATCATTTTTGATTGAAGGGTACATAGGACTAAGTTTACTTATGTAATCTCTTTCTTCTGTTATGTAAAGATTTATATTTCTTTATCTAAGGTGTTTTGCTATACCATTTATGACTGTGATTACCTGAAAACTGTGATGCATAGAAACATTTCTTTTTTTATCCCTTTGCAAGCCATGTGTAGGACTCCATTTAAAGCTGTCTGTGTGTCAAAAAATCTTCCAATGCACACACAGGCGCTGCCTAGAGGGCAAGAAGTCACAGCGGTACTTTACATTGGTTTGCAATCTTGGTGGATCTTAAAAGTTGCCTTTAATTTTATTCACAAAATGCCATAATTACGGTAACCCTATAATCAGAGCTTAGTTATGAATTCTAAAGCCCCATACACACGCGCGGATTATCCGAGGACCAGGTCCGTCGGATCATGTCCGTCGTACTTTGTCCGATGTTGGTTTTGCGTACACACGGTCGGACAAAGTTGTCGGAAAATCCGATCATTCTGAACGTGGAGACGTTTGTTGCGTACGACGGGACTACGTAGAGGCTAGTAGCCAATAGCTTTGGTCTTGTAATGTGATCTGAGCATGCGTGGCACTTTGTCCGTCAGGAATTCGATACACACGATCGGATTTGGTGTGATCGGACTTTGTTGTCGAAAAATCTATCCAGCAGGAGATAGGACTTTGTCCGTCGGACAATCCGATGGAAACTGTCCGATGGTGCCCACACACGGTCGGATTTTCCGACAACATTGTCCGATAGGACAGAATCCATGGGAAAATCCGACCGTGTGTATGGGGCTTAAGTGTGGTTCTCACTCTGTTTACTTTCATACTGTGGGCAATTTTTGACAATTATGTTGATGCTACTACTTTAAAGGCATCACCCACCCAAATGTAGATATTCATTTGGATTGGATTTTCCATGTGGCTTCTTGTATTTATGTGGGACAGTAGCTGCAGCACTTCTGAACACAAGTTCCCAGATCTGCCTGTGGCCACTGTTGGTCTAAATCTGTTTACCAGTTTATAATTATGAATGTATTAAAGAAAAAACTCTTTGAATATAAGCCATCTAAGTCACATGCATAACCCAAGTGTAATTTGAGCAAAATCAACAACCATTTCACAAGGAGATTGACAAATATTTGAAGTTTTTTCTTTTTTTCTTTTATTACTGTTCCTGTCTCCTACAGGACAAAGCACAGCACATTGTCTCATGTAGTTAGGTGCATTTTAAAGTGATTTTAACGTTTTTTTTTTTATAACAAACATGTTATACTTACCTGCTCTGTGCAAGGGTTTTGCATAGAGCAGCCCCGATCCTCCTCTTCTGGGGTGCCCCAGCGGCGCTTCTGGCCCCTCTTCATTGGGTGCCCCCACAGAAAGCCACTTTTCATGGGGGCTCCCGTGCAGGCACACTCACAAGTCCCACTGCTGCGTCCCTTGACACAGACTGCAGGACTCGGTCCCCGCTCTCGTGTCACTGGATTTTATTGACAGCAGCAGGAGCCAATGGCTTCTGCTGCAGTCAGTTTATCCAATGAGGACCCAGACACAATGGCTGGAGCCGCTGGGCTCGTGCTCGTCAATGGAACGAATGGGTTCAGGTAAGTAAAAGGGGGGCTCTGGGTCGCAACTGCAGCCCAATTGTTTTTCACCTTAATGCATAGAATGCATTAAGGTAAAAAACCCCCCACAGGCGCGCTCACAAGTCCCACTGCTGCGTCCCTTGACACAGACTGCAGGACTCGGCCCCCCGCTCTCGTGTCACTGGATTTGATTGACAGCAGCAGGAGCCAATGGCTTATGCTGCAGTCAGTTTATCCAATGAGGACCCAGACACAATGGCTGGAGCCGCTGGGCTCGTGCTCGTTGCTGGAACGAACGGGTTCAGGTAAGTAAAAGGGGGGCTCTGGGGGGCAACTGCAGCCCAATTGTTTTTCACCTTAATGCATAGAATGCATTAAGGTAAAAAACCTGGAGATTTTATAACCCCTTTAAGTCTAGTTTACACCCCTTCCCCTCTTGTAGTGGTGGATCTGACAGCAGCTAGGAAGGAGACGGCTGATTCATAATAGCATTTCGTCTCAGCTCTAAACACTTTACACAGACGAGCAATGGCAAGAGGAATGCAGAGGCTCACAAGTGCTCAAAGCCCGAACAAGTTGTTTTAACAGACCACTAACACTTTGTAAACAGTGAGTATACAAGTTGTTTAAATGTACCACTAACACTTTGTAAACAGTGAGTATACAGGTGCTAGGCAGCATTCTCCACAGTGCATGCCTGTTATGGCTTGTGCCTTTGTAGTGGGAGGTTAAGCCAACATTTGTAGTTGTATTATTATTATAATACATGATTTATATAATGCCAACTGTTTGCACAGTGTGTTACGAAATAAAATAGCATTTTAACACTCACAGGGCAAGCAGATAGCACTAAAGACCCATTTACATTTATACAGACGTATGGCAATGCATCATAGATGCATTACTGCATTGTAGTGGAATTATTTTTTAATGGCACTAAAGGAATACATTAGCACTGCAATGCACTGCAACCCAAGTTGGCTCTCTACAGCACGTTGTCATGTGCTGTTTTACAAAAAATGTTGCATGTCCGACTTTCTGTCTGTTGTGGTGTGTGGGATGTCTAATTAAATAAAGGAGCTGTCTTAACACAATGCATGTTAATGACACAGTACATTTCTGTGGATGCCCCTCAATGGATTGGAAAGGTGTGATAGGGCTCTAAATGAACATGCTTTCACAATAAAAATCACGGGCTAGAAATTACTTTACTGGATACTGCCACTCTGAAATTGAAGTCTTCCAGCTCCAGTTTCCATGAAATATTTATTTATTGCAGTTACATATATAGCATAACGCTGTCAATTTACGCAGTCAATTATACTTTATATATATATATATATATATATATATATATATATATATATATATATACATATACATATATATATATATATGTATTGTACATTCACATCAGTCCATGCTTTCAAGGAGCTTACAATCTAAGATCCCTAACTCACATTCATACATACCCACACTAGGGACAATTTAGACCGGGGCAATTAACCTACCAGCATGTCTTTGGAGTGTGGGAGGAAACCATAGTACCTGGAGGAAGCCCACGCAGGTACAGGGAGAACATGCAAACTCCATGCAGGTTGTGCTGTGGTTGGGAGTCAAGCCAACGACCCTAGTGCTGCTAGCCAGAAGTGATAACCACTTTGTGAATACTAATGTTACCATTTAGTGCCCTAGTTCCATAGCACTTATAAGCTGAAGAATTGTTGAAAATGCCCACTTCTCTTTTTCCCTATGTCATAGAAGTAAATGGCAGTGGTATGGGCAGAGCAACCCTCCCACCAACTCTAAATGATCTTAAAACAGGGTTCACATACATACAAATGTATTTTGGTTTTTGGTTTTGGAGATGTTCATTTGTTTATTAGCAGTCCTGCCAAGTTTAGAAACTGAAGCAAAATTGTTAATACAACATATTTAGAGATCTAAACAGCTCGGCCAGTAGAAACTGCAGAAAAGTTTTTGTTTAGACCAGAATCCTTTGATTTATTCTTCAGGGAAACGAGATGGAAATAGGCCCATTCTTTGGTTTAGGATTGGACAGGATGAAAAGAGTGGGAAGAAGTAACTGCAGCAATTGTCAGAAAATATCAGAAGCCATAACCTTACCTTAAAGCTGAAATCCGGGCTCAACAAATATTGTCTAAACACCAGGGGCAGGCGTATTCTTACCTGAGTCTTAGCACCTTTTGTGTATTCCTTCCAGATCTGTGCAGTTTTCCAACATGAAACGGCTCCTACACTCTTTTTCCTGACTGTAGGAGACCAGTTATTTCTGTTCTATCTCCATGTACAAGGTGACTGGTCTTGTCTCCGCCCCTTCCTGTATTTTTTTTTTTTTTTTGAAGACAGCCTTTAGTGGACAATACATGCTGGATCGCCCCAACAGCTCTGCTCCCTGGCAGGCTATGTGCATCCCAGTGATGATGTCACTACTACTTTCACTACTACTACAACTACAGGGTAATTACTAAGTTTGTAGAGGGATTTAGTGTACACTAGGACCTTTTATATGATTTGTGGCTATTGAGAAATACTTTTGAATGAAGGTTTTTGTGCTCGAAGTTCAAATGCTCCAAATGAGAACTGATGAAGAGAAGTTGTTGTCCCAGTGCTTATAGTATGGCATGATTATAAATACAGAGGAAAACAACATTGTTAAAGCTTTAATTCTAAATTAAACTAAAAGCTGAACTCCAGACAGACTGCTAAACCCACAATTGCAATTCATACATGGGAGTTGTGCTAACTACTAAAGGATTTGTATTTTTCTCCATACAGTCTTGAGATTTAAGCTGGTCATAGATTGTTCATACTTTCATATTCAGCCAGTAAGCTTCCTCCATCCACCTCACTGCGGAGACAGTGTATTCTGACAGCAGGACTCTCCACTTTTAGAATACACTGATCAATGGCTGCAGCTGCTGGTTGAGAACAGTTTTCCAACATTCCGGTTCAACAGATGTCAATCTAACGATCAACTTCTGTTGAGTGGGAAAGAACACATATGGATCAATTTTTTGGCTGGTCCCTGCTAAACTAGCCAAATTTCAATCCATCTATGGCCAGCTTTACACAGCCATGACAGATGGCATATCACAATTGTTTACCTGACTTTTCTTAATTACATTTAAATATAACAGCTTGGACACCTCCCTGCTTACAGGCTGTGATTAGATAGTGAATGAGCAGCAGCAGACTGATGAGATCAGCAGTCCTCTTCTGCTCTCAGTATATTATTTTTCTATTAACTTGACTGTTTCTCTCTTAGTGCTGCCCCTCCCTCTTCAAGATTACGTTTATTGTACTTAGATTACTGTGTTAATAAACACACAACTACAATAATTGGTGTTGTTTTTATATCTGCCAGATGTTCAGCTTTAAAAGAGAAGTATGGTTTTCTTTTTTTTTTGCATAATCATACTTACCTAGGTGGATGTAGCATCAGACCGATGCTGCAGCTGTCCCCCACCGCCTCTGCACTGTGAACTGAGTCACTGAACTGAGTTCTCACTCCTCCCCAAGCAGAGCAATGCTGACTGTCAGTCAGCAGCGCTCCTGCTCTGATCCTCCATGCTTATTGGAGCGCTGAGCTGTGGAGAGGTGGAGATTGACCGTCTCAGCGGCTCGCTGAGACTGCCATCAATCAAGGCAGCTGGCGGATCCAGACTTGGGAAGTCGGGATGACACGCTGACTCGACTGATGGCTGCTCTTTGCTGAAAACGGGTAACAGGAGGGCAAAACGAATTGCACTCCTGTGACCCAGAGGAGAAGCCCAGCCTAAAAAGCTCAGACTGGACTTTTCCTTTTAAGTGTAGAATTCCTGCTGAATTACAGAAGTCTCTACAATCCTTGTTATCTCTGTGAGTTAAAAAGTGAGTCTAGCTAGTGTCCTAACCCCACACAGACACATCTGACCATCCTGCACCACAATGTGGAATGCCAGCTAAAAGAGTCAAGTCTGGGACAGAATGGGGAATGGTGGGGAATGGTAAAAGCCTGTTACCTTTTATTGCTGGCTGAGTGCCCACTGGGGAGTTTTCCTCCTACTTCTTGTCTTGTGTACACCATCTTTGAGACAGAAAGTGAAAAGAAATCTCTGAAATGGGAGAACAGACAAAAAAAAAGTGACACCTGCTGTCCCTGGGTGGCTACACTCACTCCTCTACAGTATCTGTGGAGGGATCCATGGTTGCCACACATGCTAGACTTTAAATATGTTTGTCTTTGTTTATCTCCTTTACATGGGGATTGATAGAAC
Organism: Lithobates sylvaticus; assembly: GCA_028564925.1. Classification (NCBI taxonomy): domain Eukaryota; kingdom Metazoa; phylum Chordata; class Amphibia; order Anura; family Ranidae; genus Lithobates; species Lithobates sylvaticus. The sequence continues at coordinate 118,582,454 of CM053026.1, forward strand.
TAGTAGTTTACAGAAAAAGACAAGATTATTTTTTTTTTCAGTTCACAGGAAGTTACAAGGATACTGTCTGTGTCTGTATTTGCTGAAAATGTTCTTAGCCTGAAAAAAAAGAAAACCATTGCAGCCACCACATCTTAAGACTGGCAAAATGCAACAGATTAACTTTTTTGTTCTTGGGTTTATTTATCTTTTAAGGTAACTTTACTTGCATATCAGTATGTGCAAGCGGCTCAAATGTAACGTTTGTGTTTTCAATTGTATAATTACCATGCAAAAGAACCAAAGGCTTTAGAAACTGCACAACTGTTTATGCACTTTATAACCTACGTCTTGCTTCCCAAAACTTTCATTTTAAAGAGCAGCTCGACTTTCAGTTTTTAAATAGAGGTTCAGAAAATTGGAGATAAAGTTTTTCTCTTTAATCTGGTGATGGAAATTTTTCCAAAGAGGGGATCAACGTAGTTTTTAGGAGAGGCAGAAGCTAGCTGAGGGTCTTAGACATCCAAAGAAACAGAACCTACAAGCATATCCAAAGATTAGACCATTTAAAGTACAACTGTACAGAAAAAAAAGGTGGGCTTCTGTTGCTGACCTCCTTCTGAAAATACTAGTTACTTGGGTGCCATGACTTTGAGTCACTGACCTAAAACAATCATTGACATCAGAGTGATATCAGAAGTCTGGATAGTAATGAGAAGCGTTCAGTCCAAACTCAGGCAGAACCCAGTTTGGCAGAACTCATCACATTGCCACTGGCCCAATCAGCTGTGGGAGGGCAGTTCCCAGAGGCCCAACCAACCAGGGAATTCCCCTCCTAGCTGCCCATAAACTAAGGCGTGGGTATGGTCGTGACATCATTGACCTAATATGGCCCCATGGCTATATTTAGCCAATGTAACACAAATTTAAATTTAAGCACCACACCACTGCTAGGAGAACCAGATACAGCTTTATTCTAATAAGTCAGAGAGGACAGTCCAAAAAGTAGCCAATGAGTTTTGGAGGTCCAAGAATGCCCATTTTATCATGATGAATCTTAAATCTCCAGTAGCATTGTCTACTTTTTGGATATTCCCCTGAATTTTATTGGAATAAAGTTTTCTACCTTCCTCAAATATTTAGTCAATGTCACGGACCTAATGTGGTAATTTTAAGGACATCATGAGCTTCCCACCCCTTTGTGTTTGTGCAGCTACAGGGTGGGGAATGCTCTGGCTGCAGCCAATGGGGATTCAAACGTGTGACAGCTTCCCAGTTTGGACTGAACCCTTCTCATAATTACTTGTGGGTCAATTATGCAAAACGTATTGGATTAGCATGGAGGCCACCAAGCATTTTTATGATGAGGTGAGGGTGAGGTTCGCCAACATGTTCCCTCAGTACAGATTTCCATTAAACATTCCATTCATCTTCCTTAGTAGCCATTATCATTTATTTGTGCTAAAAGCAGAGATGCCTTGAAATTTTTTTTTCACTTGTTATAGGGGAATGTTAATTTAATTTACTATGCAGTGTTTTGGAAATGACTCAGGAACTCCTGTAATATAAACTGTTTTCTTTTAATGTCAGAAATGATACATTTGTTTGTTGATGCCTCTTATTCCATCCTGAACTTGACTTCCTCTTAGAAGCACGCAATCTGTATTGTTGCACTCTCTGCTCAGGCAATGGCCATTTTAGCAAAGGAGCCTGATGATCGATCGATATGGAATAGGGAAAATTTATTGTATAAAATGTGTTACTCTGTGAGATGATCTGTCTGTGCTGGTACACATGGCTATATTTTATTTTTATAAAAATAAGGTGTAATATGGGGTGATAAATGAGGCAATCATTTTATATAAAAGATAACGATATCTAATGTCAAATGAAATAAATTGTTTTATTTGTAATAAATGTTTTTGATTTGAGTTTGGTCTCTTCTTTTAACTTAATAATATGTTTTTGTGTGATATTATTTCTATTACAATATTACCATACAATAAGGTACTTGTAACCCAGTCCCAAGGAAAGAGGAGCAGCATCAAAATGCAAAATTCTGTGTCTGTATATATATATATATATATATATATATATATATATATATATATATTTTTTTTTTTTTTTTCTTTTTTTGCTCTGGTACCACGGCAAAACATGAAGTGTTAGTTAACATTAAAATGCTAACAAAAAAAAAAGGGTAATAAAAAAAGAAATACGCTAGCATAACTTATCTTCTTGCTTCCTCTTTTTATGTGTGCCCATTCTTTGCAGCAACATTGAATTTGTGAAGTTTGGTGCCCATAACTTCTCTTTCCAGGGTTGTTATACGGCCTTGCAGTGTCTCCTTGAAGCAACCCAGATGCGCATGCTCCCAGTGGTGGTAACTTCATGATCTCCACCTTGTTCAATAAAACAAAATACTTTGCAATTGTTGAGGGAATGTAAAGTGTTTTCTGAATGGCACCCATGCTGAGCGGGCAACCTCCTCTGTTCACTAAGTAGCAGGGCAGCCAATTGGCATGGGACCCAGAAGCTAGTTGTAGCTGTGCCTACTTCAATGATATCCAGCTTCCACAAGAATCAGCCAGGTGTGGCACCTATATACTTTGATCCAAGCTGGATGACCCTTTGCAAAAATGTTCATACCTAAACTTCCCCTCTTAGTGATCTCTGTACATTGCAAGGATTTTAACACACTTTGTTGAAGATTCCTACCTTTTGTTATTCTGAAGAAATCCCTGTGTGTTTGTCTGTGTCCCATGTGGAAAGTGTATCTAATGGGAGTGGTTTCATAATTATCAGCTGCTGCACCAGCAGGGCACTAATGAGGAAAGCTGCTGGGCTTGCATCCCTTTAGATGTGATTTCCTATTGGGTGTATCTCCCCAAAAATAACATTTTTGTTGCAGGGGATGCCTGAAATCTGACTTCTGGGAAAATCAGTGAGCCAATCCCACAAGCAGGAAATTATGTTTCTGGGGGGCGTTTTTTACACATTCTGTGTACAGAACACTTCCAGGTAGCCATATTGCATTGCATTTTACAGAAAATTACAGTGGCTGCCGATTGAAAAGGAAAGGTTATTTTTAATAACATTCAATTACAATATGACTTGTGTCGCAATTGTATATGCTACATTATTTTTTCTGTATGTGCTATTTTTTCCCCACAAAAGAGGAGTTACCCTTTAAGTATTTACAGTATATGCACCATGTAACCCTGTACAGTACTGTTTTTGTCAACAAAATACAATCTTAAAGTGGAGCTCCACCCAAAAGGGGACGTTCTGCTTTAAGTACTCCTTCCCTGCCACATTTGTTATTTTTTTTTGGGAGGGGGGGAGCGGGTACCTAGTTTTGACTGGTACCTGCTCCCACTTACGCTCAGATTGCCTAGGTGATCTGAGCGGAAGATCCCTCCCTTCCTGCAGTCTTTTGGGACATATCACAGGTCCCAGAAGACTGCCGGACCATTCAGGAGGTGCAGCGCTGGTCGCACACAGGGCCGCTGATAGGGGGGGACCACCGGTCCTCCTGCAGGGGAGTCCGGACAGTAAGGGTTGCAGCAGGTGGGTGATAGAAATTCTCCCCTTCTCCTTCCCACCAGCCTTAAGATAGTGGAGGGGGAGGCACACACCAGTGTAACAAACCAATAGCGCTGCTCATCTGAGTGGGAGGGAGTGACTGCTGATAAATTGCTCCGCCTCCCATTCCCTCTTTAGCCAATCAGCTTTCCTCTGTAACCCTCCCCTTATCCAGCCCGCCACATTTGATCAGAAGAAGCTAGTGGCTAAAACAGGGCTGGATGAAGAGGATCCGACATACCTGAGTATGAAGAAGATCACATTTACATCCAACAGATCACTCAGTGCCCACAGTGGACTGTACACAACTAGATCTATAGAAACAGCTGATCATCGTCACTAACATGTCACCTGTAATGCCGGCTGCAGAAGTCACATCATCAGTGTGTTCTCCCATCCTGTGTGCAGATTAGGCATTGAACACCCTGATCGAGGGATGACTTCCCCTCAGTCTTCTCACACTTCTTATCCTTGTTTTTTATTTACACAGCACACTGATAATGATTACACGTCTGTAAGACTCCACATTAGATATGAGTATGTCATATGTTGTTAGTAATAAACTTCAGCTGTTTCTTTAGAGACATTTTTGCCAGAGTCCTTATGTTATCTTTGCAGGAATTGGGCTGGTCAGAATATGAGCTTCACAGACCTATTAATGATGTATTGTCCTCCTGTGCTTGAGCAATTGATTTAGTAAAGTTTATTAGTTGTTTTTGGCACTTTGTTATATCTTGTAAACCCCTGTTTACACATAACGCGTGTTTTTTCACACTGGAAGAACACTGGTCACTGCTAGGACTGCTTGTATTGTGTCTGCAATCTCTGCCCATCTCCTGTAGTAGTAGTATATCTGCAGTCTCTGACAGTCTCCTGTATCATGTCTGCAGTCTCTGATCATCTCCTGTCATATATCTGCAGTCTCTGACAGTCTCCTGTATCATGTCTGCAGTCTCTGATCATCTCCTGTAGTATATCCGCAGTCTCTGCCCATCTCCTGTAGTATGTCTACAGTCTCTGGTCATCTCTTGTATGTTGTCTGCAATCTCTGATCATCTCCTGTATCATGTCTGCAGTCTCTGATCATCTCCTGTCATATATCTGCAGTCTCTGATCATCTCCTGTAGTATGTCTGCAATCTCTGACCATCTCCTGTATTGTGTCTGCAGTCTATGATCATCTCCTGTAGTATGTCTGCAGTCTCTGATCATCTCCTGTAGTATGTCTGCAGTCTCTGATCATCTCCTGTATCATGTCTGCAGTCTCTGATAATCTCCTGTAGTATGTCTGCAGTCTCTGATCATCTCCTGTAGTATGTCTGCAGTCTCTGATCATCTCCTGTAGTGTGTCTGCAGTCTCTGATCATCTCCTGTAGTATATTTGCAGTCTCTGATCATCTCCTGTAGTATGTCTGTAGTCTTTGATCATCTCCAGAAGTATGTCTGTAGTCTCTGATCATCTCCTGTAGTATATCTTCTGTCTCTGATCATCTCCTGTAGTATATCTGCAGTCTCTGATCATCTCCTGTAGTATATCCGCAGTCTCTGCCCATCTCCTGTAGTATGTCTACAGTCTCTGGTCATCTCTTGTATGTTGTCTGCAATCTCTGATCATCTCCTGTATCATGTCTGCAGTCTCTGATCATCTCCTGTCATATATCTGCAGTCTCTGATCATCTCCTGTAGTATGTCTGCAATCTCTGACCATCTCCTGTATTGTGTCTGCAGTGTATGATCATCTCCTGTAGTATGTCTGCAGTCTCTGATCATCTCCTGTAGTATGTCTGCAGTCTCTGATCATCTCCTGTATCATGTCTGCAGTCTCTGATCATCTCCTGTCATATATCTGCAGTCTCTGATCATCTCCTGTAGTATGTCTGCAATCTCTGACCATCTCCTGTATTGTGTCTGCAGTGTATGATCATCTCCTGTAGTATGTCTGCAGTCTCTGATCATCTCCTGTAGTATGTCTGCAGTCTCTGATCATCTCCTGTATCATGTCTGCAGTCTCTGATAATCTCCTGTAGTATGTCTGCAGTCTCTGATCATCTCCTGTAGTGTCTGCAGTCTCTGATCACCTCCTGTAGTATGTCTGCAGTCTCTGATCATCTCCTGTAGTGTGTCTGCAGTCTCTGATCATCTCCTGTAGTATATTTGCAGTCTCTGATCATCTCCTGTAGTATGTCTGTAGTCTTTGATCATCTCCAGAAGTATGTCTGTAGTCTCTGATCATCTCCTGTAGTATATCTGCTGTCTCTGATCATCTCCTGTAGTATATCTGCAGTCTCTGACCATCTCCTGTAATATATCTGCAGTCTCTGACCATCTTCTGTAGTATGCCTGAACACAGACACATGCAGGTGAGTGGCCCTGAATGCACTTTCTCTATTTGGGGCCATACATCTGCATTCACATGCCTGTCAAATTAGCGCCTGTGGCTGTGTTTGTACAGCTGCCGTGTCCCCGTAGTGTAACACAAGCTACCTGCACACAGCTCCAGCCACATAAAAAAAACATACTGAATCACACTGTACTGTTTGAGCAGGGTGGTGCTGACAGGGCCTCCCAAAGAATGACTTTTGCATCAATTAAAATACGATCCATATATTGCCAGCTCAAAGTGGAAATAACCCCAACAGCAAACATTTATTATATTGCAGCTTACCATTTTACCTTTTTATCTGGTGATCCAGCCAGTATGTCTGCTGTTTTGCAAAAGAACAATCTCTCCAGCAGAGTGTATCACTTGCAGAGATGAGACAAGCTGTTTAACAATGACAGGGGTGCTTACAATGATCAGCTATTATTTATGTAAACATTTATCCCAAAAAACTAAAAAATTGTTAGCTTTAAAGGAAAGTCTCAATTATACTGAGCTGCTTTAGGGAAGGACAGACATTTCCCATTTCAGCGAGCTTTCATGCCAAAATACAGGAATAAGATAGGAACTATAAATAAGAATTAAAAATAAAACACCACTACTGTACATTATTCTGTGTTGTATGACCATACAGCATGCCTGTGATGTGAGGACCTGTATGGAGAAGTACTGTTTTCCATTGAAAACATGCATAGTTCAATAAAAATGTATGGAAATAAAGGATAAAAAAGCCAGGGGTGCTGCCACGTATTATGCCAATACAAAATTCCCATTTATAAAAAAGTGACAGCTTCCATTTTTCTTCCACTTGAAAAACCTAGAACATCACTTGTTCTTGCTGTTGTAACACAATTCTTATTCTTCCAGTAAAATACTTTCTTTTTCTAAATATTGTTTGCATTACCAATAGATATCATTGAAATGTCGTGCTGACGCTACAGGAGAGAAGCACTGACCGATATAACTGATAAAGAGGAAAATGTGTTGTTCACGGCGACTCTGGCCTGGAGCACATGAAGGAGGAGCTATTTGTGGTGCATGTGGAGCACACTGCGGAAAACACAGGCGTGACCAAGTTGCACCTTACAGTGGGAATAGTTAAAGTGGTTGTAAACTCTGTTACACCACTTGTACCTACAGCTAAACCTATAATAAGGCTTAGCTGTTGGTACTGTAAATATTTCCGAAACCTGTGCGGTTTAGGAGATATTTACCATATGCGCTTATGCCTACGTCATCGGGCATGCACACTGAAAAAAACGGCCTGCTCATGCCATTTCTTCAGGGCCGGAGCAGCGACCAGCGGCTCCCGTGTGCATTCGCAGGAGTGATGTCATCGCTGCTCCAGCCAATCACAGCGCTGGAGCCCACGAACCCAGAAATAACTCTGGGAGACATGTCGCTGGTCACAGTGGTGTGTGGGAACCGCTGCAACAGCTTCGTTCTAAGGTAAGTATTTCATAATGAGCTAGTACGCAATGCATACTAGCTCATTATGCCTTTGTCTTACAGGGTTTCTTTTTCTTGGGGGGGGGGGGGGGCAGTTTACAACCACTTTAAAAGAAAAGCAGAAAGAGAGAGAGAGATGTGGGTGCTCTGGTGAGGGTGGATGGCTGATCCTGAGTAGTGGTAAAGAGATGGCACTTCAGGCAGCACTTGTTTGAGGAGAAGCAACTCTGGAAGATCATGAAGAGAAGAAAGGCACCTGCAGTATTAAAATATTTATTGTAAAGCACATTGGAATTAAAAACACTTACAAGATAGTAGAAGCATGTAATGGAGTGTCCTCATGCAAGTCACTTTCCTTTGTCTGCGAGGGGAGAACGGAAAGAGACGTCCAGCAGCTGTCAGATTCTCTGATGACGTGCAGGAGCGAGGGAGCAATGAGACAGTGAGGCGGCCTGTGTTCCGGATCCACGCGGAAACGCACAAGGCCGATGTGATGTCAGGAGAGGGTGGTGGGTGGCAACGCGTTTCAGAGCAAGCACAACTCCTTAGTGAGACCTACTCCCATATTCACCAAGTGAGCTTGTAAGAGGTGAGGGGGAGGAGAAAGGGAGGAGAGAGGGGAGGAGTAAGGACACGATAAATGGATAGCTGGGCAGTCGGGATTGCATTGCTGGAGACAGTCTAGGAATGCAGCCTGTGGCTGTCATACACACACAGATTATGTTGTAGCGATGATGCTGATATTGTGATATGGAAATAAAAATATTGGTAATAAAAATAATTAAAATGAGAGTTAAAATTAAGGAGCATACACAATACCATGATCTGGGGTGGGAGATTAAGGAATTTTATATTGGCAGACAAATTTCAGGGAATATAAATTTCTTCAAGGGCCAGATCAAAAGCGGTGGGTCAGAGCCTGTAGCGACAGAGGCTGGTGTGTACTGGGCTCTGGGGGTCCGTGTGTGCTTTCCCGAGCCTGGACCAGCTCTGTGACATCAGCCGACAGGGGGCTTCAGCCTGCTGTCTGCTGAAAACGGTTTACAGGAGTGCAGAGCTAACTGAAACGAGCTTTAACCACTTGCTTACTGGGCACTTAAACCCACAACTGCCCAGACCAATTTTCAGCTTTCAGCGCTGACGAACTTTGAATGACAAGTGCGCGGTCATACAACACTGTACCCAAATTAAATATTTATCTGTTTTTTCACACAAATAGAGCTTTCTTTTGGTGTTATTTAATCACAGCTGGGATGTTAATTTTTTGCTAAACAAACAAAAAAAGATGGAAAATTTAGAAAAATACAAAAAAAAGTTTTATAGGGGGTTATTTACTAAAGGAAAATCCACTTTGCACTGCAAGTGCACTTGGAAGTAAAGTCGCTGTAGATCCGAGGGGGACATGCAAGGAAAATAAAAAACAGCATTTTAGCTTGCACATGATTGGATGATAAAATCAGCAGATCTTCCACTCATTTCAAATCTACCCCTTAGATTTAGAGCGACTGCACTTTCAAGTGCACTTGCAGTGCAAAGTGGATTTGCCTTTCGTAAATAACCCCCATAGTTTGTTATAAAATTTTGCATACAGGTCATTTTTATACTTCATTGATATGCGCTGATGAGGCTGCACTGGTGGGCACTGATAGGCACAGTTAAGGCGACATTGATAGGCACAGATAAGGCGGCACTGATGGGGACAGATAAGGCGGTACTGATGGGCACAGATAAGGCAGCGCTGATGGCCACTGATAAGATGGCACTGATGGGCCCTGATGGGTGGCACTGATGGGTGGCACTGATGGGCACTGATAGGTGGCACTGATGGGCGGCACTGATGGACACTGGTAGGTGACACTAATGGGCACTGATAGGTGGTACTGATGTGCAGCACTGTTGATGAGGCACTGAGAGGTGGCACTGTGGGCACTGATGGGTGGCGCTGGTGGGCACTGGTAGGCAGCACTGTTGTGTACAGCTAGGTGGCACTGGCAGGTGGCACAGGTGGGCACTGAGGAGCCTGCAGAAGCTCTCAGTGATCGGGACTGATGTCCCTCTCACAGCCGCCGGTGATCGGCTTTTTTTTTCTCCTCACGCTGTCAGCAAAAATTGCCGATTATCGCTCATTGGCTGACAGCTGATCACGTGGTAAGGGGTCGGGATCGACCCCTTACTCCAATCTGTGATCCAGTGAGTCTCATAGACTTGCTGATCACAAAGCGCACCGCGCACACCCTGCAGGAGGCGCGCAGGCCTCTTGGGCGCAGGAGGACATCAATAGACATACTCCCGGCAAAGCAGGTCCGTGCTGTAGCTGTCATTCGGCTATAGCACGGATCTGAACCAGTTATACAGAATGAAAGCCTAAATGGTGTATAAACTGTTTGCACATGCCACTTCATTTGAGCCAACAAAATACCCTTTAACATTTTAGCAAAAGTAAACACAGCCCAGTGCACAGAGCACAGTGGCTAAGAGTAAAACTAATGTTCAGCAGAGTGGGTGGGTCAAGTGTATTTAACATACAGAGTTGGGCCAGTTGATAACCTCCCATGGTTTCCAATACCAACTTTATGCCGACGACACCCAGATCTATCTCTCCACTTCTCAACTCACCCATTCGATCTCCTTGCAGATCTCAAACTTACTGAATGACATATCGGTATGGATGTCACACCACTTCCTCAAACTCAATCTTTCTAAAACTGAGCTTGTTATATTTCCTCCTTCGCGTCCCCCCCCCCCCCCCCCTCCCCGTGACTTCACCATTAATATCAACAACACAACCATTGGTTCCTCCACACATGCCAGGGTCCTGGGTGTAATTCTTGACTCTGACCTCTCCTTCAGCTCCCATATCCAATCACTGGCTAAATCCTGCCGCCTTCACCTCCGCAACATCTCCAGAGTTCGACTCTTCCTAACTAATGACACCACAAAGCAACTCGTTTATTGATTATTTCCCGCCTTGACTACTGCAACTCTCTCCTTAATGGACTACCTTTAAGCAGGATATCCCCCCTTCAGTCTATTATGAATTCTGCTGCTAGAAAATACACCTCACTAATCGATCCATGACTGCCGCCCCTTACCCTACCCCACCGTGTAAAATTCAAAATGCTAACCATAACATACAAAGCCATCCACAACATCGCCCCCATCTACATCACCAACCTCATCTGCAGATATCGCCCAAATCATCCCCTCCGCTCCTCCCAAGACCTCCTGCTCTCTAGCTCCCTTGTTACTTCCTCCCTTGCTCGCCTTCAGGACTTCTCCAGAGCCTCTCCCAACCTCTGGAACTCCCTGTCCCATTATGTCCGATCAGCCCCTACCCTGTCCACCTTTAAGAGATCCCTGAAAATTAATTTATTCAGGGAAGCCTATCCCACGCCCACCTAACAACAGCTGTCCCCGAGCCACCCCCATCAAATCATTTTCTGCAGCTATTACCTTTTGTACCACCACCCCGTCCCTTTAGAATGTAAGCTTTTTTGAGCAGGGCCCTCCTGTACCTTTTGTATTGAAGTGTACTGTAATTGTGTTGTCCCCCCTATACATTGTAAAGCGCTGCGTAAACTGTTGGCACTATATAAATCGTGTATAATAATAATAATAAGTTCAGACACCAGTGAGCTTAGTAAAAATGTAGACCTAGCTAAAAATGTTTCCAGACCAATGGATCAGAATGTTGCTCACTAGTGGTTCTTATGGTTACTATCTTCTACCTTTTGAAGGAAAGGGTTGCTACTGGGTTAAAATTTTGAGTTTAGTTAACAATTTACAGTGGATCCGGAAATTATTCACAGCACTTCACTTTTTCCACATTTAGTTATATTACATCCTTATTCCAAAATGGATTAAATTATTTATTTTCCTTAAAATTGTACAAACAATATCCCATAATGACAACATGAAAGAAGTTTGAAGTTCTGAAATCTTTGCAAATTTATTAAAAATAAAAAACATGAAAAATCCCCTGTACATAAGTATTCACAGCCTTTTCCATGACACTCAAAATTGAGCTCAGGTGCATCCTGTTTTCACTGATCATCTTTGCGATGTTTCTACAACATGATTGGAGTCCACCTGTGGTAAATTCAGTTGATTGGACATGATTTGGAAAGACACACACCTGTCTATATAAGGTCCCACAGTTAACAGTGCATGTCAGAGCACAAACCAAGTTATAAAGGAACTGTCTGTAGACATCTGAGACAGGATTGTATTGAGGCACAGATCTGAGGAAGGGTACAGGAAAATGTATGCAGCATTGAAGGTCCCAATGAGCACAGTGGCCTCCATCATCTGGAAATGGAAGACGTTTGGAACCACCAGGACTCTTCCTAGTGCGGGCTGCCTGGCCAAACTGAGCGATCGGGGGAGAAGGGCCTTAGTCAGGGAGGTGACCAAGAACCTGATGGTCACTCTGACAGAGCCCCAGCTTTTTTCTGTGGAGAGAGGAGAACCTTACAGAAGAACAATCTCAAGAACAATCAGGCTTGTATGGTTGAGTGACCAGACGGAAGCCACCCCTCAGTAAAAGGCACATGACAGCCCGCCTGGAGTTTTCCAAAAGGCACCTGAAGGACTCTCAGACCATGAGAAACAAAATTCTCTTGTCTAATGAAACAAAGATTGAACTTTTTGGCCTGAATGGCAAGCGGCATGCCTGGAGGAAACCAGGCACCGCTCATCACCTGGCCAATACCATCCCTACAGTGAAGCATGGTGGTGGCAACATCATGCTGTGGGGATGTTTTCCCCGGCAGGACCTGGGAGACTAGTCAGGACTGAGGGAAAGATGAATGCAGCAATGTACAGAAACATCCTTAATGAAAACCTGCTCCAGAGCACTCCGGACCTCAGAATAGGGCGAAGGTTCATCTTCTAACAGGACAACGACCCTAAGCACACAGCCAAGATAACAATGGAGTGGCTACGGGACAACTCTATGAATGTCCTTGAGTGGCCCAGACAGAGCCCAGACTTGAACCCGATTGAACATCTCTAGAGAGATCTGAAAATGCACACTTCTGTGCAAACAAACTTCCTTAACGTTGTCATTATGGGGTATTGTTTGTAGAATTTTGAGGAAAATAATGAACGGAATCCATTTTGGAATAAGGCTGTAACAACAAAATTTGGAAAAACTGAAGCGCTGTGTATACTTTCTGGGTGCACTGTACATTGTTTAAAAAATAAAGGAGGAGATCAGCAAGGAAAGGATCTTTTTCTTACCATAGTTTTGTTGAATTCCACTTGTCACCAGGGATGTCCCCAAAAGAGAGCCCAATGACTATAGCCTTATTTATTATCTTTTATTTCATTTCCAAGTTCTTCCTTAACCAAATAGATGACAGCCTTGTTTGCGTGTCCTATTCTACCTTTGAAGCCTTTTCATTGTAATTATTATATCTTTTTACTTGCTAGGAGTGATATAAAATCTGCTTTTAGATGTTTGCCTATTTGGCCTAGATTCTTTAACTTGTTCGATATACAGTTTGAAGGTGGATTTTTGTCATACTTATACTTTAAATCTTCACGGTTCTTGGAATAGATGGTTAAACATAAGTACCCTGAAGGTGTCATCATTCACTATATGGATGGTTTCCTATTTGTTGGGCATAAGGATTCAGTGATCTGTAATGATCTGCTGAGAATTTTGTAATAGCTAATGGTTCACATTGGCGTAACAATGGCTGCAGAAAAAAAACAGTCTCTCTTTGTACATCTCTTCTATTTCTAGGAATCTAAATTGACACAGTCATAATGCAATTTTGGCTGCCACAATCCAAAGTTATCAAATAAAAGCTTCTTTGTCCCTGATGCTTAAGAAAGAAAAGGCCACCATGAATCAAATGCAATTCTTGCTTGAGCTACTGGCATTTGCACATAATGCCCATTGGAAGGATTTTCTCTTGTTGGTTGGCTGGTATATATTTTTTTTAGCTGGCGATTCTCTTTTAAGTAAAAGTGATCCTAGTGGCTATATAGCCGCTGGATCACTTTTACAGGCGGTGGAAACGGCGTACTTTGGCACCATTCCACGGGCATACACAATTTCTAAAACGTCACATGTTAGGTATCTATTTATTCAGTGTAACATCATCTTTTATGTTTTACCAAAAAATTGGGTATTACAGTACTGCGCAAAAGTTTTAGGCAAGTGTGAAGAAATACTATAAAGTAAGAATGCTTTCAAAATTATATATTTTAATTATTTGTATCAATTTATGAAAAAAAATTGAGTGAACAGAAGAAAAATCTAAATAAAATCAATATTTGATGTGACTATAAAAGTCTGTATGCAGCGCTATAAACAGTTAAATGCAGTCCATAGTAGAAAGAGAAGAGGGAATGAAGATGCAACGCCACACCAGCTTGAGTGTGAATAGGAAACACACCACACCACAGTGACCCTCCAATCTCCTTACCAGAGGAATCCATAACGCAGGCATCAATGGGGATCCAAAAGACATCAGTTTACAGCAACAGGTGGACGGCTCTATGCTGGGAACACCAAGCTTGAAGGAACTTGCCACAATCCTCTATCTCCACACAGCTCCACCAAGCCGTAGTGTTTTCTACTGTCGACAGCCCAGGTTTTCAGAGATGGAGCCCTCAGTACCTCTCTGTCAGTCTGCTAATAGAGCCTTATCCATAGGATAGACCCACGCCAGCACCAGGTCCTGGCGTTTTATGGCCTCAAGAAATGAAATAGGTCGTCAGTACATCAGGATTGATCAATTTTCAGATATACAGTATAGCACATAGTTTGTGGACTCTATAACTTTCCTACAGACTAAATAATAAACACTGATTTAGGTTATTTTCACCAAATAGATGTAGCAGAATACTGTTTGGCTTAAATTTACGAAGAAAGATTCTTTTTTTGCAAAATTTTATAACAGAAAGCAGGAAAAGCTCTTTTTTAAATTTCCTGTCTTTTTTGTTTATTTAGCAAGAAAATCAAAAAATCCAGTGGTGATTAACTACCACCAAAAGAAAGCTCTTTGTCTGAATAAAAATGAAAAAAGTGTTGTTTGGGTACAGGGTAGCATGATCGCGAAATTGTCATTCAAATTGCGACAGCGCTGAACGTTGAAAATTGGCTTGAGCAGGAAGGTGGTGAAAGTGCTCAGTATTGAAGTGGTTACTTAACTCCCCTCAGTATCATGTTTCTTTTGTAAATTGCCACATCAAGGTTTTTCTATGCTCACTTATACAAATTGCATGCAGGTGTTTCCTTCTGTTGAAGATTACATGCTGCCCGTGTGTGCTTGTCATATTTTGTCATCAAACAGTTTAAGATAGGTCTTAAGAATCAGCAATAGACAATTGATAATTGCCCTCCCGTGTTTTTTCAGATGCTTTGTGACTTAATTGCTGTTACTAATTCTATTTGTTCTACTCCATATGAGGAGATATTATTTAAAACTGTCTTTTCTTTAAGGCCTTTCGGCTGTTATAGTTAGTCCATAAATCTTGCTCTGTGTATTCTGCTTTGCTGCAAGATGCCATTCTTATAAATTCTTCTGTTTTCATATTTATCAAAGACCGATCAACTAGAGCAGCAAACTGCGGCCGGGGAGGGGGGGGGGGGGGATGCGGCCCTTTGCTTGCTTTTACTTGGTCCTTGGGACACTATTTCCATCCACTGATACCAACAATGGGACATAATCCCACCCCCACTGACATCAATGAGGGGGTAGAATTCCTCCCAATGACACTAAATATGGGGCACAATTCCTCCCAATGACACCAAAATTGGGGCGCTGTTCCTCCCACTGACACTTAAAGAAGTCCAGCCTGAGCTCCTTTGGCTGGGCTTCTCCTATGGGTCAGAGGAGCGCAATTCGTTTTGCACTCCTGTGACCGGTTTTCAGCAGAGAGCAGACTGGACTCCGTTCTCTGCTGACGTCACAGGAATCAGTCCAGTCACCGCATGATCCCAACAATGGGATTCTGGATCTGCCAGGTCCCTGGACTGATGGCTGTCTCAGCCTCTTAGCGAGCCGCTGAGAGCCTGAGATGGCTCCCCGCCCCTCCACAGCTCAGCGCCCCAATGAGCGAGGAGGAGCAGAGCGGAGAGCTGCTGATTGACAGTCAGCAGCTCTCTGCTCAGGCAACTGTGAGAACTGAAATAAAACAAACAAATGCAGCGCTAATGCAAATAGACTTGCTAATGAAAGTGGATTTTCAAAAAAGGGATATATATGGTAAATATATCACTGTGCAAGAATATAAAAATAAAAAATGTGCAGGTGATAAAGACCTCAACAAATGGCCTATCACAGCGGTAAACCAGAATAAAAAACACCAATCTGAACAAATATCAAGTGTCCACTGTGTAGTAGTAATGTGATCCACTTCAAACAAGTGGAATTAGATGATACATGTGAAAACGTGAAAGAACAGAACTATAGAGTCCGTATTATAGTGGTATGGATAATAGACTGTATAGCTCAATAACGTCCATTTGACAATACGTAAAATTCATTCACATGCAAATCGCCAAACTTCATACAGGGGAGTACAAGTGTGTGGAATGACTTAAAGATGCATGTAGCATTTCATCCAACATAAAGCAGGAAAGGGGATTGGAGATAAACAAACTGACATCAAATAAAGGTAATGGGTACTCTTACCCCAAGATGTGGACCCATGCACTGTAGTGGTGAGTCAAGCAAAGGTGAAAATAATCAGCGACGACCGCTCTTCCAGTCAGAATGATGAAACATCAAACAGCGTGCAGCGATACGTCCATCCAAGATGTCAGGTGTGGAATATCCCTGTCTCAACTCCAGCTCAGGAGAGAAGTATAGTCATCCAAACATAAGGTATTTCATGGCGAGAAAAAATATAAAGGAAAAAAGCCTCCACATAGAGCAGGTCACGCCGGTAAAAAATTTAAAATAAAAAAATAGTAACAAACATCAATGAAGATGCCTACAGGTAATTAGTTAAAAAAAAGTGTGGTAGATCCGGCCAGCAGGCTATGTACCCGACATGTTTCGTACTAATGTACTTCAACTGGGGCAAGGAATCAGTCCAGTCACCGCATGATCCCATTAATGGGATTCTGGATCTGCCAGGTGCCTGGACTGATGGCTGTCTCAGCCTCTTAGCAAGCCGCTGAGAGCCTAAGATGGCCGCTCCCGCCCCTCCACAGCTCAGCGCTCTAATGAACGAGGAGGAGCAGGCAACTGTGAGAACTGAGCCATCGGCGGTATTTGATCGTTCGGTTCTCAATGCAGAGGTCCCGGGGCACAGATGCTGGATTGGACCCATGCTGCATCCACCTAGGTAAGTATGAAACTTTTAAGATGGGGCATTGTTTATTCCCACTAACTTTTGGACCTTTTCTACTCCCCATGCCCACAGTTCGGCCCCCCTAAAGTCTGAAGGACAGTAAACTGGTCCTTTGTTTAGAAAGTTTGGAGACCCCTGAGCCTTTTTCAGCCGGGGTGCTTTCAGGCTTCTTCAGGGTGCCTTGGTAAAGTACCTACAAATTGCTCAAAAATTGTATACAAGCCAGTGGGTGGGTCAAGCCTGCCTTTTGGTTACACAATGCCACAGGTTTTCAGTGTGCACCATTATAACTTTCCAACAGTACATCATCAGTTGACAAGCTAGACGTTGTGCACCTGCACAACATCCTTGTTTGCCCCTCTCATCAGCGCTTGGGTCACATTAGTTGAGTGAGGGATAGAAACTGGGGGAGAAGAGAAACACTGGAATACTAGTCGGCACCAATAGGCAAAGGTGTATTTCCTTTGGAAGGATAAATCACCTCTAATGTTGGGTATCCTACATGTGTGGCTGTTGCTACATTATGTAAAAATAAGGCCTCTTGCACACTGCTGCCTGAAAACACTCAGTTTTAATTTTTTTCACTGATCTAAATGTAGCCTATTGTTTTCAATGGTCCTGTACACACAGTGATATATTTAGCCCATCCTCGCCTTTCTTCTGCCAGGAATGTCTGACGCTCATACATCAGTACAGTGTGCAGGAGGCCTAATAGTTTGGTTTTAACATTTTAGATTGGGGTGCCTTCACATTGTCCATCATTTTAAAGGGTGCCTTGGCTGGAAAAAGGTTGAAAAACACTGATCTAGGGTAAGGAAAGCGGTTGTTGCTCTGAACAATGGCTTTTGCTGCCTTGCTAAGCTAGTTTCTCAATTTCTATCAGTCAGACCCTCCTCTAGCTATGTCAAGGACATAGTTTGGAAATAATGGTTTTAATTATAAGCATAG
The DNA here is from genome assembly GCA_028564925.1 of Lithobates sylvaticus. Taxonomy (NCBI): domain Eukaryota; kingdom Metazoa; phylum Chordata; class Amphibia; order Anura; family Ranidae; genus Lithobates; species Lithobates sylvaticus. The sequence goes on from CM053026.1 coordinate 118,600,109, forward strand.
TTTATATGAATTTTTTGCTGAAAATATTTTTATGAACATTTCAATATTAATTGACACTTTTGATGAACTTTTAGCTACGTTGAATTTTGCATATTGTTTGAATCATTATTTGCACCGAATGTACCTTTTATGCTATTTCAGTTAGCGCACACATCCTTTGCTATATATTCAATGGCTGTGCCAGGCCGGTCTGTTACCTGGACGGGTTTCTGCAGCACCGTCATCCTCCGGCCTCCCTCGTCTGCTCCGGGGACTTCTCTGCCTGTCGGCTGCTCTCAGGGCAACACACGGCTGGCTCCGGCTCATTTAAACACAGCGACCTTTACCGTGGGGGCCGCCGAGTTTTGCTGGACAAAGCTGAAGAGCTGACAGAGAGGAGGGGGCGAGGGAAGTCGAGCAGTGACAGTAAAGGACGAGTGCAGGCCGGAGGTGCCCGAAGATGTGTGCGAGTTCAGAAAGATCCGAGCGGGGGGGGAAAGAGCCAAAGTGCGCTGCGCTGCATCCGGAAGCTCGATACCTAGCCATGGGCATTACAGCGGTGCTCAAATTAATGGCTTCGCGAGCAGCACAGCCATTAATTTGGCAGGCTGTCACTGAAACCGTCCCACTGATCCATCGGCCCACCAGGAAACTCCCGATAGTCCCGATGGCCAGTACATGCCTGTCCTGATAGGAAAAAAGCATTAGAGGCACTCTGCACATGCTCAGTTTTGTGTATATTGCTGGAGAGTTTTTTTTGTTGGGAGGGTGCATGTGATCAGCACAATCCAGATAGAAATTCAGGGGTTGTGCAGCCTCATAGAACAGTCATAGGAGAATAAAAACTCCTCCTACAAGCTTTAACCAATGCTATATAGTCAGAAGACTGCTATATACTGCTGATGAGAAAAGGTATTTAGCAGTTTATATTTACAAAATTAATTGCATTTCCATGTTGTGTGTACTGCGGGAGACCAGATATAGTGAATGCAGGGTCCTGGGTTTAGTAACACTCCACTTGCTGATCAGACCTTTTTCTGACACTTATTGTTTTAAGTACAAATTTGTATTTTTTGAAAATTACGTAGAACCCCCAAACATTATATATCTATTTTTTATCAGAGACCCTAGAGAACAAAATGGAGGTCGTTGCAATTTTTATGTCTCGCGGTTTTTGAGCAGCGTTTTTTCAAACGCAATTATTTTGGAAAAAAATAAAATTTAATGAATTAAAAAAAAACATAATATATACCCCAATATTTAAATATGAAAGATGATGTTACGCTAAGTAAATAGAATCTGGCCTTTTTACATTTTTACACTGTCCCTTTAAAAACATTTTTTTGATCACTTTAAAATTTCATTGCAATAATAATAAAGCATGACAGGGCCTCTTTATGGAGAGATCAGGGGTCAAAAAGACCCCAAATCTCTCCTCTAGCCTTAAAAGCAAAAGATCAAAAAGAAAAAAAAATCGCCAGAACCGGAAGTGACATCATGATGTAGCTCTGGTCCTCCTAGGGCATAGAGAGGCAATCTTTCCTTTGCTCATCTCTGTGCCCAGCCACCCCCAGCGCTGGATTGGTTTTCGGGCTTAGCGATCCGCTAGGAAAGCAGGCTAGGTAAGCCCAAATAACACTGGAAACTAGTGGCGAATCTGCCGTTCAGGTCATTATTATGACAAAGACCATTGCCTGAGGGAAAAAATGATAATGGGGTTATGGCATCTAGCTGTAGTCATAACCCCGGTATTTAACGTTCAAATAATGACGTACTCATTGACTTTATTAGGTATAAAAAATTGGGAATCCCACCTAATTCCTATGTGTAGGCCTCACCCTGTATATTTAGAGGGGGGGGGGTGTAATCAAAATATATGATAAACAAAAATACAAAACAACAAAACAGAGGATTCTACACACCCAACTGAATTAATTACATAATTTATTGCATCAATAACTATACAAAACATTGCTAGCACAAAAATCAGAACCCCCACAATCCCCAAAACCTCCCAACAACACCTCTCCTCCTATATAATCCCTAATACCTCACCCTGTATGGGACAGGAATGCACCACCCCTTGTAAATAAACGAGGGGTGGGGGGATGCAGTTCCTACAGGGAGCTGAGCCCACCCTCTCCAATACCAGCACCCCCCTTAAAAATGTCTCTAAGCCAACCTACCTGAGATCCCCAAAACCCATTCCCGGAAAGGTGCAGTGATCCATCTTATAACCTCAATGGGCGTGTTCTACACTGCCCCGTAATGGAACGGGGATACACTGGCCATAATTAACCCACAGCCTACTAAACCCACAGGGATATCTTCACTGTCATAGGTCAGTCAGTCATTTGAATGATCAAAAAAATGGAACACTCTGATATTCGATCAATATCCATTCATCCGATGTCCAGTTGGTTAATACTGGTAACACAGGTAGAGAATGCAACCATGTAGGTGACCAGTCCCGACTGCTGTTGCCTAGGGCAGGTTGTCCATGTGGGAATATGGAAGGACAGATAGCTATGATGTGGAGGTATGTGAAGCAAAGAATAACTGTGTGAGGTTGGGTGTCTATGCACCACGCTGAGGAGACTGTCACAAATTCTTTATTAGGTACACCTTGCTAGTACCGGGTTGGACCCTCCTTTGATTCAGAACTGCCTTAACTCTTAACTCATTCAACAAGATGTTGTAAACATTCCTCAGAGATTTTGGTCCATAGTAATGTAGCGGTACCCCCATAGGGGCTGCTGATTGACTCTATACCCCACTGACTCACCCGACTCTGCAGATCCTCTCTTACCTCTGACACCTCGGGTTCCATATTGCAATGTGATGTTATCAATGAAAAACCACACACAAGGTTACTGAATCACTTAAGTAATTTACTGTAATAGATGTGGGACATAAAACAATATGATTAAGCATAAACAATGAATGACAATTGACAACACTAAATTTCAACTTGAAACTCGTAACACCAATAATTACCATAAGAGATGTATGCAGACAGATACACAGTGGGATAAGCATTCAATATTGCCAGCAACTCATATTAAACACTTTCCCCCTGACACCTCAATGCACACACCAAACTGCAATACATTACATTCACATATCACAGTATAATGCAATGTATATCGTTATCTTATGCTCAAGAGCTCCCCCTAGACTGCAATTCAATGTTCAGAATGTAAAGTGAAACCCTTATGCTTTGCCAAGAGCGACAAGAGTTCCTTATCTTCAGTTATTCTTCAGCTAGCCTGTTGATTTGAACTGAAGTTATTTGTAATCCAAGGGTGAAACATAAAGAGAACAAACTGTATAGTGATGGTTGTGCTGATGGCTATTTCTTTAGTTGTAATGAAGAAACAGCACTCCTGTAACTTTTCCTTCTTAAATGTAAGAGTAATGCAATAATGAATGCGTGGAACTACAAGCCCCACCAGCAATGTGCAACCAGCTCGCCCAGCTTACAGTACACTCTGTTGATCTGGTCAAGTGCCCACTCACCACAACAGGTCCAGATAATGTAGAACTCCCTCCGAGCTCCTTTCTGGATATCTCAGTCTGATCCAAAACTAGCGCCATCACACCGCACCGCTCCTTCAGATGGCTGAGGGATGAAATGTAGGAAACCTCCAGGAATCTTGAGTTCTCCAGTCCATCTGCACGCTGACCCAGCTGGCTGTGCTATGAAACACCTCAGAGGCTGATCGATTCCACTCTGCGCCTGACAGGCCGCAGTCTCCCGGTCACACACACAGACCTCACTGCAGGTATTGAATGGCGTCCCAAGATGCCGGAAAAATGGTTGGGCTGTTTCTTTTATTACTGCTCCCAGTGCAGTAACTTGGTCTTGTGGGTCCGTGACCGATCATTGTGGGATTAGTAGTTTTGAAACAAAGTTAAAGCGGGAGACCCACTAATTTTATTTTTTTAAAAGTCAGTAGCTGCAAATACTGCTGACTTTTAAAATAAGGACACTCATCTGTCCCAGGGTCCAGCGATGTCGGCACCCGAGGCCAAACCGTGCCTCGTTCCTCGGATGCTGCCGTCGCCATCTTCGGTATGGGAATCAGGAAATGAAGCCTTGCGGCTTTACTTCCCGGTTCCCTACTGCGTGAGTTGCGCAGCGCAATGAGAATGGTCCGCGCTGTCTTTGGGACCCACGTATGTCCCAGCAGACAGCGCAGCAGGACAGGAAGAGGCATAGACTCCAGTGGGATGGGTGCAAATACCTGTCTTAGACAGGTATCTGCACCCCCTTCCCCACTGAAAGGTGCAAAATATGACACCGGAGGGGGGGAGGGTTCCGAAAAGCAGAGGTTCAATTTTTGGGGGAACCTCCGCTTTAACACATGAGTCATCTCGTGGCGCAATATCTTTTATCGTGACTGCAACATTGCGGCGGACACATCGGACACTTTTGACACTGTTTTGGGACCTTTGTCATTTATACAGTGATCAGTGCTATAAAAATGCACTGATTACTGTCTAAATTATACTGGCAGGGAAGGGGTTAAACACTATGGGGCAATCAAGGAGTTAAGTGTGTCCTAGGGAGTGATTCTAACTGTAGGGGGGATGGGCTCACTACAACATGAAAGAGATCACTGCTCACTGGAGCAGTGATCTCTGTCATGTTGCTAGGCAGAACAGGGAAGTGCCTTGTTTACATAGGCATCTCCCCGTTCTGCCGCTCCGTGACACGATCGTGGGACACCAGCGGACATCGAGGTACGCGCGCGCCCACTAGCCCGAAAATTAAAGGGGACGTACCTGTACGCCCATTTGCCCACTGCTGCCTTTGTACCAACGTATATCGGCGTGTGGCAGTCAGCAAGTGGTTAAAGTGGTTCCAAACTCACAAAGTTTTTTACATTCATGCTGTAGCACCACCCCTGAAGGAGCCGCTTGGTAAATTTGGGTTCTCTGATCTCTACCTCAACCCCAAGAATGACCTCAGCCCCTCTGGCACACCTGGTTAAAATAAATTACTGCAAACACATTTAAAGATATTGCGCCATTCTTGACTATTGAGTTACCATATCACTGTTTGTTTGATTGTGGAAAGTCTCCCAGTAAACAAACTTCCTGTTCACTAAATTTGTGTCTTTTTTACTGTGTTTGCAAGTACACTGTTTGCTAGGTGTGCCAGAGGGACTGAGACAGTTCTTTGGGGCTGAGAGGCAGAGGTGGCACAGTGGTGTAGTGGGTAGCACTCTCGCCAAGCAGTAAAAAGGGTCCCTGGAGTTTGCATGTTTTCCCTGTACCTGCATGGGTTTCCTCCGGGTACTCTGGTTTCCTCCCACACTTCAAAGACATGCTGGTAGGTTAATTGGCTTCGGTTCAATTGGCCCTAGTATATAAATGTGAGTTGGGGACCTTGGATTGTGGGCTCCTTGAGGGTAGGGACCAATGTGAGTGTGTGATGTATGTGTGAAGCACTAAGTAAATTGACAGTGCTATATGGATAACTTAAATAAATATTAATAATATAATAGATGAGCATCTTAATGAGACACAATATAGGGACAATTGTAGACACGCACCCACACTCACTCAGGTTGGACTAGTGTCTTTATTCAACCTTACTATGTAACAGACTGAACAAACTTAAGCAGCTCCTTCGGGGGTATCGCTACATAAGCCAAACTCTCTAAACTTTCATTCAAATGTATTTCTCAATAGTCGCAATGGAAATATCAGTTACAGCAGCAATGTGCTGTGGGAGGGACCCAGAAGGCCCACTGACTACAGGCTGTCTGCAGAAAAATACAGGAGGGGCGGAGACAAGACCAGTCACCCTGCACAAGGAGCAAGAGCAGCAGTGACCGGTCTATTTACAGGAAGCTCCAGCACAGAGACAAAGGGGAGATTTACTAAAACTGGTGTATGTGGAATCTGGTGCAGCTCTGCATAGAAACCAATCAGCTTCCAGGTTATATTGTCAAAGCTTAATTGAACAAGCTGAAGTTAGGAGCTAACTGGCTACAACGCACAGCTGCACCAGATTCTGATTGCTCCAGTTTTAGTAAATCTCCCCCAAAGTTTCACATTGGATTACTGCCCAAATCTGGAAGCTATATACACATTACACTGAGATTCACTAAGAATACGTATGCCTCTTGTATTTAGAGCATATTTGCTTATCCATGATTTCAAATTTTACTAATAACTAAGTTAGGTACGAGCTGTGATACTTTTGTATTATTTGCACAATTAAAAGTAGAACTATAGGCAAAACTTTTATTTTTATTTATTTATTTTGGATAGAGCAAGGGAGGGTTATAACCCTTGTGAAATTTTTTGTCCCATTGCGGAGAGGAAATACCTACAAATTAAAGCAATTCCTTGAGGACCCCCAGGTCACCGAAAGTTGTGTCCCCAATGGAAGATTTACCCTTTTCTGGGGACAACTAAAAATGTGAGCTTTAGACCCCTTTTACACTGAAGGCATTTTTCAGGCATTTTAGCGCTAAAAATGTCACCTGTAAAGTGACTGAAAACTGTCTCCTATGCCACCCCAGTGTGAAAGCCCGAGTGCTTTCACACTGGGGGGTGCGCTTGGGGGACGTTACAAAAGGTCCCGCAAGCAGCATCTTTGGGGCAGTTTGGGAGCGCTGTATACAGCGCTGCTAAACTGCCCCTGCCCATTGGAATGCATAGGCATCGCTTCCGAATCGCCTGAAAAGCAGTTTGAAGGCGCGGCAAGACGGGCGGTTTTAACCCTTTCTTTGGCTGCTAACGGGGGTTAAAAGCGCCCCGCTAGCAGCTGAAAAGTTCAGCTTGGACGATGGTAAAGCGCCACTAAAACGAGCGGCGCTTTACCGCTAACATGGCGTGGCCCCAGTATGAAAGCAGCCATACTTTTACTTTCACTTTCAGTGATAATGCTAAACAGGACAAATAGAGAGGGTGAATCTCCCTAACAGGGGCACAGACAGCAATGAAAAAATTACAGGGGTTCTAATCTCTCACCACTCCAAAATTGAATAAAACTTTTGCCTTTAGGTGTAATTTAATTTTTCAGGACATGCTTTCAGGGGTTTTTCAACTTCTTCTTAGTCCAAGCAGTGCAAATAAAGAAAAGTATTATGGGCAGTGCAGGGATGTTTGCTGTTACAGTCACTTTACTATGACTAGAATTTTCAGCTCCTTGCGTTTACTGACAACTCACACCCCCAAATTGCTGTGAACTGGTTATGCAGGATGTTTGTTCAGCCACTTAATGTTGTCTAAATTTTTGGATATTTTTAGAAACTGTGGTATATCTAAAATGTCACTGCAAAAAACCTGAATAACGGAAACCTTTATAATAATTTTTGATGAGGGATTTTTTTCTTTTTCTTTTTTTTATGAAAAGACATTTGAAATATTTATCATATTGATTTGTTAATCGCTATTATAGTTGAAAAAAAACACAGAATCCTTATTTTATTCAATTTCACCATATTGATGTAATGTGCAAGAAAAGATCCTAGCTGCTTTTACTGTTCAGTGTTACAGCAGCTTGAATTTGGTAACCCACAACAACCAATCACAAAAAAAATCAGATTGTACAGATCAGACTACTGTAAACTGTTATTTTGGGCTACTGCACTTTGCCATGCAATGCCAGGACAGGATAACCTACAGCCCAAGGCGAACATGCCAAATCGTGCCCCCCTCCAAGGTGTATGAGCATTATGTGCCAGCGAAAATCCCCTTCCCTCCCAAAAAATTGAGCACTCATCTGCATGCTCACCCCTCAAGCATAAATTCTCCCTCCTCCCAGTACAATCTGCCCCCCTACTGAAATTCCCCCTCCCAGTACAAATCTCCCCTTCCAGCTCAAGTCCTCTCTCTACCCATATGCCCCCAGCACAAACCCCCCCCCAAAAAAAAACAATTACCCCTAGCACAAATCCTCTCTCCTCATTCCAAATCCTCCCTTCCAGCACAAATCCCCCCCCACAATCATTCCTACAAGCACAAATCCCCCCCCCAAAAAAACGATTCCCTCTAGCACAAATCCTCTCCCCTCATTCCAACCCCCCCCCCCCCCACCTTAATCATCCCTACTAGCACAAATCCCCTCTCCCCCCCCCCCAAAAAAAAATATTTCCCATCTACCATATTACTTTGCATGCACAACCCCTCCCTCCCCAAATCCCCCCTTCTAGCACAAATCCTCTTCTTCCATTCCCCCGCCCAACACAAATCACCCCAAATCACCACTACTAGCACACACACTCAAATTTGCCCCCCTCCTAGAACAATTCTTACCCCTGCCACCCCCCAAATTCCCCTTCTCAACACAACCCCCCAAATCTCCTTGTAATGCCCCTCCACCTCACATGATACCACAGTGCCCAGGGCAGCCTCCCCTCCTGCCCACCCCTTGTCCCGCCCCTGTTGCCAAGTCATTGTTGCACTTTGCATTGTCTTAGTGAAGAATCCTATTTTTCTAGACATGTTTTTGTGTGGTCTTGATGCTGCAAACAGGGATTTTAGCACAATAGAATACAGTGTATTAAAGATAAAACTAACAAACATGTATAATTGTGGGCCACATGGGCCCTCTGGAACCAATCTTATCGATCCTAGCTTATTCAGCAGGATTATCCACTGTATTATTCACAGTTGTTGGAGCTACATGTTGTTTTAAATGTTATCTTAAATTGCTGTTCATTACATATCAAAATCTCAATAAAAAAAAAAGATAAAACAAAGTGTGTTGCTCATAGTAACATTCAATTATTTTACAAAACCCAATCACTAAAAACTTACATAAGCTAAAACATGTTTGTGACGGACCCCGTACTCAAGATGTCCGCCGTAAATGCTTCCTCCGTCCGGTACCACACAATCCAAGACCCCTTAGCTCACCCAGTCACCAGACAACACCAGTGTAGGGTACATCAGGAATAAATCTTTTATTTGACATGTCACACACATATATACAGCCAGATGACTAAGACCTAACTTAATTAGCATGAGCTAATTATCTTAATCAACACTGGACTCCTTCATTCAATTGCAGGGTTAATTAGCACACACAACAATAGGTGAAACACTCCTACAAGCCAGACTATACTCATTTACACAACAGACAGGCTGGCTGGAGTTCATGACATTAGCATCTGACAGCTTGTGTCCCAACAGTGTCATTCAGTGTATTGCTAATATGCCAAATACATATACAGATTCTATGTGTATTGGGGGGCCAGCATGGACCTGAATCCAAGTAACACTAGCTCAGGGGTCCCAGGCTTGCAGCTCAAAGAGCACCGTTCCCCCAAATGCCAGGGCCCATAATCGCAAGGTAATAGGCTCGCATTCAGTCCCCTCCAACAGCCTCTGTCCCGGCTAGGTCTGTCACAATGTTAATGTCATTTCAAAAGTTATATTTAATATTTACTGTTATGTTATGGTGTTATGGTGACAACTCTCTGTCCTTAAATTGTGCTCCTATGTTGTCACCCTGTCATGGGTTTTCAATGGAGATTACAAGTGGCCATTTTAATACACATTACGTATGCACTGTTGTCAGCATCAGGAAAGCAACCATGATAAAGGAAATGCAGCCCTCATTGGGGTACCTGTAGACATGAAATGCCTGTAAACAGGCTGCAGGAGATCTGCAGCACTGAAACGTAACAGAGGATGAAAAAAAAAAAGTATTTTCTTAAAAACCTAAATGGCACTTGTTAACGATACAAAGTGCTTTAGAAAACGAAGTATCATTCATATATAATTTACATGTATTTTAGACTATTATTGCTCCAGTTACTGTACATGGGATACTCCTTTGAATGTATTAACCTCTTACCGCCCACGCTATAGCTGAAAGGCAGCTACAGTTACGGATCTAAATTGTCAGGAGGGCGTGCATGTGATGCCTGCGTGTCCCATGTGGGGTGCACGCGGCTCGCTCTGCGATAGGTGAGTCTATGAGACTTCGGCCCCTTACCACGTGATCAGCTGTCAGCCGATGACAGCTGATCACGTAATGTAAGCAGAGCCGGTTATCGTCAGGAGTAAACGGGACATCGGTCCCGCACACTCCAGACTCACAGCTGCTAAGCAGTTCTCACCAGTGCCACCTACCAGGTCCCACCAGTGCCACCTATCAGTGCCCATCAGTGCTGTCAATCAGTGCCCATCAGTGCCTCATCATCAGTGTCAGCTACCAGTGCCTTTTAGTGCCACCTATCAGTGATGCCTATCACTGCCCTTCAGTGCTGCCTATCAGTGCCCATCAGTGCCACCTATCAGTGCAGCCTCATCAGTGCCCACATGTGCCGTCTCACCAGTGCCCATCAGTGCCACCTTATCAGTGCCTAACAATGCTGCCTATCAGTGCCCATCAGTGCAGCCTATCATTGCCCATCAGTGCAGCCTATCACTGCCACCTCATCGGCCCACATCAATGAAGGAGAAAAATTACCTGTTTGCTAAATTTTATAACAAACTATGAAAACTGTTTGTTTGTTTTTTCAAAATGTTCAGTCTTTTGTTTTTGTTTAGCAAAAATAAAAATCCCAGTGGTAATTAAATACAACCAAAAGAAAGCTCTATTTGGGTAAAAAAAAATTATAAAAATGTTATATGGATATAGTGTTGCATGACCGCACAATTGTCATTCAAAGAGTAACAGCGCTGAAAGATGAAAATTGCCCTGGGCAGGAAGGGGGTTTAAGTGCTCAGTAAGCAAGTGTTAATCCAGCTCTGAGCAATCCTCATATCTTTTTTCAGTGAAATAAAACGGACAAACTTTGAAAACTTTGTCCGTTCTTCCCCCTTGCTGTGATTGACAGGTGGTTTACATATCTCGTACACTAGTCTAAGACATGCATTATTTTTTAATTCCCACCCCCACTCCTTTCTTCAGCAGCTCTGCAAGGATTGGCTGTTCCACACCTAAGCATGATTGGGCATGCTGAAGTCATGTGGGGACTTTTCTGGGGTTTGACTGGATGTAAGTGATCATAGCATAAGTTCATACACAGAAGAAAATACATATTGATAAGGGGAGTGTAGAGGTGGGCGGGGAGTCTACTGACATCACGACTCCACCCACTGAGCCCTGGAAAACAGACCCACCCACAAAATCTGCAGTTTTTCGGGTCTCATAGCAGACAGAGGGGAGACATTTGACAGATAAGTATACATGCAGGAGGCATGTATATCCTTCTAGATAACCAATATGGCAGTAGTTTAGAAAGGATGAGAGTGGGTTTACATCCACTTTAATAGTAACCCACAGCATCAAGTAACAAATTATTTCAGATTTAGTTGTTGTTATGGATTGTGGCATTCTTCTTTTCCTAAATAAGCCTGTTTGACCTGCAGGCCTAGTGTCCACCTGTAATATAGTTTATTAAAAGAATGCTTCCAGTCATCAAATAACATCATCCAGTGAGCAGACAGTATACTGTAGTAATATAATCCAACAAATACAATAGTTTGTGCTATAATAAGAAAATCACTTTATTTACATTTAATCCTAAATATGGAATTGATATTATTAAGATTTGCATCTTTTGCAGATTATGAAGGTAATCCAGGTAAATAAGAATATTTATGGCCAAATAAGAACAGTGGGTAAATCACCCCAGGCAGGGAATGTACTTATGTGTTCTGAAAACTAGGCTTGGATTTTGCTAATAGAATAATGACCACTCAATTATTTATGAGTAATTGATATGGTGCTCAAATTATTAGAGGGATGGAGAGACATACCTTTATCCCTAAGTGGGTGTGTTAACCTAATGAAAGCTAGTGTCCAGAAAAAAATGTATTTATCTAATTTCGTTTCTACCATCAATGATTCGTGTAGTCTTTACTCCATTGCGACTGAACAGAGATTAGACAATTTATTTGGAAAGGGGGACGAAGTAGAATTAATTCTTTACTATTAAACTCTAAATGGATTGGGTCGGAACTCCCAAATATAAGGAGCTATAACATTGTTGCATTATTAAGAATAGCAGAATAGCATAAGCTTGGCTTCTAAAAATATTAGTTCTATCGAGTTAGACTTGGAAAGTCAACTAGCAGAGGGGATCTACTTGTCTGTCTTATTACATGCTTAGAAAAATGAATATGTAGACATGAAATTTGCTGTGGAATGTCAAGTTTCTCACTACCAGGAATATTTTATAAAACATTTTATGAATTGGATAAAATGGGATTAGGCTCACTAAAGGATTTCATGAATGCAGAAGGTGAATTTATTTCATTTGAGATTCTTAGAGAACTTTGGGGAAATTAAATATTGTCCGTGATACTTTTTTTATTTTCACTAACATCTAGTGCAAATAAAAAAAAGTATTGCGAACAGTACTCAGTTGTTCTTGTTGCAAGTGCACTAATACAGCTACAATAACCTCACGCATCAATAGTCAAGCTAAGGTAATTCTTATCCTGGAACATCTCCAAATGAATAGGGATTTCGGAAAATGAAGCTATTAGAGTAATATATGAATCCAATAAGTGATTCTAACTACCAAAGGTTAAAGATCTATACAAAGATAAATACATGAATACTTCTACTGAGCTGGGGGACTTAGGCAGGTTATTAGAGGAAGGCTATAAGTAGGTACATACGTTAATTGTGGTAACTGACCTCAGAGAAATTTACTCTAAATTGAATAAGTTAATTGAAAGACAAAGCCTATATTTTTTCCTGCAAAATACTGTGAGTGGGTGGAAGAGAGTGCTCCACATTGTCTGAAACGTCGGTCCCTCAGTTCAGATTCAAACCACATGTTTGTTGTTTCATTGCAAGAAGGTTAAGAGGATGTGGGTTTAAATTGGGAAATGGTTAAGTGGGTCTGTTGGCGAGACACAATTTCTTTTTTGCCAATCCACAATTTTTGGTTATGTTGACCACACTAATACAATTGCTTAGAATGCGGACAGAGAAAAATTACATTGGATGAATAATATCATACATCAGATTTCTGTATTCTTTTTCAGGGGCAATGGGGACCAGTTCTGAGAAAAAGAGGTGTTTTTAATTAAGTGGGCCAAATATAAGGACAACAACACTGTGCACTGTGCTGTACATTATACTTCAACATATGGTTCACTGAGGCTTTTTATTGTTACTATACCCAAGAAGAAACATTTCCAGTGTATATAAACCAAATAAAATGTAATATTTTGTTGCTTACCAGTCTTGAGATTTGGTGGCTATATTAATTAGCTTTTTCCATGCTTTTGTTCACTTGGTGATCTTGCCAGTGACAAGTCTACTCACTTTTCATTTGGACTACAGAACACACCATCTCCTCTCCATAAATACTAGTGTAGTGCTACCCTCATAGGGGCAGCCAGATAGGATGGGTCGTAGTAATACTATTACCTAAAAGTAGTGCTATTTCAAAGAAAACAGAGACCAAACCAGGTAGTAACGTTAGATTTAATATATTGTCACCCAATATGGTTGGTAACTAGGCAAGCATAAAATTGATTAACAATGGTAATAACCCAATTTAGCACACAAAATGATTACCAGTAAGGACTAGGCATAAGACTTTAGCGTTTAGATCAGCATAAACAGTAGCAAGGCCACCTCAAGTGCAACAGTGCGCAGTTGTAAAGTTTAATCTGCTGAGTGCTGAAACTATACTGCCAGAGCTCATGTATGGCAGTGATGCTAGTCCTAGACCGACTGGGTATGCACTGTCCAAAAGAAAAGGAGGATGGTAGCAGAAACAAAGGGGGCTTGCTATATAATTATTACAAGAGGGACAGTCCTTTAAGTTATTCTTTTGCTGACTATCTTTAGGGCCCTTTAAGAGCGTTGGTGCACTTAACGACAGTCCCAGTTAACCTGAATGCAGTATAGGTACAGTATAGGTATGGTATAGTCTCGGCACAGGTTGAAGGTAGATGTGGTTCAGATGCAGTAAAAGGTCAGTATAATGTGGTATAGGGTTGGTATAGGCACACTCTAGATTTGTAATAAGTGCGGTATAGAATGCAGTATGGATTAGGTACACTTCATGTCCTGCTCTCAGTGGCTCAGCCCCTGCTAGCAGTATCAGCAGTGAACGAATAGCCCTCTCACCGGGCCCTGGGATGCTGCAGTGACCTCTTGCTGTAGAAGGGGGGAGCCCATCGGTCTCTTCCTGACAGCCCCTGGTGATCTGCGATGGGAATCTGGTGAGTGGATGCTCCAGTCTCCCTGCAGCAGTGGTGTACAGGGGGACTTCCCTCCTGTTTGCAAATCGGAAATGTTCGTAAGTGGGCAACGCATGTGCAGAACGACAATTACGGACATTTACGATGTTCCGTCGAATGCCGTTTTGCGCATGCGCGGCAGATTACAGACATTTCCAATGTTCCGTTGAATGCCGCGCTGCGCATGCACGGCAAATTTCAGACATTTACGTAATTTCCAGTGGCTCCGTCTGGCCGCACATGCACAGAACGGCCGATGTCCCCGCAGAACAGCAGAGGGTCCGCGCAGCGCCCGGTTCGCTAGTAGGAGTCGTTCATAGGTCGGGTGTTCGTAAGTCGGGGACCCCCTGTAGATGCTGTGATGTGGGTGGGGCTGCGTTACCTCAGGTGTCCTGACTCCCAGTCTCATGCCAGATGCCCGCTGGTACAGTCTCCTGCTGGTGGGCAAATATCCAGAGAGATGTTCTTTCTTTAACTCCCTTGGTGCCAAGAGGAAGAACTTACCCGGGTAGTTTACACAGTACTGCACAGTGCGCAAAAAACATCATTTTAGCTTGCACGTGATTGGATGATAAAATCAGCAGAGCTTCCACTCATTTCAGATCTACCCCTTTAGATTTAGAGCAACTACACTTCCAAGTGCACTTTCAGTGCACTTTCAAGGGCACTTGCAGTGCAAAGTGGATTTGTTTTTCGTAAATAACACCCAATGTCTCCTTCTCCATATTGCTGTAGCCCAACACCTGGCTACAGAAGTTAGAAGCTCACTGAATTTCCTGCAGATCATCAGGTATTTTTCTTTGCAGCATGTTTGACCACTTGACATCCTTAGGCCGCTTTAAAACATTCTGGACTTCAAGTAGTAAAAAACAGTTCATGGCTACAGCTGCAGCTATGAGCCTGGTATAATTTTTTCAGCAGGTGATCAGATGTTAAGTAAAAGTGATCCCGGAGTCTCTACAGCCACCCAATCACATCTACATTTGTAAAACCCCCTGCCTGCAGGGTTCCTGGGCTCTCTATTTCCTCCAGGGAGCCCAGGACTGTGGTAAACTGGCCAGAGAGTAAGAGCAGGAGGAAATTGAGGAACATCTGTTCCCCGATCTCCTCTGAAAGTAATAAAGCTGGAAGTTATAAACATTTCATCACTTCTGGTTTCAGTTCATTCCCCGGCTATGATCTTTGCTTGATTAGCTGTAGTGGAGGGCAGGGGAGACATCCATAGGGAGGACCTGTCTTTTGTCCATGCTATCAGCTTGTTTGCCCCCTTTTGGAAGCAACGATGTTAAAAAAAAAATGTGTAAAAAAAAATATTGTTTTAAAAAATAAATAAAAATTAGTTCCCAGAGTACTAACTCTGGGAACCCCTAGACCAGGAGGAACAAGCCAAGCGGAGGTAACCGGTAAGCCCAAAAGTCAAGGCCGCCCCATCAAGGGTTATGGCCGCTACACAAAAATAACAAAAAAGGTATTAGTACTTGCATGTTTACCGATACTTCTCAGGATCATATTAATTACATAGTTACATAGTTAGTTAGGTTGAAGAAAAGACACAAGTCCATCCAGTTCAACCACAAATAAAATAAAAAAATAAATATATCATACAATCCCATATACCCCATTCTATACCCACAGTTGATCCACAGGAAGGCCAAAAAAAACCCAGCAGAGCATGCTCCAATTTGCTAAAGCAGGGGAAAAAAATCCTTCCTGATCCCCCGAGAGGCAATCGGATTTTCCCCGGATCAACTTTACCTATAAATGTTAGTACCCAGTTATATTATGTACATTTAGGAAAGTATCCAGGCCTTTCTTAAAGCAATCTACTGAGCTGGCCAGAACCACATCTGCAGGGAGTCTATTCCACATTTTCACAGCTCTTACTGTGAAGAAACCTTTCCGTATTTGGAGATGATATCTCTTTTCCTCTAGACGTAAAGAGTGCCCCCTTGTCCTCTTTGTTGACTGTAAAGTGAATAACTCAACACCAAGTTCACTATATGGACCCCTTATATATTTATACATGTTGATCATATCCCCCCTTAATCTCCTCTTATCAAGGGTGAATAAATTCAGTTCCTCTAATCTTTCCTTATAGCTGAGCTTCTCCATGCCTCTTATCAGTTTGGTACGTGTCACGTACGTGTACGTGTACGTGGTATTGTTGCATGTCATTTTTTATTCCATATGAGACTGGCTTTGTTAAAGCGTATCTGTAGAAAACTTATTTTTAAGGATAGAGTGGGGAAGGGCTAGAACCCTGTTAGGTATTTATTGCTGTCTGTGCCCCTATGGGGGGATTTTTTTTCCCTGTTTTTGTCCTGTGACCACTGTTATTAGGACAGAAAATGTGAGAAAAAACAAAACTTTAGGGCTCTTTTACAGTGGTTTTACCTCCACCCTGTCCGCCCACTGAAATTTCAACATTAAAGTCTGACAGGGTGAACACATGATGTGGCCAAAATGCTTTGCCGCTGTGACAATTTTAACTCAGGCTGCAGAGTTTGACAGACGGCACCAGCTGTCAAACTTGTACATTGAGATCATTGGGGCCGCACCACAATCGTGAGCCAAACTCTTGGCCTGCACTTGCAATGCGGTTTTGCAATGTAAAATTGCCATTCAGCAATTTAAAAAAACATAAAAAAAAAAGGTATCAGGTAGCAACAGTATGGTCACCTGAATGCCTGCCAGCTACTGCTATACTGGCCTCTGAAAAGAAATCCACTGTGGATTGCTTTACAAAAGGCGGTAAGTGTTACCACTTGTCTGAAAGAGCTTTTACATTTGTTACTAGCACCCAAGTACTCAACTTTTCTAGTTACAACTGTGAGGGGCACACTGATTAGATTATGTACATTAAAGGGTTAATCTGACTAGTTTACTTTTTCACTTGTTCCTTGCCTGGCAATTCAGAAGAGTTTACTCTATATTCAGGCACCTTTTAAATCTGCCCAATCTGGGCCCACTGCTGGATCTTGGCAGATCAACTTGTTCTTCCTGCCTAGTAGAAACACATGACACATCAAGGAGGCTCTATGAATTGAAGAATACTAGCTTATAACTGAATTCTTATTTGTTTTCAACAAAATAAAGATTAAAGTCAGATAAGAGATAGTGGAATGAATGTATCGGAGATAATAGAAGAATACCAGCTTGACAGCTTTGTGCTGTATTTTATGCTTGATGTATTTATGGATGATTTTGTATGTAACTATCAGGCATATAAAATGGTAAGAGAAAGCACAGAATACAATGTACACTGTCATATCCTTCAACTGTAAATGTGGTCTTATGCCCCATTCACATGGTCGGAAATTCCGATGACCATTTCCGTCGGATTTTTTCCAAAGCTGGTGTTGCGTACACACGGTCGGACAACGTTGTCGGAATTTCCGGTCTTCAAGAACGCTGTGACATAAGCCGTGTTCCACGGGACTAGAAAAGGGAAGTTCAGCACCACGTCCGGCACCCTTTGGGCTCCTTCTGCTGATTCTGTGTTTATCGCATGTTAGTAGAAGTTTAGTTACATACGATTCGCACTTTTCAGACTTGTGCTTCAGATCGTTACTGCTCTTCAGTTTGTGCTTGTCGGTGCGTATCTGTTTATCAGTGCATGTAGTCAGTTTGCATTTGTTGGTCATTGCGGCCTATATCTTGATATAGGACGCTTTGATTTTCACTGCTTATTGTCTGCTCGTTTATGGTATTCATTTCGTTCTTTTAGGCCTTGCTGTTTATCGGTGCTGTTTGTCCGTTCTGACCAGCCAACCGTTTGGAAGCCATGTTTCGTGTACGTACTCGTCGTAGAGTTCGTGCTGTGCAGGGGCTTGGTGTTGGGCTTTTAGCTTTGACCCAAGCCCAGTCCATGAACAGGGCGAGGAGGAGTTCATGGACCAAGAATTGGTTGCTCCAGCGTGACCAATTCTTGCACATGCCTTTGCTTCGTGAGATCCGGAAGAATAATCCTGATGATTTCAGGAACTTTCTCAGGATGACGGACCCCGTTTTTCACCGTCTGTTGGCTTTGCTGACCCCTTTTATCAGCAGGCAGGATACCTGCATGAGGCAAGCCATCACTCCGGAGCAGAGGCTTGTTGCCACGTTGAGGTACTTGGCAACAGGGAGAAGCCTTCAGGACCTGAAGTTCTCCACAGGTATCTCTCCCCAGGCTCTGGGAATCATTATTCCAGAGACCTGTTCTGCCATTATCCAGGTCCTGCAGGAGGACTATATTAAGGTAAGATTTCTCCTTTACTATTCCCTTCTATGTATTTACTGTTTGCTAATGTCTTGTATTTCTTTCCTCGTTCCCTAATTACCACGATTGCAATATGCTGTAATATCCTGTGCCCCTTTGTCCTCATGCATGCTGGAACCTTGGAATGTTTTATTTTTTTGTCCTTCATGTATTTTTGCCTTCACTTACCTCCCCAGCATGCTCTTCTGGGCCCATATACACCTATGGCCTAGTCACTTAGCAATGTATTTTGTCTGTTCCATAGTATTGGTTTCCCTTAAACACCCCCTAAGATATCCACAAATGTTTTCTGTGTGTTTTACTTCATGCAGAGTCCCCTCTTTTTTGTTTTTTTGGTGGGCCAAACTCATTAGGAACCCCCCTCCCCCAACTGCTAGGTCAGCTGATACCAATCCTCTATCATCAACCTCTTTAGTGGTCAGATTTAAGGATGAATTCAGCAAAGCATGTAGTGCAAGGGCCTGCCTCAATACTTTCAAATGTGAAATGTTTTTTTTTTCCTCCTATTATTAGCTTGATAGGTAAGAGCAGAATGTCCAAATGTGCTTCCATTTATGCTTTTTTTTTTTTTTCATTTGGGATTAGGACACTTCTTAACCTGTCCGGTGGGCTGCCAGTGTTAAGTAAGGAGGGTCTGGCCAATCTATCACACATTATTTAGGCATTCAGCTCTCAATGAAGTGGAGAGGGTTACCTGTCCAATACCCCCCCCTGTAAATTTGTAAATATTTTTCGGCAAAATTTTATTCTGATCTTGTTCAAAAATGTTTCTGTATAATCTGCTTGCAATGTTTATGTGCAAAATGACTCATTTTTTTTTCTTTTTTGACACGTCCGCATCGTCCCACCCCCCAACTCGGGGTCATACTATTTCAACTATAAGGGGTTTAATAGTATTGTGATGTTGGCGGTGGTGTCGGCAACATATGAGTTTCTCTATGTGGACGTGGGGAAAAATGTCCGGATGTCGGATGGTGGTGCCATTGCGCACACGGAGTTCTACTGGCGTCTCCAGAGTGGCAGTCTGTGCTTGCCACCTCCAGAGGAGAATGCGGAAGGGCTCCCCTTCGTCTTTGTCGCGGGTGAAGCGGTTGCGTTATAAAGCCATCTGATGCTGCCTTTCCCGATGAGGACCCTCATCCCGGACCAGAGGGTCTTTAATTTCCGGCTGTCCAGAGCCCGAAGAGTGGTGGAGAACGCCTTTGGGATCATGGCCAGCCGCTTCCGCCTCTTTTTGACACCTATCCACATGGCGGAATATAAACTGAACACCATTGTGCTTTCCTGCTGCATTTTGCACAATTTTTTAAAAAGGCATTCCACAAACTATGTTGTGTCTGTTGGCCCTGATGCCGACATCCCACAAAATGCCAACCTGACAGCCCTTGAAGCTGCACGTCCTGGTTTGCCCCCCCTAAACGCCCGCAAAGTCAGAGAGAGATATATGGAGTACTTTGTGGGTAGGGGGGCCATTGATATGCCAGACAATGTGTGAGAGGCATTTTTTTATAAATTTATTTTGGAAACTGAACTAAGATTTGTTTTCATTTACTGCTTGGGTTTCTTGTAGGTGTGTTCTAGCTTATGTTATGGTTTCTTTTTGGGCCTTTATCTTCAACAGTGTAAACGCACTTTCTGGGCGAGAGGAGGTTACAGTCTCTTCTTCCTAAAAATAATCTTCTCATGTTGTGGGTCTGATACATACTAGTTTTTCTAGTTAAGGTATGTAGTGCATTACTGACCCCAAAAATACTCCTTTTCAGCACCGTAATGTGTGGATTCATGAAAATGGCGTGATAGGTGGTTTATTACAAAGCACTGTGGGTGTAATTTCCAAAAGACAAATCCACTATGCACTACAAGTGCACCTGAAACTGCACTTGGAGTGCAAAGTGGATTAGCCTTTAGTAAATAACACCCATTGTCACCAAATTCAACAACTTTTTACGCAAATAATGCTTTTGGGGTTTTGAATAAGGAAGCCACACATTGATGATACGGTAACATTTTACTTCAAGCACATTCACAAGTGCCTTTCAAAAAGGTTTTCCCAAAAAAAATATTTGGTGTTTATAACATTCTTTAATAACATTAATAATTTGGCTCATTTGTGTAAACAGGCATGTATCAAAGCAGAACATACTGAACACAGGAACTAACAAAGTGCAACTTTGAAAAGTGAAGACAAGATCAGACATGACTATGTCCAAACTGTGTTTGATCTTGCCTTCATCACATGGGGTGTCACCCCTGAAAAAGCCAAATTTAGAAGATGCACACAATTTGGGGATCAAACTGGGCATTTTATGCACGAACCCATGCCTAGAATGTCAAAATGTGCAATCTCCCATCATGGGGATCAATGTACGTGTTTTGGGGGTGCAACCCCTTCACCTCAGCCACTTTAGTAGTTAGTAAGTGGTTGCACCCACAAAACGTTGTCATTGATCTACCATGATGGGAGATAGCACATGTTGACACACTGTGTGCATCTTCCAAATTTGGTGTTTTTCTTACGTTAACATTTTTTTTTTTAAACCCAAAAATGTCTGGTAGCTAGTGTGACAGGAGTGACTTTGGGTCGGGGGTTTGTGGAACTCAGCTTGCCCTGGAGAGTTCTGGAGGCTCCTTGTCCAGCTTCCCCGGACCTTCTTATGTGTAAATCACCCTGTGTCTCTAGGGCACAGGGTGAATGAGAACCCCCCCCCCTATAATCTGTGCTAGTCATATTCAATGCAGGATATGTAAAGACTATTCATAGTTTGTTGATGAACTCAAGATGTTAATTGAGAGAGCTGATCACATTGTCCTCTGTACAATGTAGGAGACGGGCCAACTACTAATGGAGCTCCTGCTGTCTTGTGAAGTTGATGATATTAGCATCTAACATGTGTGAAGCTCGGTGACAACAAGTCTGACCTGTAGTGAAATCCTGATGGGCACAGAGTCACATTGGCTGCTTAAAGGGATTAGTTAATTAGCTCATGTTAATTTGCTACAGGTGTATTGTTAGAATAAAATGAGCAGGAGGGGGGTCTCCTCTTCTACTGTATATAAATACTTGTCAGTTTGGTTCTAATAAAACAGTCCATGTTGAGCAGCTAAGCAAGTGTCGTCTCGTTTGGTGTTTGGGAGCGGTTGGAATATCTGAGATCCATATCCAGACTGGCAGGAAGTGGTATATGACAAAAGCACTCAAGCCAGGAGTGTGGGAGCGTTTCGTCACAGCTAGTTTGTGATGTTTCAGATTTTCCCTAAAACATCAATGATGTTCTTGATATTTCTTGATTCATCTAGATCCCGATTGCACACCATTATCTCCCCGATGAGGACGTGTGCACTTTCACTGGTAAAATGCGATTCTTCTTCCACAACATCCACATCACCTAAAAATAAAAAAAAACACTGTGTATTTTAAAGATGCAGGCATACATTGATTAGCTTACCTGAAGCTGTGGTCTCCGACCCTGTTGTGGTGACAATTTCTCCAACTTCTACAATCTCTCCTTCCTCCTCCTCCTCTGCTTCTGGTTTTGGTATTTCCCCTTTTTTGGGAGGTGTGGGGTCCCTGGTGTCCTCAGACGTCCCAAATCTTCTCTCCCCTATGAGAATGTACAAAAGGAATACTTAGCACTCCAATCTATGAGGGCAGAAATAGGAAATCTGAAACATTGCTTGGAAGTGACGTACAATTGTGTTTTTTGGCCAAGTTCAAAGCCAAAAAACATTAATTTTGACACTTTGTAAAGCAATACTTATTACCTGTTTGGTGCAAGTTTTCAGATGGAGACACCCCTATAGTATCCACTGGAGCACATGTGTGGGACACCCTAATAAAAAGGGTGTTTGGATGTCCCAGCACTGGTGCTCCAGAGTCCAGATGTGTAAACAGCTATTGAATCACCTCTCCTTTACACTGAATCAAGTTTGCATTTCATTCTATTACAAACCCCTATACACAACAAACCCTCTTTGACTAGAAACAGGCCTGAAGAAATGTAGGTAACTCCAACTTCACCAAACATCGTATTATAAGTGGGCGAACGATCAAGGTTTATTACGATCGATTGAACACCTGAACATGAAAGTGGCCATTTTCAACTGTCCAACATTAAAAAACAAAGCACATGGAGCAGTATGCAAGCAAGAAAAATAATATGAACACACGACAACTACTTACTTTTTTGAAGAACTCGCTTAATCTTTCTGTACTGATCGTGCTCCCTGAGTTTCAGGTCTGACCAGCGTTTCCTCAGTTGATCCTTGGATCGTCGTAACCCAAAATTCTTCTGCAGACTCTTTACAACTTTAGCCATGATCTTGACCTTTCTGACATTTGGGTTGGGGTAAGGCCCCTACTTCCCATCATAGTCGCTCCTCTTCAATATGTCCACTATCTCCAACATTTCTCCAAAAGACATATTTGAGGCCTTAAATCTTCTCCTCCAGGATCGGGACGTTTCTGGCTCCGGGCTTTCCTCGTCCTCCTCCTCGTTGCTGGAATAGTTAGAGCGCACCTGCTGTGTCCGCGCCATGTGCTCTCCCCACTGCGCCGTAAAGAGAAGGGGAGGGAAATAGACGAGAATGATTGTCAGGGGCGGGTGGAGTTTCACGCATGCGCACTGTATATAAAACGTCACACGCGTGTGTCGTACGGACGATCTGTGAGCAGAGGGAGAAAGCTGACGCTACAATAATTAAGAATAAAGGTACAATTTTGACCTTGGTACATCACTAGCCTAGACTGCTTCTACATTGAGACTTATTTTGGGAGAAGATTATGAGAGTTTAGCCTGACATTATTTTGTGTTTGTCTGGTGTTGTGTCTTGCAGAGAATATGGAGGGGTTCAATGACTTCAGCTTCCTCCCGCTGTTCATTGATAAGTTTAGGGAGATGCCCCTTTTGTGGCAAGCCAAGCATCCCCATTACAGCAACAAAATAAAGAGGCAGGCAGCGATGGAGAAACTGCTGGAGTTTGTAAAGCCGGTGATCCCCACGGCAACCATTGATAAGTTAAAAGTGAAAATTGGTAGCCTGAGGAGTACGTAGTTCAGGGAGCGCAATAGGGTCCTGACGTCCCAGAGATCTGGAGTTGCAGCAGATAAAGTTTATGTCCCCAGGCTGTGGTACTACGAGAGACTCCATTTTCTCAAAGACCAGACTGAGGTCAGGGAATCACTGTCGACTCTTCCTTCCACGCATCCCACCCCTGCTGAGGCTTCCGACGCCCAATCTGGGCCTTCCAGTCAGGAAGATGTGGAGGAGCCCAGCTTGAGCCAGGTATAGTATTGTTCTACATATTTTTGGTGGAAAAATGAATGATGTTAACTTAATTTATGAGCACTAATTGATTATTTGCTAAAGTGTTTTACATATCAATAGACAGTAGTGTTGGATAGATTTTGGGCAAGAATATAAACTGCTGGGCTCAGAATTATATGGTTTTCTATTTGTTAACAATTTGCAACAGTCAATAGCGTAGAAAATTGTGTGTGTTTGATGAACCAAAAACTCAAACTATGTCCCTTTTTCATGCACAGGAAGACCTCAGCCCAGAGGTGGCTGTGGAATGCGGGAGCCAGGAGGTGGATGTAGAATGTGGCAGCCAGGAGGAGGCAGGGGTAAGTGGCAGCCAAGAGGTGGGCAGGCCTAGGAGCCTGACTCGATCACAAGTCCCTCCCCTCCGCCTTCCATACAAAAGGCCCAGAAGGGGGGGATGTGGGGGAGTCAGCGCTCCGGCTGATCGGGGAGGCTTCGGCAGCACTAAAAGCCACCCCAACATATGAAGAGGCCTTTGCCCCCTTGGCTGCCACAAAGCGTACCCAGATGGAGGAGGGGCAACGCATCATGTGCAAGGAGGTAATCCTCAAAATATTAAATAAGGGGGTGTTGGGGGAAATGACCTCAAGGACACATGTGTGCGAGATGGACGATGCTCCTCCTCCTCCTTCTGCCACACCTCCAGCACCACAGCCACGGCCTGGAAGGAAGCGTGGAAAGAAGACCTCAAAGTGATGACCTGGGTTCAGTCTGGTCTGAGAGAAGATGGAGCCTCTCGTATGACCACAGCTTAGGGACATAGATGGTATCTGCTGCAGTTCCAGATCTCTTGGACTTCAGGACCAGATTGAACTCCCTTAAGATACGTACTCCTCAGGCCACCAATTTTTGAGTTTAAAAAATTGATGTCTGCCCTGGGGGTCAAAGGCTTTGCAAATTTCCACAGTTTCTCCATCGCTGCCTCCCTCTTTATTTTGTTGCTGACACCTAAAAAAAGGTTTTTTCAAGAAATCCTTGCCTATGTGTTTTACTTCAAAAAGGCCAGTTTATTTGTGAGGAGGCAGGTACATTTCTAATATAGAAAGTAGAATTAACAAGGGGCACCAACACCAAACAACCTCCTAGAAAATAAAAAAAATATATAATGATAATAATGGTGTTGGGGTAAGTTGAGACACACAAAACACACCAACCAAAAAAAAAAAAAGATGAGCAAAATTACAGAGAAAGGAAATCTTGATTAAAAAAACCAACCACTATAAATGTAAAAAAAAATAAAAAATAAAACATTCTTGAGATCTGACGAATAAAAAAATTCTAGCCATGAAATCAGGAAAAAGAATAAAGAAAGAAGTTTGGGAGAAGTCAGTGTGAATATGAGCAGCTAAAAAACATTCTTCTTGCATTGTAAAGAAAAAGAGAATTCGCTGCATTAAACAAATTTGAACATTGCAGCATGACGAATGTGCTCTGTCGATTAGGAACGGTAGTTTTACCTGACCGAGCGCCTCTGTCAGAGAATTTCTTCTGAGCATGCGTGGCACTTTGTCCATCGGACTAGGCTACACACGATCGGAATTTGCGTGGTCAGACTTTGTTGTCGGAAAATTTGAGATCCAGCTCTCAAACTTTTTCCGTCGGAAATTCTGATGGAAAAAGTCCGATGGAGCCCACACATGGCCGGATTTTCCGATAGGACATTTTCCATCGGAAATTCCGATCGTGTGTACGGGGCATTAAGAAACCACTTTTTCTTTCCAAATGCCAGTAACTTAGTAAAAGTTATTAGGAATACGTATTGCATAATGAGACATGTGATACACAGTGTAATGAGTTTGGTGTATCATTCTGTAACTTTAGAAAAAATAAAACATTACAACTCATGCTCAGTGTATGGGACTGCAGCACTCATAAATGTCTGTAAACAGGACATAAAAAATTTAATAAAACTAAAATAAGTTTCCCCTTTAAATGCATTTGAACAAAAAACAAAGCCAAAACTCATAATGCTTATTGCAAATTTGTATTACTGTACGAGGTAGTGTTGTAGTATATGGAGTATATTGTCAATTGTAATACAGTATGTTACAGTAAAGTGAATTATGTGTGTTTGTGTTGCTTCTGTTTAAATTTGCTTCTCCTGCAGTGTCACTAGGACAGCTAGTAAGCAACTGTAAATAGATAAAAACAGAGGGTTTTGCATTGGCCTAGTGCAATATCCAACATAAATTTAATGAAGATAATTTATATAAAATAAAACTACACAAGTGTAGGTAGTAAGCTTGCACATCAAGCCACTGCAAGTGGCTGAAAACTCCCAACTTTGCCAAAATCTGTAGCTCAAGGAAGACCTCACTAGGGTCCCTGCCAGCTGATGCGTTTCAAAGTTAACGCTTCTTCATTAGAGCCCTAAAGGTCTTCCTGGTGGGGTACTCCCTGGTGGGGTCCACCTTGAGCTAGAGGTTTTGGCAAAGTTGGAAGTTTGCAGCCAATTGCAGTGGCTTGATGTGCGAGCTTACTACCTACACTTGTGAGTAGTTTTATTATATTTCAATTATCTTCAGTAAATGTATGTTGGATAATGTACTAGGCCAATGCGCCCTCTGGTTTTATATATTTTCCACAGTGTTCTGAGGACAACCCCAGTCCTAGAGGGCAGCAAGGCTGTGCAGTAATATCCACCTGTGACTGCTATATCCTCTTCCGATTGCACCATCACACCAATGTGCAGGAGACTATGGTTGCTGTTGAGTAAGTAAGGGTAATCTCTTTAACTGGAACTCTGATATTTGTCACTTTTATTAGTAGAGAGGAAAAGGAGTATTTCCTCTGTTCTGTCTGACCTTTTTATTGTCCGTGTTCCCTTTGAGATTTTCTAACACCCTGTTCCTGTCATGTTGTAATGGAAATAGCATCGGGTAACACTGCCTTTTTTTTACATGTCACATTTGTTCTGTGGTTAAAGCACAGCTCCAGAATACAGTAAACCCCCGCTATATTGCGGTTCAGTTATTGCGGTCCCGGTATATCGCGGTATTTTAATTAGGACCTGTTATACTGATATTGTGGTAATATTTCGCCATTTTCGCAGTTATGTACTCTATTTTTTACTGTACTGTACAGTTAAGACAATATTTTTGTGTTTTAAAAATCCTCTTGATCTCTCTCTCTATCTTTAATGTGTTTCTATTGCATAAAAGTGTGTTTAAAGACCTTTAAATGCTATTAAAAAATTAACAAAACATGCCTAGGGTGTATTTAAATAGGGTCTTTCTATTTCGCGGTTTTTCACTTTTCGCGGGTGGGTCCGGAACCTAACCCCAGCGATGGAGGGGGGTTTACTGTATGTGCTCTCCCTACAAGTGAGATCCCCTGAAGACCTCCGCACCAAGTGTGTATGTCATGCTTTTTCAAATATACTTGCTCGGTGTACAGTGCACCCCTGTGCCTTTAAGGAGTGGTGGCCCCTTTCCAGGCTTTCCAGGCTCACTTGCCCTCTGCCTATCAAATATAATGCATGTGCTTCTGCAGATAATAATGGGATGCCTTGTCGCGGCCTCAGTAGCTTACGAATGTATTTGCAAATGTGTGCAAACGAAACCCATGTTTTTAATGCAAAATTTTAGACAGGTTAATTCGGTTGGTTACAGGTTGGCTGATGACAAGTTGAGCTGGGAATTTTCTTTGATTTTGTTTTACATGCTTTGCCCTTCCATGTGCTCCTTGCCAGGGAGGCCAGTTATAGATGAGGGCAGTGGCCATTTGTTTGTACTTTTTCAAATATATTTACCTTTTCTGAAGTCTTCTGGCTAGCCATGTGAATCACAGGGTCTTCTTTTTCTTCTAGGGGTAGGCAGTCCTGAGAAATACAGAGAGCAGGGCTGACAGGATGTCATCTGTGCCACTCTCACCTTCACAGGGCAGGGCATCATGGTGGCACCTCGTCATGCTGCAGTCCCATGATGCCAAGCATTTACAGTAATGTTCTCCATCTTTAGAGGTGAGTGACACTGAGTGTCGTTCAGTCTGGAATGGGAGGGCTAGTCCCCAGCAATAGATGATTCTCGCCTCTCTGGCAGCATATGTCTCGTACTTTCCACTGTTTTAGCATTGCAGCCTCCAGCATTCTCTTCTGCATTCAACACTTCTGAGAGTGTCGAATGCCTGTGCCCTCCACCCTACACCATGGTTCCTTCCTCTGACCAGTGATGGCTAGTGCTACACTCAGCCTCTCCAGGGTGACGGTCCCCCCCAGCAACGGTGATGGTCCCCCCCAGCACTCACCCCTCCACGGTGACGGTCCGTCTGACGTCCGCACTCACCCCTCCACGTTGATGGTCCCCCCTACTCACCCCTCAATGGTGATGGCCTCCCCCACACTCACCCCTCCACGGTGATGGTTCCCCCCCACTCACCTCTCCACAGTGATGGTCCCCCCCACTCACCCCTCAATGGTGATTATTCCCCCCACACTCACCCCCTCCATGGTGACGGTCCCCCCACCCCCGCACTCACCCCTTCATGGCTTCCTCAGCTTCCTCGGCTTCTATTCCAGGCCAACCCAATCCGCCTCCTGTCCTAATTGGCCAGGAGGAGAAGCCAGAAGACAATAGCGAATATTAATTTGCTAATGTCACAAGCGAGTGGATTTGGAACTCAGTGCTCTGCGCCCCGAACCCAACCCTTTTCAAGCCAATTAAAGCCTCAGGCTCTAATCATATCGTTTGAAAAAAGAAAAAAACATACAAACGTATGAGTCTGGCGCGCTGCCCACGTGCCCCTAATGGATTGGCTGCTCCTGCCTCTGACCAACACAGAACAGTGAATAAATTCTAACTGTAATGTATTATAGCAGTGGGGAATGTACCTATAAATATTTGCATAGCTGTTTATCCAGCATGTACATTATTTCTGTGCAATTAGAGCAGAATTGAATGTGTTCAGGCTATATTCTCTGCAGTTCCAATGTGTGAATGCGGAAAATACCTTATTATGGCCACTAAATACAGCTGAGGAATTTATTAATTTCATATAAAAGTCAGCATCTACAAGTGGCCATTATGCAGTATTTTCCCCGTTTGCACATTCCCAATATTGAATATAGCCTAAGTATATTTGATTATGCCTCATTGCAACAGAACAAGTTTACATGCAGTTTCGATGGACTAAAACTATGCAAAAGTTTTTATAAAAAAAAGCATGAATTGTTTTTTTTCTTTTTTTGAACAGTGTATTATATTGTTAGGTTAGATCACTTTAAACAGTTTGAGAAAGGTTAACTTATACAGAACCAGGGGCAGTTGAATTCTAAACATAAAACAATGGTTTACACTACAGTGAGTAGCAATGTTCCCTAATTCATCCTTAAGCCCTGGTTCACATTGGTACGATTTGACATGTGATTTGACATGTCAAATCGGCCGGCAATTGCCGGCAATGGCACCATCCGAATCTGTGCGACGCCACATCGATTTCAAAAAGTAGTTTCTGTACTACTTTTTGCAATTTCGGGCTGCGATTTACATTAACATCTATGCAGAAACCTGCACAGATGTCTCTGAAATCACGGCCAAAATCATGACTGACAATCGTGCCAGTTCAGCTGAACTCACACGACTTCATTCCCGCAGCTCAGGGTGAACCTGGGCTAATATTTAAATCTCTATCTCAAATATTTTTCTGAGTATTTCTTTGAGGCAGATATCTAGGCATGCATAATCTCATATGCTTTGCAGTACCATGGGTTTTAATGAGCTTTAGAATAATGCACGGCAGTGCAAAAAGTGCAAAAAGTGCTGTTTATTTTGAACAGCATGCCAATGAACTGAACCAACATACCTATATCAAAGCTTACCACAATAAACTGTGTGCCACACCGAAAAAAATACTGTAGGTCCTAATTTAGGGTCCATTGTGGTGCGGGGAACCCACACCAGCAGTACACCCCCCCCCCCCCCGGGCGATGCGGGGCATGCACACCAACAGCACTACCCCCCCCCGGGTGGCACGGCCGTGGACACCGGCAGTACTACCCCCCCTCGCGGGAGGAGGTCCAGTGTGTGGGCCAGTGTGGGCAGCAGCGGCAGCGGAGGAGTCCGATCCTCCAGCTTCCTCCCATGTGTGTCTCTTCTGCCAAAACGCCGGGCATACAATAGGATTGGCCAATCGGGAAACAGGTCTCACTGACCTGCCTCCTGATTGGCGGTCAGGCATTGTGGTGTAAAAATAGCGAACATTTATTTGCTATGGTCACACAACAGGCAGGGCCGGATTCCCCACAAGGCCACCGAGGCCAGGCCTCGGGGCGGCAATGGGGCAGGGGAGGCTCCGCTCTCGTGGCCGGCGACTTCTCTGCTTCCCCCCGCAGGCCGCAGGCGCAGGGTGGGCTGGGTGGAAATGCACGTACATTATCTTTAAAACGTTTTTTTTTTTTTATTGCATGTCGGCCACGGCAGCCGCTGCAGCCGCTGATTGGCTCGATCCACCTGCGCTGGCAGCGCTGCATTGTGGGAGTTGTAGTCCGGCTGCACTAAAGTTACTGGAGGTGTGAGCGCAGCCGGACTACAACTCCCACCTCCCAGGAGTCTCTCAGAGGCAGGGGAGGGGACGCCCGGCGTCAAGAACGTCACGTCGCACGTGACCTGCTGGGATTACGGAGGAGTGCGGGCTGCAGAGAAGAGAAGAAGACTCCGACCGAGACGTGCTTCAGAAAGAATCAACACCCCACCCCCGAAGAGTGGCAAGGATCTGTCTCCTCACTGAAACAACGCTCCCCAGCCTGAAGTAAGGCACATTTAATTAATCATGATATTTTAAATGTTGCAGTGGCGTTTTTTTTGCTAAATGCGACTGAACCTGTGCAAAAATATGCATGCGACTTGAGCATGTGCAGTATATGCCAAAATGTGCAAAAAAACTATTGTTAAAAAATCATTAACAAATAAATAAATAAATAGTCCAAAAATAAACGTGCTCAAAAGGAAGTTCTATGCAATCCTGATTGCTACTGCAGGACCAGCTCCCATACACAGTGCAATTAAAATCTCTGTGCAGTGTATTTTCTGTGCAGTGAATTTTTCAAATATAGCTGTAAGTCCTTAGGGTGTTGTTTTTATTCCTCATCTGTCAAGATTGGAAAGACAAGACTTCACACCCTTACCTCAGGGGCAAGGATTTCTGGCACATACAAGCTTTAAAGAAGCTTAAAAAATCGCAGTGGCTTTCTACCTGTCTCCACTCCTTTGTCGGTTTCTACCCACATATTTTTTGGTTGCCTGGAGTGGAGAAGAATGCCGCCATAGAGGAGGTGGATGAGAGCTGCATCTGGTTCATTGTAAGGTTGTTTAACTCCTTACCTAAAGGTAAGAGGCTGGGGGAAACACCTTGGAGACACCAGAATCTGCATGGATGGGAGCACCCTAAGGACTTACAGCTATATTTGAAAAATTCACTGCACAGAAAATACACTGCACAGAGCTTTTAATTGCACTGTGTATGGGAGCTGGTCCTGCAGTAGCAATCAGGATTGCATAGAACTTCCTTTTGAGCACGTTTATTTTTGGACTATTTATTTATTTATTTGTTGATGATTTTTTAACAATAGTTTTTTTGCACATTTTGGCATATACTGCACATGCTCAAGTCGCATGCATATTTTTGCACAGGTTCAGTCACATTTATATATTTTTTGCACTTTATATTTATTTTTTCACGGAATTGTTGCTTGGCATATTTATTCGTTATTTTGCTATTTTGCAAATATCAATATTGCACTTATTATTATCTATTTATTTGCACACATTTAATATTTATTGCACTAATACTGTATATTTATTTTTTGAGGAACTGGATACACTTGATTGATATTTTTTGCATGTGTGTATAGCACCGTCTTCATACTTGCTGTTACACGCTGACTAATGTTGACATTAATTTTTAGACGCTTCTTTGGAGCCTTCCTTGTTGGAGCCTCCCCTTGGAGTGGTATCCATTAATACCTGCAAGCGCAACATTTTTTACGTATTTATCATCTCTTATTTGTGTGGGAACACTTTAATGGTGGCTGCGGCAATTTGTGTATTTATTCACCTACTTTATTTTTAGACAATTAAAGCCAGTTATTTTCAGTGTTCTCGTATGTGGAGATATGTTTTTAATTGATCTATTGTAGCAGTCATTGATAAAGGACGAGAATGGCGGTGTGTGTGTGTGGAGGGGGGGCGGCATTGAAGGACCCGGCCTTGGGGCGGCAAAGGGAGTAAATCCGGGCCTGAGAACAGGGTGGGTTTAGGGTGCACTCTCTGCGCCCTGAGCCCACCCTTTTTTGAAGCCTATTAGAGCAACAGGTTCTAATCAGGTGCTTCAAAAAAATAAAAACACCCCCTCCCACGCTGCTATAGGAGTCCATGCATCCGGCGTCCTGAAAGGCATGGATAGGGAGGCAGTGGCAGGGATTGGGGGGCGGCGCCCATACGCCCACAATGCACGGGCCACCCCTGGTGTCATCAGCTCTTGGCACCAGTGTGTATTTGGCCAGTCATCTGCAAAAAATGTGAACAATGCATGATACAAAGCATTCTGCATGGCATCGTCAGCTTTGCCAGAACTATCCATGCCTCTGACAAGTGACGCCCTTTACCAACACTGTAAAAGAGCAAACTACCAAGCAGCCATAATCAGACATTCTCAGAAAGGTATAATGTGTGCCCTGTCACCCATTGGCAATGGATGGCACCTTGAGGATGAGAAGTTAACAGTGACCTGGATGACTAGAAATCGTGCCCCTGAAAGTGTGTTGTAGGTAGTCCACTGCAGTTGCAAGCAAGGCAAATGTGAGACTGGAAGATGTCCCTGTATGTCGGCAAGACTTTCTTGTACTGATTTATGTTGGTGCAAAAACTGTGCAAATGTTTCCCAAGAAAAAGAGGTACATCGGACGATAGCCCTAATGACAGTGATAGGGATGAGACTGATGGGTGAAGACCCTTTCATATTTTAAGCTGTAATGAATCTATTGTAGAATTGCCAAATTTTGCCATTATTTGGCATTAAGGGGGGTGGGGTTGCATTTTGAGTCATTTCAGCCAACTTGTGGCAAAGTGTGCTGCTTTTTTGACTTTCTTTGATTACACAGTGCCTACTGAAAACTTTGATGAAAAGAACATCTCAGTTTTCATACATATACAATGTGTGTGTGTTTAATTTTGCTTGGTGCCAATCTGTGAAGTTGAAGCGTATTTTCTACAACTTTGCCATATTTCATGGTCTAAATTCACTCTCGAGTATACTAATGCACCAATACCTGTCTCAAATGTTATGCACATGTCTAAAGGCCAGTTTGAGAGATATTTTGTGTTGCTAAAATGAATAGAAATAAAGCAAAACCATAAGATTTTCAGTTTTTTGGTTAACAATTACATACATGGATGGATCATGAGAAAAAAAACTGCAGGATATTTTGTGGAGAAAGTCCATAGGGGGTGTTGTCTATGCAAAAATGCATTTAAAAAGTAGTGCCCAAGTGTGGGAACGAAAATCATTTTTTACACATGGAGAAATTCAATTTTCTCGCTCAAGACCAATCTAAAGACATGCAGGTAGGTTAATTGGCTTCTGTCCAAAAAAAAAAATTGGCCCTAGTACTGTATATGAATGGGGACCTTGGATTGTGGGCTCCTTGAGGGTAGGGACCGATGTGAGTGTGCAATGTACAGGGATAGGGACAATTGTAGACACTTGCTCAGGTTGAACTGGATGGACTGATGTCTTTATTCAACCTTACTAACTATGAAACTATGAAACTATGAAAACCAATAGATCTTTTTACTGGAATGAAAAGAATTTAGTGCCCCATATATGGGAACGGGATTAAATGGAAAGGGCTTCACCTTATGGCTTGTTTTAGTAAATCTCCCCCATTGTGTGTGACCAGCAGCAGCTGTCAACTGTTCCATGTATCCACTGAGGTGAGTGCCTCTGACCAACCCTGCAAGCACTGTTTGTCCAGGGTCAGCATTTTTGCAGAGCTCTGGCTAATTTTTATGTTGCCATAGCACAAACTATTACTGCGTCTAGCGGCATTGTTTAGCCGCCTCTGAATATAGCAAACTATCCACACCCCATCACCTGTGTGAATGTAGTATTAGAGGGGAGTGGAGGAAGGATGGGTGTTTAAGAAATAGGATCTGAATGGAGAACAGCTTTAATCTGTATGGGGATCTCTGATTAGATCTTGGACCTAACCTAAGGCGTTTTTTCTTTTGACTTCAGCATTAACACTACAGGCCATTCTGGTTTTTCAATTCTGAGTAGAATTCACGTCACTGCTGAGTGTTGACTCATTACCACACCTTTTTGTAACTTTCTCAAACTATACAATATCATATTGTGGGGGTTATAGAGAGTCGGTGACATATTTTTAAGCTGATATCACAGTTAGGCCTCATGCACACTGGACGTTTTTTGACATTTTTACAGCTGCTGTTTTTGGCTTTAGACGTTTTTTTTTCTACAGACAGTAAACTCTCCAGCATGTTATCCTATGTGTCCATGCACACATAGCCATGGATACAGTTATCAACTTTTTTTTTGCTGTAAAAAACAAACAAATCTAGTTGGTTCTGAGAGGCGTTTTTCAGCAGTAAACACCAAAAAAAAACTAAAACGCAGATAAACTCTCAAAAACTCAACTCACCTGTGTTTTTTAACGTTTTTGATTCATTGAAAAACAAAAAACACAAAAAAAACGCTATTGCAGAAACGTTGAAAAACTCACTGCAAGCCTACTGGCGTTTTTATAACGTTAATATAACGTCCAGTGTGCATGAGGCTTAAGAGGTCAGGGTCAGACTTTGGCAAGTCCAAATTCCCATAAATAAGGTCCCATCTTTCTGAAACAATGTGATGAAATACTAATCCAGAATAGCATAAGCACATTTTGATAATCTCAACAAACAGTAAATGCATTCGGGCATATTAACCCCCCTGGCGGTTTTCCCGAGTGTGGCTCGGGGTTAAATTTCAGCACCATTAGCGGTAACCCCGAGCCACACTCGGGATTGCATTGCAGGATCCTGGGGCGGTATACTTACCTTGTCCCCAGTATCCTGCAATGTCCCCCCGCTGTGTTCGTGGGCTCTGTCCTCCGCCCGATGCCTGTCTGTGCCGTGCTCCATTCCCTGCGAGCGTCGCAACGCACTGGGGCGGAGCCCGGCGGAAAATTCAAAAAATGTAAAGATCATAACACATACAGTACAGTGAAATCTTACAGATTACATACTGTATGAAATTATTTCACATCCCTTTTGTCCCCAGTGCTTTGTCCAATGCCCTGCATGCAGTTTTATATTATATATACTGTTCTTTCTGCCTGGAAACTGGAGATTGTCCATAGCAACCAAAAAGTGTCCCCACGTCAAAAGTGGTTTTAGACCAGCTAGAAAACAGCGATAGTAAATTAGAACACTTGCAGAATTGAGAGATAGTGAATCGTGGGGAAATTAATTTTACTATTATTATATTATTATTTTTTATAATTATTTATATTTATTTATTATATTATAATTTATGATTTTGTGTTTTAAACTTCATCATACCGGGGATGTCTACTAGACTCTTGTTTGGCCAGATTTAAGTGTGTTATTGCTAAGAATTACAGGCCTACAATAAAAAACGCCAAATTTCTATGCGAAATAATTGTACCACTTTGAGACGCAAAAATCTGACATAATCATACCGCCAGGGAGGCTACACAAAAGGATTATAGCAAACCAGAAAAAAAAAAGGGTACAGACATAGTATAATACATAAAACAGATGACTGTTTGAAGAAAATTTAAAACTTTACAAGTTTATACCAAGTGTAAAGGAATAAGATGTGAATGATATTGTATACCAGAACATGGAGAAAATAACTTCTCTGAAAGTGAGATAGTAACTAATAGATATTATCAGATTTTTGTCCTACCTAATAAAGGAGCATTAAGAAGTAAGGAATATGGTAGGAAAACCAAACAAAGTTTGGTGAATCCACGTGGACCACCTGCCTCTAATACACAGATATGGACATTTTAGTTTAGGTTTTTTTTTGGCAGATAAATATAAAAAATTGCTTAATAATTTTTCTCATTTCTAGTATAGTTTTCCCTTGCTTTTGACATGTTTTTTCAGAAACTCTTGGTGAATGCATCATCAATTATCATTCCGGCAAAGTCAGCCTCACAGCAAGCGGTGTCTTTTGATAACAATACTGCCTTGTAAATCCTTTGTCATGTAAAAAATATTTATTTAAAAATAATGTTTGTTAAAAAAACAAATATAAAACATTTGTATAAAAAGTATAAAATATGTTGCACATGCAGAAAAGAACGCATGCCACATATTGCAAGTGTTTATCTTAGGCTTCCTATGTAAGTTCAAGAAAAAAAATCTGTAATACGCTGTAGAGCTGTTCTACATCCCTAACAAATGGGACATTTCAGGAGGCAACTGACTGAAAAAGTAAAATTTGTGGGCAAAGAGGACTTCCTCTGGAGGTGCCTTGTCATATAAGAGCCCAGGATCCAGCCGTATTTGCCCCTGTGTCAGTTCCAATAGAAGGACCAGCAGCAGGGCCTTTTTAAGGCAGGGAAAAAGGGGCAGCTGCCCTGGGCCCTGTCATTGTTGTGGGGCCCAATGCAGCTGCCTCATACTTGCCAACTATCCTGGTTTAAATTCCCTCACCCCTTAAGGTTTTAGTCCTGTGCTGTGTCCCAATATCTCAGTGTGAAGTGCTGCTACTAATGCTGCCCAGCTCTGCCCTATTGTTGTGTACAGATGACTCACCTGCAGACCCTGTGTTTACATGTAAATTACCGGCATTCATATGTAAACAGTGGCGGCCGGCAGCATTGATATATATATCATGCCTCCCTGAGGTCTTATCCACAACAATCTCTAGCAACCAATCAACAAGCAGAAATCATGTGCTGTAACCTCTAGAAACTAACCAGTGAGCTGTAATGTGTTCTGTAACCTCTAGCAACCAGTCAGTGAGTGGTAATGATACCTCTGGCAACCAATCGCAATAGCTGCCTGATCTGATTCAGTAAACTGATTTTGAGTCTAGCTGCTATTTATTGGATGTCTCAGAGTAGGTGGAGAGCAAAACTGCATGGGGGGGGGGGGCTACAGTTTTTCCCAGGGTCCAATCAATATTAAAGATGGCCCTGACCAGCAGGAGCAAGGGTTTTAAAGAGAGCAGCTTTTTCTATGGAGGAAGTATGGGACTGGAGTCTGCATGTGATCAGATGAGAAAAAGTTGCTAGGGCTAAAATAGGAGCTTTTAGTAAGAAGCAGGACAGAAGATGCTGGAGAGTTAATTTCACTTCTACAAAAACATCTAAGGCTGGTTTTAGGTGGAATTGGAAAAAGAAACTCCACCTCTCTGCAACAAGTGGATGAGGGCATCTTCTAGGGAGGAGAAGCTGGCATTCTTGGCCTTTTGTGTTGATCAGTTATCTCAGCAACCAGAAGTGATAAAGGTACCAGGTGGCTTATCAAGATGAATAGAATGGTCTTGGACATGCTATAGCGCTGGAGGTGGGGCATGTTGCTGGGCCGCCTTCTTATACATATGTGGATTTTACTTCTGTTTACCATTCTGAACCTGTAAAGGATAACTAAACCTAAAAAAAAGGATCATATTGCACCTAACCTTCCTTATTTGGTAGCTGCATTACCTTTCATTTTTCAGGCTCTGAGCATTTTCAGCAAGTACAGAAAATACCTGTTGATCTTGACAGAAATGCAGAGTCCTTGTCCTTAGCAACCAAGGCTTCTTCCAGAGATACAGTGGAGGAGCAAGCATATTCAAACAGGGACTGGGAAATTTGCCATTAATAGGAATAAATTAAAAAAGTGTAAAATAAAAAACGAATGCAGCCACATTTTAGGGCTGGTAAGCTGCAATATTTTACATTTTTGATTTTGATTGATTTTTTTATTTTGAGTTTAGATAGCATTTAATTGTTATGAATGTAAGGCCTTATTTAGTTACTAAATTTCAAGGTCTCTTATAAAGTGGTCAGGTTATATAACCTGCACTCCGCTGCAGACATATATGCTCATTTATTAGTGCAGTGTCACATTATTCAAATAAGGCTTTGGATTTTCAAATCAGCTTCTAGGTTTTATTGTCAAAGCTTAATTAAACAAGCTGAAGTTAGAAGCTAGAAGCCGATTGGTTACCATGCACAGCTGCACCAGATTCTGTGTGCACAAGTTTTAGTAAATCTCCTCCATTGTGTTTTGAAGTGAAGGTCCACTTTAAAGTGGTTGTAAAGGCAGAAAGTTTTTGTTATCTTACTGCATTTTATGCATTAAGATAAAAAGCCTTCTGTGTGCAGCAGCCCCCCTCAGCCCCCTAATACTTACCTGAGCCCCATTTCGACCCAGCAATGTGCACAAGTGCCTTCCATCCTGATTGGCTGAGAAACAGCAGCGACATCATTGGCTCCCGCTGCTGTCAATCAAGGTCAGTTAGCCAATGAGAAGATAGAAGGGGCAAGGCCGAACCGCGGCTCCATGTCTGGGTGGACACACAGAGCTGCCGCTAAGATCAGGTGCCCCCATTGCAAGCTGCTTGCTGTGGGGCACTCAACAGGAGTGTCAGGGAGGGACCCGAGAAAAGGAAGATCCAGGCTACTCTGTGCAAAACCACTGCACAAAGCAGGTAAGTATAACATGTTTGTTATTTTTAAAGAAAAAAAAAAAAAGAGACTTTAGTATCACTTTAATTTCTACTTGGGCAGAGGCCCGTAATATCAAAAAAGATGTAAATGGAGAGACTTGAAGACTTTTTGCAGATACTTTAAGGCCTTACAAGGTTCATATACTTTATCAGGTTTGCATAGAAAGACGGATAAGGTTTATGTTAATTCAGGCATTGTGGCCTCTTGGTCTGAAGAAGTGGTATTACTTTTTTGTTTCCAGTTGAATTTATAAAGGCTTCTATCATACATGTGTGGGAAAAACTTTACCAGGTGTTTCATTTTTTTCTAAAAATTGCATAACTTGCTTCATGTAACCAATCTTTTTAGACACAACGTATGCTAAAATGATACAAAATATCAGCTGTAGACCTGATGGCAAGAGGCCAATATCTCTTGAGATTCTTGATCAGATATGCCAAGCTACTAGTGTTTGTGTTTCTGAATATCAACAGACTTTGTTTGCTTCTCGGTTCACACTAGATGCGGTGTGAATTCACAGCAAATTCACTGCAGATTGAGCACCACATCAAAATCGCAAACCCATTCAATGCAAACCGATTGCGGAGTATATGTTAAGTGACGCCTGGAAATCGGTTTGCAAAACACAGTGTGAACATTGAACACCCAATGCAATCCGATTCTGGTGTGGACAAAAAAAAGGGTCCTGCACAAGTTTGTGGCGAATGCGGTGTGATTTGAGCAAATCCATGGCTCAAATCGCACCCCAGAAACACTGCATGTAATTAAGCACAGGAATGTGCTGCGATTCCTGTGCGAATTACATGCGGTATCCCTCACCGTATCAGTGTTAACCCAGGATAAAGCTTCTGTCGTCCTAGTAATATTTTTTAGGATCTGAGTTGGTGGCTCAAAATGCAATAACATAGGTGGAAGAGGTGCATGATATGGTGTAAATATGTCTTTATTAGGATTTTTAGTATGAAACATAAAGTATTTTAAACATTGAAACATACTGTTACAGACACCGCCCTCCCCTGCATATTATTACTAAGCAGAAGTCCTTGCACAGCTGCAGGTCATGTGGCTTGTGACTCTGTGGGAGCACCTGCATAATAACTTACCTGTCAAACCCCAGATGCAGAGTGCCACAAAGCAGAGGTGTCAGGAAGGACACGTCTGCAGGCAAGATGGCTCCTCTAGGCAAATTTCTGTGCGCAGTCGCAGGCTAGCATTCAATCTTACACAGCCACTTAGAAAAGGCACATGTGCACACATGCATCTGTCACTAATGTTGGTGCCAGGCAGGCTATTTAAACTGAGCCAGTGCTCAGATTCAGTGCTGTCTCATCTACAGCATTTGCTGTGTGCTCTGTGATAGGTTACCTACATCTGATACCAGTTACCAACCCGCTTGTCTTGACCATCCCTTGAACTCTACCTGCACTGACTTGCTTGCTTCATTACCTCTGCTTCTACCTGCTCCTGTTGCCGCTGTACTGCTGATCCGATACTGACTCTGGCCTGCACCCTGATCACACTCTTGTCTATTTACTTATACCTGATCCAATTATCAGTCTCTGACCCAGCTTATCTGACTCTACTGTTCCTCTGCCTACTGCCTAGCAACCCATTCCAAGCATCTACCTGCCAGCAGCCAGTACCTACTCATCCCTTGCTCATTGACCAGCCAGCACCTTCTTCTCACCTGCCTACTACCCATCAGTGCATGCTTCCCACCTGTCTGTTGTCAGCCAGTACCTACCTGTTTCAGCCTGTTAGCTATCTGCTGTCACCCAGCCAGTCCATCCCACTGTGGTTCTCTGTCGGCTTTCTTCTTCCCTGGCTTGAACACCCTGCTTGGCTCTGCTGCTAGCAAGACCAACAGGCACTTGTGCCACTCTGCGCTCTTGTGCCACCTGTCCACTCTATCAGGGGCCCTGAGCCAGAGGTGTAAGAGAGACCTTCTTTATTACGTCAGGCTCTTTTAAAAGGTACATGACAAAGGGAAAACACATGACACGAAGGCTTGGGGAAGCTTGGATATTCCCTCTCTCAGTGCCAGGCACTACTCTGCATTTGAGGTTTGCTAGGGTATTGGGTGACACTTGCAGGCTAGAGAGGGTGATTGTTTCTGTGATTAGAGGGAGAATTGTACTGGCAGGAGTGCCTCTTTGCAGTCCACATATTGTCATAGTTGCCTGTTTGCTGACCACATATTGTAATGATTTCCCTTTTTTTGCTCACTTATTACAACAATTGCCTGCTTATTGCGCACGTATTTCCCTGGTTGTTGCCTATGTATTGTATTGTATGACTGTTAGTTGCCTGAGTATTGGATATGATTGCCCATTTGTAGTCCATGTATTTTCAGCTACCGTATTTTTCCCTACATATTGTCAAGTCACTGCTATTTTGTGGACCATAATATTTAAACCTCTGCAGATCTGTCATTGTCATAGATGACTCCTTTTCATAGGTCCAAGTCTCTATCCAAAATAAACCACTCCACCTACATTATCAGAATAGGCCTACATTCTTATTTAATGATAACAAAGATGTTGGTAACATCTAATAAACAGAATGGTGCAGATTTTTTTTTTTTTTGTAGCAAGTCCCATCAGTTTGCATGGATTTCATACTTATTTTGCGTTTCGCAATCACAGGATTTGCCCAGTAAGCAATGTTTACAAGTCAAGCCTCTTTACGGGTAATATTCTCCATAACCTGGATGATTCCCTTTTCATTAAACTTCGAATTAACAAATTCAGTCCAATAACAACTCATTTTTTTTTTTTTTTTTTTATTTCAGGTACTTATATATTGCGCCGTCAATTTACGCAGCGCTTTACATATACATTGTACATTCACATCAGTCCCAACCCTCAAGGAGCCTACAACCTAAGGTCCCTAACACACATCCATACATATACTAGGGCTAATTCAGGATCCAGTTATCCTACCAGCATGTCTTTAGAATGACTCATGCTTTTGTATGGTTGGTTTGCCTTCAGTGATGGAGATTTTCCTCTTATTCAGCATCACTACAGAGACATCAATAGTGGACATGGATGCTGGAATGTTGAAGACAGTAAATACGATGAGACTTTAACAATTTAGAATTTGTTTGCCCTCACATATAGAATTTGTGTCAATGTATACAATTTTAACAGAAAACCCACCCATACATTGTAAGAAGTTCCATATTTCTTGGGGTGGTTTTAGCAGACTGAGAATGTTTTGAGTCCCACCCCAAAAAAAAATGACCCTTTGACTGGATACATGTGTTTTTTCCTGATAATCTCAGCAATCCCAGCAAGGAAAAGTTGAATGGTACAATTGCTGAAAGGGAAATCTTGTCAGCAATGAAATCCCCCAAAAATAAATCCTGACGTATGTGGTTCCTCTACCTTAGAAAAATAAACATTCTTCCTCATATATAACAACTTTTTGCAAGTGAAGACTCCCCCGCTCAGACATGTTGCAAGCCACAGTCAGCTTAATCCAGAAACCTAATACAAATCATACCTTGCTGAATAGCTTTTGTCCAACCTCTGTCTTAAATGTGAATGGTATTTGTTAAAAATTTGGGCAACCGTTTACTGCATTTCCGCTTCTATCACAGTTGGCTAATGCTGACCACACAGACAGGACTTATATACTAGCAGCAATTGATAATAGAGGCTGTTGTAACTTTATTATTGTTCTCCTTTTCTTGTAACAGCTCCCTAGCAATCCCTAGTCATCAGCTGTAAACACTATTTGTGGAATTCATTAAGAGTGTCATAGACCAGTGGTTCTCAACCTCAGTCCTCAAGTACCCCCAAAAGGCCATGTTTTGGGAATTTCTCTTAGATAAAATAACTGTCCAAAATACCAAGCCATTGACTCTGATTTAAAGCACCTGTGCAAGATAAAGGAAAACCTGCAAACATGGCCTGTTGGGGTACTTGAGGACTGACGTTGAGAACCACTGACAACCTTTGGAATTCTGGTGGGGAGTAGGGATGCCCAAATGTTGTACCTGTTACAGGCAGGTACATGAATTTGTCCATGTTTGCACTGGGGAAGGAGTGTTCACACTGCACATTCTTTACTCAGTGCACTACCTATGTTGTTTGTTTTCAATAAAACCCACTCTTTTTGACCTACACCATATGGAGGCATTTTTCTTTTTTATATAGTTTCTGGCTTTCCAGTTTGGCAGTCTAACACCTGAGTTCGAACTTTACCATCATCGGTACGATTTCCTGGATCCTGGTCGTTATACCACCATTGCACTAAATGGGTGGACCTGCTCTTCAGATTCTTGCTGGTCTTTGCCTGCTAATGCACACTCATTCACCTTGACATGCAGTTAATAGCAATAATACACTATACGTATGCACAACTCTACGTAGTTTTGAAAGGCCTACTGTATTTCTCATCACTATAGTAAATTATGAAACCATTTTTGCTCTTTCCTGCTGCCTACGTGGAAGAAAGCTTACACATGCAAATAGAGGGTGTCCTGGGAATCAGCTTTTAAATTTGCAAAGGGAATTTTTTTGTAATTTTCTTTATAAAAAGGTCACTCCGTTAAATTAATACTCAGATGATAGGAGAATTGAAATGAAATTCATTGTCCTTTTATTATGTCAGTACTTTTTTCATCAGTTAAATGAGGCAAGGTTACATTTCCTTCCAAACACAGGATATTTCATTACATCCCACATTTTGGTTTTTGACTGCTGATGATCTAACAGATAACAACATCATCACAAACAGCACAGAACACCTGTGTGAACAGGAAGACGCTTGTTCTGTTGTGTTTGTATTCAAATCACATTATATTTAGAGAAGAAGCAGACTTCATTGTGTAATAGCCATGCATAATCACAGTCATTACAAATGCTGTTGCTGTCCTTGATAAAGAGACCATGAACTCTGGAAGCTGTGTCAATAAAAAAAAAGGCAGGATGAGGGCAAAGGACTAGTGACTTATATTGCCTGCGGTCAGCCTGAAGGTGTTCTTTTGTCCATTACTGACTTATCATGATTTATTCTGCACTGTGTCTCTGTGTGGAGGCGGCCATCTTGTTAGAAGCAGGGTTTTGCTTCCTCATGCCAAAGCCTCCAGCAAGCAGAACAGTGAGCAGCACAGTAGTGACATCACCAAATATCACTCCAAATCTCATGAGACTAGCGGTCAGAAGCAGCAGTGCCTTAGATCCTACACGCCAGATATACAGCTATGAATCTGCACTCACAAACCAAGTTGCACTGTTATTGTTCATCAGGAATCCCATATAAAAGGTACATTTTCAGGGCATGGCTTATGCACAATTAGGATTTCTAAATGTTTCCTAT
Organism: Lithobates sylvaticus; assembly: GCA_028564925.1. Lineage (NCBI taxonomy): Eukaryota > Metazoa > Chordata > Amphibia > Anura > Ranidae > Lithobates > Lithobates sylvaticus. The sequence goes on from CM053026.1 coordinate 118,643,871, forward strand.
ATCATAACAAATATTCACTTTTTGAGTTTAGGTTGACTTTAATGCTCAGTCAAGCCAAAAAGGAAAGTGCAAAGTCATTGTCAGTGGCTATGTGGTGGGTCACAGTGACCTGCATAAGAAGTTACATTCCATGTCAATCATCATAAAGACTTTGAAAATGTTAGAAGTGTTGAGGCCGCCATGTCCTTTATTAAAGTGTATCTATCGTTTTGGATAAAGTAAGGAAGGGTTATAACATGGGGACAAGGTGCTTTGGGGGTCTTAGACCCCCAAAGCATCCTCCCAATGTTGAGGGTTATAACCTCAGTTTTAATCTTTCACTGGGGTGATCCCCCCCCCCCCCCCCAAAATTGTCTGGAAAACATTGTCACTGGGATGGAAAGTGATGAGAAATCTAGTGGTCATCAAAACAAGAGGTGAGGGAAAATCTTAGATTAGGGGACAGCTGTCTAAAAGGTGTTTTTCCCCTCTTTTTGGAGAGATTTAATCTCACTTCCTGTTGGGACAGGAAGTGAAGTTAATCTTCCCAGACAGTTAAAAAAAACTGCTGACAGGAGATTAAGGGTGAATTCACATGTTCCAATGTACCCTCAGATTAGATGCCCCCCAGCGAGAGTTCCCATGATTAGCTGTGAAAGCAATGGGAGGCTGCCAGCTATAGGAGCCAATTGTGGCCACTCGCATGTAATCCCTCATGCAGCAAATACATGCAAGTGATCAGCCCTGGACGCAAGCAGTCTGCATCCAGGTCCGATCACTTGCTTGTATTTTTGCCTGAGAGATTACATGCAAGTGACTGCGATTGGCTGCTATAGCTGGCAGCCTCCCATTGCATTAATTTGCAGATGTGAATGCCCCCTTAGGCTACTTTCACACCGGGGCCGCCGAGCATTAACGCTTTAGTGGCACTTTTGCTGTGCTTTTCGGCCACTAGCGGGTGACTTTTAACCCTCGCTATCGGCTGAAGAAGGGGTTAAAAGCATTGCGGTGCTTTTGAAAAGCTTTTAAGGCGTTTTTGAAAGCGCTGCCCATTAATTTCAATGAGCAGGGCATTTTGGGAGCGCTGTATACAGTGCTCTCAAACCGCCCCAAAGATGGTGCTTGCAGGACTTTTCAGAACAGGAATAGGAGGCGGTTTTCAGGCGTTATATAGAGGCTATTTCTAGCGCTAAAACGCCTGAAAACCGCCTCAGTGTGAAGCCAGCCTTAATCATTCTTTAGGTCAGCCATAGACACAATTAGCGATAATCACTGTCTTCTCCCAGTGGGAGCGGCTTCCACTGCCCTCCCCCGCCCCAACCAGATGAAGACAATGGTCCGGCAGAAGGGATTCCAATTCAAGCTAATTTCTTTCCTGCAACACTTGGTTGCAGGAAAAAAAATTGCTTTGTGTATGGCTGGCCTTACTCTGTCCAACAAAAAAAATGGCTGAATATACACGTTAAAACTTGTACTCATTTAACATGTGTAAACTAGAATACTACGCTAACTCCTGGTAAGCTTGATTTTAAATTGATTATTTTTACTTGCCTAATATTTTTCAGTAAATCCACATCCCAATACTCAGTTCCACCTCTTCAATGAGTTCTTCCACATTTTCTGTGCTGGTCCACCAGTGTCATCTGGCGAGTTGTCATCTTTGCCAAAAAAAGGCATTGCAAAATTTTGCAGGATTTTGCAGTTTAATCACAGGATTTTCCTGAAAGGCACTGATGACATTGTCTTCCAAGCAGGCAGCTTTTGGTGTTTTGTTTTTTTTGCGCTATAAAAAAAAAAAGAACAATAATTTTGAAAAAAAAAAAAATTTTTTTTTTAGTTTCTGCTATAAATGATATCCAATAAAAAAATTGAAAAAAAAAATGTCTTCATAAATGTAGGCCAATATGTATTCTGCTACATGTTTTTGGTAAAAAGAAATCCCAATAAGCGTATATTGATTGGTTTTGTGCAAAAGTTATAGCGTCTACAAACTATGGGATTCTTCTTATTTATTTATTTTACTAGTAATGGCGGCGATCAGCGACTTATATCAAGATTGCAATATTGCGGTGGACATTCTGATACTTTTCGGGGACCAGTGACACTAATACAGTGATCAGTGCTAAAAAATATGCAGTCACTGTACTAATGACACTGGAGCTCTAGGATGGCTGCGGAGCCCTGTGTGTCTTCTGGTCCGTTTTTCAGGTGCAAATTAAGCCAAATATTCGGACCGGTATCAGACCTGAAACAGAACAGGGACGCACTGGAACCCCGCTGTGAGCCGCTCAACATGGCAGTGCAAACCCAGCCTGAAGTCCAACAAGGTGCATGACACCTCTCTACATTATCTCTATTATTTCAAACTGACAGGTTTATTGCGCTCCAGGAAGATGACTTCAGAGCTCCAGTGCTGGACTATCTGATCTCGGTTCCTTCAGTGCAGCGTTGATGCAGCTGCTATGCCTGCCCCTCCAGTCTTCCTGCCCATTTACAGAAGCCTTTACATTACATAAACTCATTGAGCAGCAGTGCCAACTTTCAGCACACAAGTAGGTTACACTGTCGCCTTCACTGGGTTAACTGTGTGCCTAGCCAGTGTTTATTCCAAACTGTGGGATGTGCTTTTTACTAGGGGAAGACATGGATCCTAGTCCCTGCTTTGCAAAGACACAGGATTTATTACTTCCCTCCTGTCAGAACAGCGATCTGCCTTGTTTAGAGAGGCAGACAGCCATTCTGCCTCTTTGCTCGATCACCGGCAGGTGCCGGCGGACCTCAAGTCAGTGGTACACGCCGTTGGGCTCCCACTGTGTGTGATGAAAAAAACTGCTATAGGGCGAACAGGAAGTGATTAAAACTCCTGTCAGTTTATCTTTTGCTATCTGTGCCCCATTGGGACAATTTCTCTTTTACTTTCTGTCCCAGAAATGTAAAGGAAGTAATTTGCCCTAGATAGCTGTCACTGGACAGGTACCCTCATCGGAAGATTTACCTGTGTTCTGGTGACAACTGTAAAATGTTGGAATTACTTAATAGAGGTAGTCTCCTGAGAACTACATCCCTCACAGTTCCAAGAGGCTCTCAGCAGTCTTTCCCCTTTCTATGGGTGGGCTCTTCCTCTCCCAGGCTGCCCTGCAACCAATCACAGTGTCTTCTGTATTTTGGTCGATGGACAGGGCTCTCCTCCATTAGTTATGGTAGCAAATGCAGCCCTGTCATAGTGCCTTCCCCCTCTCTCCATACACGCACTCCTCTGCTCACTGGCGGCCGAGGAGAGATGAAAGCTGCAGTGTGCAAGCGTTTTTTTTGAGAGTATTAAAGTGGGGTGCCCCCTAAAAAAAAAAAATTTAAAAGTCAGCAGCTACAAATACTGCAGCTGCTGACTTTTAATAATCGGACACTTACCTGTCCCAGGGTCCAGCGATGTGGGGGAACGAAGCCCCCCCCTCGTTCCCCGCTCCACTCACGGCGCCGGCATTCGTACTGTGGGCACCCGGCTGTGGCTTCACAGCCGGGCACCCACTGCGCATGCGCGAGCGGCACTGCGCGCCGTTATACGCCGCGCAGTCATCTGGGACACGTGACAGGTCCCAGATGACTGTGCGGCGCCGAGGGGAAGAGATGTCAGTGCCCGGGCACTGAAGGTGGCAGACTACGAGGGACCCCCTAGCAACAGTCATTTAGAGGTGAGTAAAACATTTTTTTTTCCAATTATTTTTTTTTTATTTTTTTTATGATTTTTAAGCTATTTTTCTTTTTTTTTTTGGTGGAAATACCACCTTAAGCTGGCCATACATTATACAATTTTCTTATTCAATACCTTACCTTCAACTATGTAGTGCAAGGGCCTGCCTGATTGCATACAGATGGAAAGTGTTTAGGTTTGACCTTGTATTATATGGTTTTGGGAAATCCAAAGCAAAATTTTACAAGAAAATTGTATAATGTAGCCTTATGCAAGTATTTCATAAAATGCAAGCCATGATGTAGAATTTGCGGTGTCCAAAGAAATGTTCTCTGCATAATTCTTCAGAGGAAACTTTCTAATAGGAGAGGTTTTTTAATATATTTTCTGTTCTTTTTTTTTTTTTTTTTTTTATAAGCAATGGCACAGCCCTGGTAAAGCAGTGGGTTGCTTTATAAATGGGTCCCATTTTACCTTTATAGAATGATCTTCTAGGAGGGTCGGCCTCTCATATGGCCCTTCACCTGTTGTGGCTGGTGGTAGCATCTTCCCTGTGATGAAATACATTAGAATTACTACAGAACAATAGTGTACACTTTGCCAGAACATAGGAAACTGTACAGTTATTGAGGCTTTGTGCACATTTTATGCCCTACTATAAAATGTCTCCCAATGGTTTCCAGGTGCTTTCATATGTCCAAGTTATCTAAATGTCTCCTAGTCTGAATCTTCCCAATATGTGGGAAAACAGAACAATATTTCCCATGTGGCTGTTTAATGACCTTGTGGACACAATTAATGTTACTAGAACAAAGAGCACAAGCTTTCATTTTTTTGGTTGCTATTTTGCGAAGATGCAAAGACTGTGAAAAAAGTCCCATAGGAGTGCTTGAGTATGACATCAGCAGCGGCGGCACATAGAAATTCAATGGGAGAGTGTGAGAGCTATGACACTTTGAAATCAGCTCTCTCCACACACAAGTGCTTTCATATTTTTGGCCTGCAAAATCATTTCAGCTTCCTACTGGGGATTAATTGCAGCATACTTCAGAAGAGAGAACATTAACAGAAGCCCACTGCTCAATTAAATGGTAATGAATTACATTCTTGAAAGAGCAGTTACATTGGCTTGAACATATTCCCAGTATAAATTTCCGAGCAGCATAATATTTCTTATTGAGAAAAGCTCGTTACATTGTAGCTTTAAGTAATGAAAGATCTTGCTATTGCTAAACAGGTATTGCAACAAATTATAAAGTGCTTTCAAAAGGTTACACTGGCAATTATTTTTTATTTTGCCGCCAGCACGAAGTTCTGTCAGTGTCCCTATGATATACAGCAGTGGTCTCCAAGTGGCAGCCCGTGGGCCCTTTGCTCGCTTTTATTTGGCCCTTGGGTCATTTCCTCCCCCACCGTCAGCAACAGTGGGATATAGTTCCTGCAACTGACAAAGACAATGGGGTACTATTCCTCCCACTGACACGGATGATGGAGCACTATTCCTCCCACGGACACCAACGATAGGGCACTATTCCTCCCACGGACACCAACGATAGGGCACTATTCGCCCACTGACACCAACGATGGAGCACTATTCCTCCCACACACACCAACTATAGGGCACTATTCCTCCCACTGACACCAACGATGGAGCACTATTCCTCCCACAGACACCAACGATAGGGCACTATTCCTCCCACAGACACCAACGATAGGGCACTATTCCTCCCACTGACACCAACAATGGGGCACTATTCCTCCCACTGACACCAACAATGGGGCACTATTCCTCTCACTGACACCAACAATTTGGCACTATTCCTCCCACTGACACCAACAATGGGGCACTATTCCTGCCACTGACACCAACGATGGGGCACTATTCCTCCCACTGACACCAACGATGGGGCACTATTCCTCCCACTGACACCAATGATAGGGCACTATTCGCCCACTGACACCAACGATAGGGCACTATTCGCCCACTGACACCAACGATAGGGCACTATTCGCCCACTGACACCAACGATAGGGCACTATTCGCTCACTGACACCAATGATAGGGCACTATTCCTCCCACTGACACCAACGATGGGGCACTATTCCTCTCACTGACACCAACGATGGCGCACTATTCCTCCCACTTATTCCAACAATGGGACACTATTACTCCCCCTAATACCAATCATGGGGCATTATTTACATCCTCTAACGCCAGGACATTTTGTACTCCCACTGGCCACAGTATGGCCCCCCTATAGTTTGAAGGACAGTCAACTGGCCCTTTGTTTAGAATGTTTGGAGACCCCTTCTATACAGAATGACATTATCAAAGGTGTAAGTATAGCCATAGCAGTCCATGGAACTGCTATGGGGTCCAGGGGAAGAGGTACCATGTCCAAAGATAAAATAGGGTTTGTAACAACAATGTGCCCACTCACTATAGTCATTACTTTGGTCCTCACAGTGACAGATCACGTTAATCACTTGCTAAGGGATAAGCAGCATGGACAGTTTTTCTGATCCACCTAAGTTAAAAATGCCTGGCTGACTATTAAAGAGAAACTATAAAAATGAGAATAGTATCCGCGCTTAGGAAATAGAACTGCTGCCCCCCTAAAAACTACACCTAGGTGCAGTCAGGAAATATAAAAACACAGTGGGAAGGGGTGTTGGCGCTGTTCTGAAATAAATAGTAAAATGGTAATAGTAATAGTAGAAAAGGGGGATAAAATTGTGAAGAAATTATGGGATATTGAGTCCCAACCCGGAGTTGAAAAGTGCAAATGCAAGGAAATCAAGGAGGCAATAGAGAAATACTGGCAGTGATTATCACAGTATGTAAAAAGTACTTGATAGGTATAATATTCAAAAATAAGATAAAATAAGGTGCACGTGCAGAAGTAGAAACAACTGTAGACTGGTTGTATAGAAATAAAGAAAATATGGCATGAACTAAAACAAATAAATAGCAAAAAATCTGTATATGCACAGTATATATTAAACAGTGAGGGCAAGTGAGATAAACTTATAAAAGACACAAAACCAATATAATCAGGCCGTCACGTTGCCCAATTAGTGTGGGTAAATAAATAAATATATATATGTAAAAATATCACAAGCTAAAAATTTAATTATATACGTGTTACATAGTAAAAAATAATAATATCAGTGTCGCAAGCTAGAGAATAAAAATAAAACTGTATATTATTAGCAAGTGTGTGAATAAAATTATATGAAATTCAAGGAAGTGGAAGTCCTCCGTGTGTCAGATAAGTCCGGAATACAGGAGCAAATGTAAAAATAAATAAGGACAGTCTATCCAGTATCACTATAGTGAAAATTTGGGAGATACACATCAATCTTGACAAATGATGGAAGAAGTTTGTAAAGGTCCAGTGTTCCCCTCTCTCCGACCGTGCCCCTTAAGTAATTGCACTCACCAGAGCACCCAACCCCTGCAGGGGTAATGGGCAGAAAAGTAGTGGTCCAAGCAGGCCTCTGTCAGCTGGGCTGGGGGGTGTCCTTTATCCGGGGGGCTCCTGTCAGCTGGATCCTTCTCCTTCAGTCCTCCAGGTGTTCTCAGCAGGGTATGAGTAAAAAGTGATGTGGGGAAGGGACAAACTCATAGGGTGACACCGTTTTAATAAGCGGTATGTTTATTAGGAAATATGCTATACAATTACCACTAAAGTGGTCTACATTAAGGGAAAAGGGCTAACAAGCCCATATTGTGGTCGTTCAGGCGCTCTTATCTAATAGTTTCTTGAAACTATTGATGATCCCTGCTGAGACCACCACCTGTGGAAGGGAATTCCACATCCTTGCCGCTCTAAGGCTACTTTCACACTGGAGTGGTGGAGGCGCTGGCGGTAAAGCGGCGCTATATTTAGCGCCGCTTTACCGGCGTTTTAGCAGCGCATTTTAGCAGCGGTGTAAAACCACCCCGCTAGCGGCCGAAAAAGGGTCAATACCGCCCGCAAACTGCCGCTGCAGCGGCGTTTTGCGGGCGGGTTCGGATCGCTGCCCCATTGTTTTCAATGGGAACGGACGCTATAGGAGCGGTAAATATACCGCTCCTATAGCGAGCCAAAGATGCGGCTTGCAGGACATTTTCCAGCGTCCTGCAAGCGCACCGCTTCAGTGTGAAAGCCCTCGGGCTTTCACACTGAAGACACAGCAACAGCTGTTTAGGGTCGGTTTGCAGGTGCTATTTTTAGCGCAATAACGCCTGCAAACCGCCCCAGTGTGAAAGGGGCCTTACAGTAAAGAACCCTAAATTCCCGCAGAGGTTCTCCCCCCAGTGTATAGATTGCATTCATATTTTTGCCACCCATATTTTTGTACATTTTTCTACATTGAACCTCATTTGCCATGTAGTTGCCCACCCCATTAATTTGTTCAGATCTTTTTGCAAGGTTTCCACATCCTGCGGAGAAGTTATTGCCCTGCTTAGCTTAGTATTGTCTGCACATACATAGATTGAACTGTTTACCCCATCCTCCAGGTCATTTATGAACAAATTAAATAGGATTTGTCCCAGCACAGAACCCTGGGGGACCCCACTACCCACCCTGACCATTCCGAGTGCTCCCCATTTATCACCCCCCTCTAAACTCTCCCTTGTATGTATGATGTATGCATATTCGTAGCCCCCAAGTGCATAACTTTACATTTATCAACATTAAACCTCATTTGCCACTTAGTTGCCCAATTAAACAGAGCATCGAGGCCGGCTTGTAAATTGGAGACCTCCTGTAAGGACGTTATTCCACTGCATAGCTTGGTGTCATCTGCAAAGACATAAATGGTACTTTTAATCCCAGACCCAATATCATTTATAAAGATATTAAAAAGTAAGGGTCCCAGTACTGAACCTTGGGGTACACCACTGATAACCTTAGACCATTCAGAGTAAGAATCATTAACCACTACTCTCTGAATTCAGTTTTTTAGCCAGTTTTCTATCCATTTACAAATAGATTTTTCCAAGCCTGTAGACTTTACCTTACACATTATTACTATGTTTCCAAAGTTTTAAGACCCATTTATGTATGTGTGGTTAATTAAGGTGGGTTATGTCGAACATTAAATTGTTTGTTACCGCAAAACTTCATATTCCTTATATGTACCTGCTGTACCATGTACTTGTATGAGAAAGTATCCTGTTCTCTTTGTATTGCTTCCTTCATGTGAAATCCCTGGTGTTCCTGCCAGTTCCTCTGCTTTCCTATTAAAAACTGACTACACTAAGCAGGAGAGAGCACCGTGGTCAGTTCCCTGGTTTTGCTGGGAACTCAGTGTGCTCTCCTCCAATGATCATACTTGTCCTAAAATGCCTTCTGCTGCACAGCCATTCACTGGAAAGATCAGTGTGCTGCTGCTTCTCCTCCTCCCCAGCTGAAAACAGAGGGAATGTAATCAGTTATAAAAAAGGGGAAAAGATTTTTTTTTTTTATGTTTTTCTATCTATACAAATATTTTTTGCCTTTCTTTTCTAGTTTAAACTGAATGGGTTGTTTTACAAGGTGATCATTTACAATCACTTTCAGTTAAATTGGTATTAATCCCAAAAGCAAACATTTCTTATACTGCAGTTTACCAATTCTAATGCCGTGTACACGCGATCGGAATTCCGGCAAGAAAAAGACAGATGAGAGCTTTTCATCGGAAAATGCGACCGTGTGTAGGCTCCATCGGAACTTTGCTGGCCGAATTTCCGACAGCAAAAAATTGAGAGCATGTTCTCAATTTTTCAGACGGAAAAGGTTTCTATCGGAAATTCCGATCGTCTGTAGCAATTCTGACGCGCAAAATTCCTATGCATGCTCGGAAACAGTTAGAATAGACATGTGCAATTCGTTTAGTTCCTAATTCGTTTTTTAACAAATTTTGACAAATTAGTTAATTCCGAATTTCTGAATTTTTCAATTTCCGAAATTTTCGAATTTCTGAATTTTAAAATTAGCGAAATTACGAATTTCCGAAAAAAGCAAAAAAACAAATGAAACGAAAACGAAAATGAACAGATTTTTTGTCAGTGCACATGTCTAAATTCGACGCATACTCGAAAGCATTGAACTCGGCTCGTTGTAGTGTTGCACGCCACCGCGTTCTTGGCGGTCGGAATTTGGTGTGACTGTGTGTAGGCAAGACAGTTTGAGCGGAATTCCGTCTGAATTCCGTCAGGAAAACCATCAGAGCTTTTTCCGATGAGAATTCCGATCGTGTGTACGTGGCATTAGATGGGAAGGCTGCATTAGTTGTCTCAGGCTTTCTTTCTTCTATTTCCATTTCGTAATCTGACCAGTAAGTCTGTTTTTCAAAACACATTCCCGAGCAGACTGTATCAGTTACATCGATGAGACAAACCATTTACCATTAGAAGGGGTGCTTACAATGATCAGCTTTTGTTTAATTTTGTATTTACCTTTATCCCAAAAGGAATAAAACTGTTACTGTAACTGCTTATAAAGTGTTAGCTGTAGTTTGGGTTCAGTTTGTTTGTGTATTTAAATCTGCTAGTGCATCTAACACTACCCTCTCTGGACTGACAATGCTGCTGTCCAAAGGTGCTCCTTCATCCAGAGTGGGGGCACTCTAATACAGGCGGTGTGTTACTGGTCAGATCTCCAAGTGAAAACAGGGAGCAAAAAGCCTGAAAAAGGAAACATATGCAGCTACCACATCTAATGATTAGTAAGCTGCAATATATTACATTTTTGTTTTTGGGTTTAATACCGTTTTAAGGCCTCTCAATCATTTTAAAGCAGTGTTAAACCCAAAAGTACATTTTTATTATATTGCAACTCACCAATTCTTAGATGTGGTAGCTGCATTCGTTTTTTTTAGGCTTTTTGTCTTTATTTTCACCTGATTATCTAACCAGTAAGCCTGTTCTGTTTCAAAAGAACAAGCTGTCTTGCAGATGTACAGTAGCCATTACAAGGGTGCATTTAATTATCACCTTTTATTTATGTAAAACCATTATCCCAAAAGGAACTAAACGGTTTGCTGTAACTGCTTATAAAGTGTTAGCTGGAGTTTGGCTTTAATTTAGCAGATCTAAATCTGCTAGTAAATTAAACACTCCCCTCCCCCCAGACTGACAATGCTGATGTTTAAAGGTCTCCTTCATCCAGAATGTATGCTCCCCAATACAGGAGGTCTATTGCCAAAGTGCATTACCGTGCTTTGCAGTACCACACACAGTAATAAGTGTATTACTGGAAGGCAAAAAAAGTGATTTGACCCTAATGCCGCGTACACACGGTCAGAATTTCCGATGGAAACAGTCCGATGGGAGCTTTTCATCGGATTTTCCGACCGCGTGAATGCCCATCGGCCTTTTTCTGTCGGAATTTCTGACGGACTTTGGATTGAGAACCTGTTCTTAATTTTTCCGACGGAAAACCTTTCTATCGGATTTTCCGATTGTGTGTATGCAATTCCGACGCATGCTCGGAAACAATTTGACGCATGCTCTGAAGAATTAAACTTCCCGTTTATAGTGCCGTCGAACGTGTTTTATGCCGCAGTGTTATTGACCGTCGGAATTTGGTGTGACCGTGTGTAGGCAAGACAGTTTGAGCGAAATTCCGTCGAAATTCCGACGGGAAAACCATCAGAGCTTTTTCCGACGAGAATTCCCACCGTGTGTACACGGCATTAGGGAACATTCACACCAGTTGTGGTAGGACTGCATTGGGTGGCTATTCCCGAACACCACTTTCCCACCACAAGGCAAGGCAAAATGCCTTGTTTCCTACCTGCCCGGTTCACACCACTGTGTTGCACGGCAAGCAGTACTTTTTTTCCAGCGCAGCTCAGTGCGAGGCAATCCACTCGCTTGTACCGCATGATGGCCAAAAAAATAATACAATAACAAAATGTCAAATAACGAAATGTCACTATGACATTTCCATACAGAACGTTTAAAAAAAAAAATGAACAGTGCGATGCACCAAGATCGGCACATCGCTCCTACTGTCACCCCACCACATCCACCACACCAGTTTCCTGTTTTGTAACGCAGCAGCTGGTGTGAATGTACTCTTAAAGAATAACTTCACTCAACACTAACCATTGTAATCCTTATGCTGCCAACATTAGTAAATAGATAGGAAGGCATAAAATATTTACTTGTTTTAAACTTTTTTTTTAGGGGGAGGAGGGGCTTTCTCAGCTAAGAACACCTTCTTGCCTGTATGCCTGAGTTAAGGACAAATGTATTCCAGGATGTAAATGCTGCATGAATCATCTGCCCTTACTTAAGATGGCTGTGGCCAGAAAGGTTTTTCAAAGTTATCTCCCAACAAAATAAAGAATGGAGACATGGATGGAAGGGTGAATGTTCTTTAAATATAAATACAGAGCTCCCAAAGAAAAGTGTCATGAGCCTTTAGCTTCTCATTAATTATGGTCCCAGGTATGCTTAACTCAAAGTACTGTATATCTAAAGCAATTTTTTGGACTGGAATGGTTAGTTTTTTTTTTTTTGCTTTCTGCTTTATATGTCCCTAAAATATTACAATAAATAACAGGAAAACTCCCCCAAAAAAATAATCCACTCCTACCCCCATTCTAAGCCCATTCTATCTACCCTGTAAAAGGAATGATGCCTTTATTTACTTATTTTGAAGTCGCTCTGTTACAGTAACATGGTTGGTTTCAGTGTAGAGGGGGGACAGCCAAAACTCATCTACCCCATAGTCTTCAATGGGAGAGCCTGAAAAAAGTCTGAAAATTTGCATTTTTCAAACCTAAACAACCATCTCTCTTTCTCCAAGAAACCAGCTGTCTTTATGCTGAATCGAAAAGCTCAAACCTGAATACACATGTAAAAATGTGCAAAAGCGCACAGGAAAAAATGCTCCAAAATCGCCTATAAACTCTTGCTGCTAGTGTTAGACACTGACATGACAAAGACTGTCTGGAGGGGCCTGCACACACCTGCAACATAATGTAAAATTGTTCCTCATAATTACCGCAATTGTCCTTTCTTGACAAGCTCCATGACAGCACACCTGGGTATGCCCCGAATACTGCACTAACCAGGACCATAGCTTATAAAATTCAACCATTAGCACAGCTACGTAACTAGTTTCTCTGGACTGGGTGGGAATATTGTACTGCCATGGAGCTCATCAGGAAAGCAAAATTGCAGTAAGTATGAAAAAAAAAATTCTGTTTTCCCTGAAGGGTCTATGTCAGCTCACCTGAGAAATAACAAACTATACAAGGGTGGGTTCATGTAGTATGAACATAAATTTAATCTTGGTTAAATGCTGCAGCAATGATTTTCCTGAAAAATTCAACCATAGTCAATGCTTACATTCACAGTAATGTGAAATAAACATATGCATAGATGTCCACATTGCTGCCTTGCATATCATTTCTGGGGAGACTGGCCAAGCCACCACCCATGAAATGTTCCTAGTGGAGTGTGTCATCATCCTATCTGAGGCTGCCAACATTTTGGATTTGTACACCAACATGAAGACCTTTACTAGCCAGGCCACTTTGGTTTTACTTGAGGCTTTGGCTTCTTTGTTTACTCCAAACGGGATAACATACAGATTATCTATGGACCTAATCCCAGACATGGCATCAATGTAAGCTTGCAGAGTTTTTACCACATCCAGTGGGTTGATTGCTTGGCTGTCCTCTGAAAAGAAAGTGGAAAGAATTATTTCCATGTGGAATTTCAAAGTCACCTTTGGAATGAAACCCAGCATTAGCACAAGGACTACTTGGTCCACTAGAGGGGTTATAAAGAGTTCTTTAACCCCTAAGACCGCTAACTCCAATACCCTACTCGCTGATGTTATTGCCACTAAGAAGGCAGCCTTCAATTTGAGACGCCACAGAGAGGGGTCTTGATGGAACTCCATGGTGCCATGAAATCTAATGGGCCATACACACAATAGGATTTTCCGACTACAAATGTTGGATGTGAGCTTGTTGTCGGAAAGTCTAACCATGTATAACATTTGTTGTTGGAATTTCCACCAAGAAAAGTTTGAGAGCAGGTTCTCAAATTTTCCAACAACAACACTTGGCGGAAATCCCGAGCGTGTGTACACAATTCCTACGCACAAAAGTCCACGTATGCTCGGAATCAAGCAGAAGAGCCACACTGGCTATTGAACTTCACTTTTCTCGGCTCGTCGTACCTGTTGTACGTCACGACGTTCTTCACGTTCGGAATATCCGATAACATTTGTGTGACCGTGTGTATGCAAGACAAGTTTGAGCCAACATCCTTCGGAAAAAAATCCATGGTTTTGTTGTCGGAAAATCCTATCGTGTGTACATAGCCAAAGACTAGGGGAAGATCCCATTTAGCGAACAAGAGGGCTCTTGGAGGCCTTATTTTTACTACGGCCTTGAAAAAATGCACTGATAAAATATTGCTTGCCCACTGCACTCCAATAAAGGCTGATATTGCGGACATATAGCCCTTGTGCATACTTGCAGCACTCAATCCCATCTCCAGGCCTTTTTGCAGAAAGTCGATGATGCGGAATACTTGAGTTACAGCCAGCTGTAATTAATGCAAATGCAGCTGCGAATAATGTAATTTTCTGACAAATTCTGTTGTATTCGTACTGTCCTTGCAAGACTTCATTAGGGTTTTGACCACTTTGGCTGAACACTCCAGTTCTAGACACCTCCGCCAATCAAAACCCAAGCTATTAGATTCAGCCTCTCCAGAGCCAGATGATAGATGGGCCCTTGCAGTAGGAGGTCTGGCCTCACAGGTAGGGGTAGAGGAGGTCATGTGTTTAACTGAAGGAGTAGAGGGAACCAGGGTCTCCTCAGCCAGTTCAGAAGCAACTTCTCTTGCAAAAGTCTCCTCAGGAAGCTGAGGATCAGCAGAAGCGACGGGAAGGGATAGGCTGTCCAAAGGTACGTTTTGAGCTCAGCACATTTGTGACAGGCCCAACCAGGACAGGGGCTTTTGGAGGGACTGCAGAGTGGTCTCTTGCCTACTGACTATGGGACCTTGCTTTTGAGGGAGCACTACTCTTTGGGAGGTGTGTGCCTGGGTGACCCTTGGAGTGGTCTTGCTTTTGACATGGACATTCACTGTACTGTTCATTTAAGCGCAAAAGACTCCATTTTGTTCTCACTGTTGAAATGTGTTCTGTAACCTTCACCTAACACACAGACACATCTTCTGCTAAAAGCTCTCTACTCACCCCTCCCCTCTCAAGGTTTTACTTTTAAAATTGTTCTATTCGCTAGCTTTTAATTATATATTTCTATTTGTTAGCTTTTAATAACATATTTCTATTTGTTAGTTTTTCATAACATCTCACACCACCCCTTTCTTATCTATGTATAAAATAACATGCAATAATACATTTTGACACTGAACAGACATTTTAAACACAGTGATTGAGTCCTGTGAATCTGTTCCTGCAGCTGCAGTATTAACTTTGTTTTAGAGTCCCAATCAGAAATTAGTCATAACAGTTTTGGCGAGTCAGATATCAGGAGTTTGGCATAGTTTCCAGAAGGAACCGCGCTTTGATCGGGATCATCGGGAACGCAGACCTCTAAATGCCGGCTATGTAAGCTGTCCTTAAGCTTGCTATATTTCTGCCTTTCCTATGTATCCTATCTGTCGGTTCTCAAGGAAACCAGACCACTCTCGGACCTTTCTGTGAATGTGTTTGTGTCCCCCTTCACGGGTTGGACTGTGTGTGGATAGGGAGAATCCTCTGCAGTTCCCTGCGTTGACTCCTTGTGGGCGACCTGGGTCAGAGGCGCATGGTAGGGTCAGATAAAACTCACAGAGAAGAGAAGAGACAAGGATGGTCTCTTAATAAGTATTTTGTCTATTGTCATAAACCCCTTCTATCCACATAGGTAAGTGGAGACTATTCTTGTAAATCTGCAGATTTGCTGTACTATTTGTTTTAGAGGCAAGAGGGTATAGGCAAGTAGAGAAGACTGGCCAGTCATTATGGGCATTCAATTAATTAAGGGAATGAAGGGTGAGAGGCCTTCAGAAAATGCCCAGCGCAAGATGAGCGCTAGAGAATATATGAACCAAAGGTACGGTTCCGCCTATACTGAGCCCCTAGATAAATGGGTAGAATGAACAAAGGGAACAGCTAAACCTTTAAAATCTGAAGGGACTTTTGATTTACAAGTATGGCAAACTTTTCTGCATGATTTTTTGTGGTTGAACTGGATGGACTTGTGTCTTTTTTCGACCTAGCTAACTATGTAACTATGTAATTATGGCCCACTACTGTGCAGTGAAGGAACGTGGAGAATAGCTTGCACATGGGAGACAGAAGCTAAAGTAGCAAATCAAACTGGCTTGACGGAGATGTTTAATAAAAGTACTGCCCAAATTTACTACATTTGGCCAGAAGACTCTGTAGAGGAGGACCCCCCACCTTATGTGGCTGGCAGTTTGGCTTTAAGGGGTCCACGCGAAAGAATTCGATTACATGGAACACACAAAAGATGAGCTATGCAATATAGTAGAGAGCAGAGGTTTAACAGCCCCATATCAACCTACAAAGAGAGTTTTGTCTTGTATCCTAGAAACAGATGATTGGCATAAATCAAAAGGCACATATGCAAAACTAGAGCTCTCTGAACTTTGGCCAGAGAAAGAGAGATAGAGTCTGAACTTCTGCAGCAAACCATAATTTCCAAATTGTGGCAGCAAGATGAAGAGAGAAGGAAGGGAGACGCCACCCCTTCTGCCCCTGCACAGAGCAATCGGTTGCAGTTTATCCTGTCAGAACCCAATTAGTTTTTGAAAGTAATGCTGTTGACAGTAAGTCTCAAATTAAATGGCATGTACCTTTTAGTCCCCAAGATATGAGAGCCTGTGTTGCGTTCGTTATGTCAGTCTTCTGGTTTGAGTAGAATTCTCAAACAAATGCTGTTTTCATACAATGGTGTTAGATAACATTAATATATTTAAATTGACAGTTTGAAGAGGCTATTGTCTCTTCAGCTACAGTAAACAGGTTGAGAGGGTCTCTCAAACTGTTAGAATGACTGTTATATTAATGACAGGATTGGTCTGAGTAGACAAATGGTAGATTAGGAACAGTCCATTGTTCCTAATGCTACAGTAAACAGGTTGAGAGGGTCTCTCAAACTGAAAAGAATGACTGTTAGTCGGTTGTTATGGAAACAAGTTTATAAACATTAACTTTGGTCAACAAACTGGGACAAATAAAATGGATGAGTAGAGAGAGCACAGGGCATGCTGAAACACATCATGCTGTAACACATCATGCTATAACATCAGGACACACAGATCATCATGCTTTGAAGATCAGAAGCCACTCATGATAGAAGGACAGAACCTGGTCTCCAAGAAGAAATATTGCCAATGGAGATCATGAACATACAGTAACAGAAGTTAAGTAACCCTTTAAATGTATTTGTACTGTTAGACCATAGGCTGTTATATTTTCTAGGCATTTTGCTTGTTATAGATATCTGTCAGTCTTGTATTGTATTCCTAAGATTGTAATAGTTTTGTATGTACAGTAGGGATGAGCCGAACACCCCCGGGTTCGGTTCGAACCAGAACCTTCGAACGGACCGAAAGTTCGCGCGAATTTTCGAACCCTATACGTTATAATGGACGCGAACGTTCGAAATCAAAAGTGCTAATTACAACGGCCAATATGCATGTTAATGTCATAAAACAGGTTTGGGGACCCGGGTCCTGCCCCAGGGGACATATATCAATGCAAAAAGAACTTTTAAAAACTAACGTTTTTTCGGGAGCAGTCATTTTAATGATGCATAAAGCGAAAAAAAAAAAGTGAAATTTTCCTTTAAATATGGTACCTGGGGGGTGTCTAAAGTATGCCTGTGAAGTGGCATGTGTTTCCCGTGTTTAGAACTGTCCTTGCACAAAATGACATTTGTAAAGGAAAAAAAGAAGCCATTTAAAACCACTTGCGGCTTTAGGTTTGTTCTTAAGTAGAATCTGAACAGGTACATTATGAAGTGTAGCTCCATCCCAAAAAAATATATTTTTAAGCTTTTTGGAGAACATAGGGAGGGGTTATCACCCCTGTAACATTTGCTGTCTTTGCACATCTGTTCAGAACATGTCACCTCACTTTCCGTCCCAATGACAAATGTTTTTGGAAAAGTGGGGTTTTAATTGAAACAAGGATTGGTGATAAAGTATCAGTAGAGAGGAGATACCTTTTTCCCAAATTAAATCTAACAGGATAGAATTTCCCTTCCTAGGGGTAGATTTCCTCTCACTTCCTGTTTTCTCTTTCCATTTGCAAGTAGGAGTCGTTTGTAAGTTGGATGTTTGAAAGTAGGGGCCTGGCGTATATACTCTGCAGAAATTTGCCCTATTAGATGTTGGTGTAGCCACAAGACTGGTGGGCACAGGAATGGGCCCTGCTATGAGTTAATAGATCAAGATTTGTAATTGCATGCACCTGTTGAACAGGGCAGAAAAATTGGGGGTGGTGGTGGTGGTGGACGGTGTTGCCACAAGACTGTAAGCTCTCACAGTTACTCTTGGTGGGCGCAGGAATGGGCCCTGCTGTGAGTTATTAGATCAAGATTTGTAATTGCAAGCACCTGATGAACAGGGCAGAAAAATTGGGCCTTTGGCGGTGGTGGTGGACGGTGTTGCCACAAGACTGCAGGCCCTCATAGTTACTCTTGGTGGGCACAGGAATGGGCCCTGCTGTGAACTATTAGATCAAGATTTGTAATTACCCGCCCCTGTTAAACAGGGGCTGAAAAATTGTGCCTTAGGCACTGGTGCTGGTGCCACAACACTGCAACCCCTCACAGAGACTGTACTTGGAGCACAGCAGTCACACGTGTTGCGAAGCATTTTTTTAAAAAATTGGAAGTACCCGCCCCTGTTAAACAGGGGCTGAAAAATTGTGCCTTAGGCACTGGTGCTGGTGCCACAACACTGCAACCCGGCCCTCACAGATACTGTACTTGGAGCACAGCAGTCACACGTGTTGCGAAGCATTTTGTTAAAAATTGTAAGTACCCGCCCCTGTTAAACAGGGGCTGAAAAATTGTGCCTTAGGCACTGGTGCTGGTGCCACAACACTGCAACCCGGCCCTCACAGATACTGTACTTGGAGCACAGCAGTCACACGTGTTGCGAAGCATTTTTTTAAAAAATTGTAAGTACCCGCCCCTGTTAAACAGGGGCTGAAAAATTGTGCCTTAGGCACTGGTGCTGGTGCCACAACACTGCAACCCGGCCCTCACAGATACTGTACTTGGAGCACAGCAGTCACACGTGTTGCGAAGCATTTTTTTAAAAAATTGTAAGTACCCGCCCCTGTTAAACAGGGGCTGAAAAATTGTGCCTTAGGCACTGGTGCTGGTGCCACAACACTGCAACCCCTCACAGAGACTGTACTTGGAGCACAGCAGTCACACGTGTTGCGAAGCATTTTTTTTAAAAAATTGGAAGTACACGCCCCTGAAAAATTGTGCCTTAGGCACTGGTGTGGTGGCATGGATCATTGAGGAGGAGGAAGAGGATAGTCAGTGAACATAAGAGGACAGTCACTCAGCATCAGCATAGGCAGTCTTGAAGGGATGTGACATTAAAAATTATTCGGTTATATCCGCCTCAGGTGCCTGGTAGCTGGTGGTGATCCAAGACTGATTCATTTTGATGAATGTCAGTCGATCAACCGAGGCGGTGGACAGGCGCACCCTATGATCAGTCACAAATCCTCCAGCAGCACTGAATGTGCGTTCGGAAAGAACGCTGGAGGCAGGACAGGCCAGTAGCTCAATTGCATACTGTGCAAGCTCTGGCAAGTGATCCATCCTCAGGACCCAGTAAGCCAGAGGATTTTCGGTGGGAAAGGTGTCCAAGTCTGACCTTGCCCCAAGGTATTCCTGCACCATGTATATCAGACGCTGGCGATGGTTGCTGGAACCGATCATACCTTGGGGCTGCGGACTAAAAAATTGTCTGAACGCATCGGTCAGACGTCCACCTTCCCCACCGCTCCTTCTGCCACAGACCGAAGCCTCAGCAACTCGTCGCCCAGGACCAGGAGTTTGTAGCCTCCCAGTTTCTGGGAACGCGTTGCACAGACCTTTCTGCAAGGCCTCCCTGAGATGTCTCATCCTCTGCTCCCTCTGCGACAGCAAGATAAGGTCCGCAACCTTACCCTTGTACCGCGGATCAAGGAGAGTGGCCAGCCAGTAATGGTCCCTCTCCTTGATCCGAAGAACACGAGGATCCTTCCGCAGGCTTTGCAGGATCAGGGAGGCCATGCAGCGTAGGTTAGCTGAGGCATTCGGTCCGGAGTCTTCTGGGTCACTGAGGATGACATGATCGCCAGCCACCTCCTCCCAGCCACGTACAAGTCCACTGGTTTGTTGGGACTGTACATCATCCCTAAAAGACTGCTGCTGCTGATGCTGAGTGCCAGGCTCCACCTCCATGCTCACACAATCCTCCTCCCTCCTCCTCCTCCTCCTCATCCTCTTCCTGTGTGATGGGTGGGACAGAAGGAACACTGTCCGGATAAAGGGGGCCTTGAGAGGCAAGGAAGTCCTCCTCTTCCTGCCTCTGTTCTGCCTCAAGTGCCCTGTCCATTATCCCACGCAGCGTATGCTCCAACAAGTGGACAAGAGGGACAGTGTCACTGATGCATGCACTGTCACTGCTCACCATCCTCGTGGCCTCCTCAAATGGTGAGAGGACAGTGCATGCATCCCTGATCATGCTCCACTGACGTGGGGATAAAAAACCAAGCTCCCCTGACCCTGTCCTGGTGCCGTAGTCGCAAAGGTACTCATTGATGGCCCTCTGCTGCGTGTGCAGTCGCTGCAGCATGGCCAACGTTGAGTTCCACCTGGTGGGCATGTCACATATTAGGCGGTTCTTGGGCAGGTTCAGCTCCTTTTGCAGCTCAGTCAGCCGAGCACTGGCATTATAAGATCGGCGGAAATGCACACAGACTTTCCTGGCCTGCCTCAGGACATCCTGTAAGCCTGGGAACCTGCCCAAGAACCGCTGCACCACCAGGTTGAGGACGTGAGCCATGCAGGGCACATGGGTGAGCTGCCCCTGTCGCAGGGCGGAGAGGAGGTTGGTGCCATTGTCAGAAACGACCATTCCTGGCTTAAGCTGACGTGGCGTCAACCACCTCTCGGCCTGCCCCTGCAGAGCTGCCAGAACCTCTGGCCCAGTGTGGCTCCTGTCCCCCAAACACACCAGCGCAAGCACGGCATGGCATCTTTTTGCCTGCGTACTTGCGTAGCCCCTTGTACGCCTACGGAGCACCGCTGGTTCCAAGGACAGAGCACTGGAGGAAGAAGAAGAGGAGGGGGTGGAGGAGAGAGGTGTGTCACAACCAGTAGCAGTAGTCGCGTTTTGGAGGCGTGGTGGCGGAACAACCTCCAACACTACTGCACCTTGTCCTGCATCCCTCCCAGCTGCCAATAGAGTGACCCAATGGGCCGTGAAAGAAAGGTACCGTCCCTGTCCATGCCTGCTGGACCATGAGTCAGCGGTAATATGCACCTTACCGCTGACCGCCCTGTCCAGCGAGGCATGGACATTGCCCTCCACATGCCGGTAGAGAGACGGAATCGCCTTCCGCGAGAAAAAGTGGCGTTTGGGAACCTGCCACTGAGGAACCGCACATTGAACAAACTCACGGAAGGGGGCCGAGTCTACCAACTGAAAAGGCAGCAGTTGAAGTGCTAGCAATTTAGCAAGGCTAGCATTCAACCGCTGGGCATGTGGATGGCTGGGAGTGTACTTCTTTCTACGGTCCAGCAGCTGGGGCAGGGAAATTTGCCTGCTGCAATCGGACGTCGGTGTACTGCAAGTACTTGGTTGTGACACACCTAATTCTACACCTTCAGTCCTCTCAGAGCAGCTTTCAGAGAGGACTGAAGGTGTAGTGGGGATGGAGATCCCAGCTGAGGAGGAGCAAGGAGAGGTCCGCTTAGTTCTTTGGTGTGGGTCTTTTATGTGTGCCTGCCAACGAGCTGCATGGCAGGTCGCCATATGTCTGGTCATGCTTGTCGTGCCCAAGCGGCTGATGTTTTGGCCACGCGAGATACGCTTGAGACAAATATTGCAAATAGCAGTGGTGCGATCTGCTGCACTCGTCTCAAAAAAGGCCCACACCAAAGAACTTTTCTGATAACGTGCAGAGGCAGCGCCCTGCACAGGCGGAGCTCTGCGGTGTTGTACAGTTGCTGTGCTGGCCTCTACCTGGCCTCCAGGGGGCATCCTGCCTCGTTGGACATGTGACGCCGCATCCTCCTCCTCCTCGTCCTCCTCCTCATCCTCTCTCCCTTGAGGCACCCACGTGGAGTCAGTGACCTCATCATCCCCTCCCTCTTCACCACTAGAGCAAACCTGGCAGTAAGCTGCAGCTGGTGGAACAGTACTGCCAGATTCCTCAAGCTGGGTATCGTCATCCGAGCCTTCGAATCGTTGGGCATCCTCCTGGAGCATGTACCCAACACTGTGCTCAAAGAGTTCGGGGGACTCCTCAGGAGGACATGGTGGGTCTAGGGAAGGGGTGGCTGATGATGCTCTGTCAGTACCCTGAGCCTGGGTGAGAGAGGATGAGGAGGATGAGGAGGGCTTGGTCATCCATTCTACCAAGCCTTCAGCATGATGCGGCTCCACATGTCCAGCTGCCGAAAACAAAGACGCGCGTGTCCCATGGCCACGTGCTGATGACGATGCACGACCACGTCCACGTCCACGTCCACGTCCACTAGAAACAGAGCCTGCCTGCCCTGTGTTCTTGGCTCTGCACGCTCTGCCTCCTCTTGGCGGTCTTCCAGCCATTGTAGTCGGTAGTCCTGTGGGTGCTGCTGAGAAGAATATATAGGAGCTCTGTGTGATGCCACTAACACACTAGAAGTCCTATGGGTGCTTCTGCAAAGAAAATAGAGGAGCTCTGTGTGATGCCACTAACACACTAGAAGTCCTGTGGGTGCTGCTGAGAAGAATATATAGGAGCTCTGTGTGATGCCACTAACACACTAGAAGTCCTATGGGTGCTTCTGCAAAGAAAATAGAGGAGCTCTGTGTGATGCCACTAACACACTAGAAGTCCTGTGGGTGCTTATGCAAAGAAAACAGAGGAGCTCTGTGTGATGCCACTAACACACTAGAAGTCCTGTGGGTGCTTCTGCAAAGAAAATAGAGGAGCTCTGTGTGATGCCACTAACACACTAGAAGTCCTGTGGGTGCTTCTGCAAAGAAAATAGAGGAGCTCTGTGTGATGCCACTAACACACTAGAAGTCCTGTGGGTGCTGCTGAGAAGAATATATAGGAGCTCTGTGTGATGCCACTAACACACTAGAAGTCCTATGGGTGCTTCTGCTAAGAAAATAGAGGAGCTCTGTGTGATGCCACTAACACACTAGAAGTCCTGTGGGTGCTTCTGCAAAGAAAATAGAGGAGCTCTGTGTGATGCCACTAACACACTAGAAGTCCTGTGGGTGCTTCTGCAAAGAAAATAGAGGAGCTCTGTGTGATGCCACTAACACACTAGAAGTCCTGTGGGTGCTGCTGAGAAGAATATATAGGAGCTCTGTGTGATGCCACTAACACACTAGAAGTCCTATGGGTGCTTCTGCAAAGAAAATAGAGGAGCTCTGTGTGATGCCACTAACACACTAGAAGTCCTGTGGGTGCTTATGCAAAGAAAATAGAGGAGCTCTGTGTGATGCCACTAACACACTAGAAGTCCTGTGGGTGCTTCTGCAAAGAAAATAGAGGAGCTCTGTGTGATGCCACTAACACACTAGAAGTCCTGTGGGTGCTTCTGCAAAGAAAATAGAGGAGCTCTGTGTGATGCCACTAACACACTAGAAGTCCTATGGGTGCTTCTGCTAAGAAAATAGAGGAGCTCTGTGTGATGCCACTAACACACTAGAAGTCCTGTGGGTGCTTCTGCAAAGAAAATAGAGGAGCTCTGTGTGATGCCACTAACACACTAGAAGTCCTGTGGGTGCTGCTGAGAAGAATATATAGGAGCTCTGTGTGATGCCACTAACACACTAGAAGTCCTATGGGTGCTTCTGCAAAGAAAATAGAGGAGCTCTGTGTGATGCCACTAACACACTAGAAGTCCTGTGGGTGCTTATGCAAAGAAAATAGAGGAGCTCTGTGTGATGCCACTAACACACTAGAAGTCCTGTGGGTGCTGCTGAGAAGAATATATAGGAGCTCTGTGTGATGCCACTAACACACTAGAAGTCCTGTGGGTGCTTATGCAAAGAAAATAGAGGAGCTCTGTGTGATGCCACTAACACACTAGAAGTCCTGTGGGTGCTTATGCAAAGAAAATAGAGGAGCTCTGTGTGATGCCACTAACACACTAGAAGTCCTGTGGGTGCTGCTGAGAAGAATATATAGGAGCTCTGTGTGATGCCACTAACACACTAGAAGTCCTATGGGTGCTTCTGCAAAGAAAATAGAGGAGCTCTGTGTGATGCCACTAACACACTAGAAGTCCTGTGGGTGCTTCTGCAAAGAAAATAGAGGAGCTCTGTGTGATGCCACTAACACACTAGAAGTCCTGTGGGTGCTGCTGAGAAGAATATATAGGAGCTCTGTGTGATGCCACTAACACACTAGAAGTCCTATGGGTGCTTCTGCAAAGAAAATAGAGGAGCTCTGTGTGATGGGACTAACACACTTCAAGTCCTATAGGTGCTTCTGGGAACAAAATATAGCTCTGTGTGTGTGATGGGACTAACACACTTCAAGTCCTATAGGTGCTTCTGGGAACGAAATATAGCTCTGTGTGTGTGATGGGACTAACACACTTCAAGTCCTATAGGTGCTTCTGGGAACAAAATATAGCTCTGTGTGTGTGATGGGACTAACACACTTCAAGTCCTATAGGTGCTTCTGGGAACAAAATATAGCTCTGTGTGTGTGATGGGACTAACACACTTCAAGTCCTATAGGTTCTTCTGGGAACAAAATATAGCTCTGTGTGTGTGATGGGACTAACACACTTCAAGTCCTATAGGTGCTTCTGGGAACGAAATATAGCTCTGTGTGTGTGATGGGACTAACACACTTCAAGTCCTATAGGTGCTTCTGGGAACAAAATATAGCTCTGTGTGTGTGATGGGACTAACACACTTCAAGTCCTATAGGTGCTTCTGGGAACAAAATATAGCTCTGTGTGTGTGATGGGACTAACACACTTCAAGTCCTATAGGTGCTTCTGGGAACAAAATATAGCTCTGTGTGTGTGATGGGACTAACACACTTCAAGTCCTATAGGTTCTTCTGGGAACAAAATATAGCTCTGTGTGTGTGATGGGACTAACACACTTCAAGTCCTATAGGTGCTTCTGGGAACAAAATATAGCTCTGTGTGTGTGATGGGACTAACACACTTCAAGTCCTATAGGTGCTTCTGGGAACAAAATATAGCTCTGTGTGTGTGATGGGACTAACACACTTCAAGTCCTATAGGTTCTTCTGGGAACAAAATATAGCTCTGTGTGTGTGATGGGACTAACACACTTCAAGTCCTATAGGTGCTTCTGGGAACAAAATATAGCTCTGTGTGTGTGATGGGACTAACACACTTCAAGTCCTATAGGTGCTTCTGGGAACAAAATATAGCTGTGTGTGTGTGATGGGACTAACACACTTCAAGTCCTATAGGTTCTTCTGGGAACAAAATATAGCTCTGTGTGTGTGATGGGACTAACACACTTCAAGTCCTATAGGTGCTTCTGGGAACAAAATATAGCTCTGTGTGTGTGATGGGACTAACACACTTCAAGTCCTATAGGTGCTTCTGGGAACAAAATATAGCTCTGTGTGTGTGATGGGACTAACACACTTCAAGTCCTATAGGTGCTTCTGGGAACAAAATATAGCTCTGTGTGTGTGATGGGACTAACACACTTCAAGTCCTATAGGTGCTTCTGGGAACAAAATATAGCTCTGTGTGTGTGATGGGACTAACACACTTCAAGTCCTATAGGTTCTTCTGGGAACAAAATATAGCTCTGTGTGTGTGATGGGACTAACACACTTCAAGTCCTATAGGTGCTTCTGGGAACAAAATATAGCTCTGTGTGTGTGATGGGACTAACACACTTCAAGTCCTATAGGTGCTTCTGGGAAGGAAATAAAGGTCTGTGTGATGGGACTAACACACTTCAAGTCCTATAGGTGCTTCTGGGAACAAAATATAGCTCTGTGTGTGTGATGGGACTAACACACTTCAAGTCCTATAGGTGCTTCTGGGAAGGAAATAAAGGTCTGTGTGATGGGACTAACACACTTCAAGTCCTATAGGTGCTTCTGGGAACAAAATATAGCTCTGTGTGTGTGATGGGACTAACACACTTCAAGTCCTATAGGTGCTTCTGGGAAGGAAATAAAGGTCTGTGTGATGGGACTAACACACTTCAAGTCCTATAGGTGCTTCTGGGAACAAAATATAGCTCTGTGTGTGTGTGATGGGACTAACACACTTCAAGTCCTATAGGTGCTTCTGGGAACAAAATATAGCTCTGTGTGTGTGATGGGACTAACACACTTCAAGTCCTATAGGTGCTTCTGGGAACAAAATATAGCTCTGTGTGTGTGATGGGACTAACACACTTCAAGTCCTATAGGTGCTTCTGGGAACAAAATATAGCTCTGTGTGTGTGATGGGACTAACACACTTCAAGTCCTATAGGTGCTTCTGGGAAGAAAATATAGCTCTGTGTGTGTAATGGGACTAACACACTTCAAGTCCTATAGGTGCCTCTGGGAACAAAATATAGCTCTGTGTGTGTGATGGGACTAACACACTTTAAGTCCTATAGGTGCTTCTGGGAAGGAAATAAAGGTGTGTGTGATGGGACTAACACACTTCAAGTCCTATAGGTGCTTCTGGGAACAAAATATAGCTCTGTGTGTGTGATGGGACTAACACACTTCAAGTCCTATAGGTGCCTCTGGGAAGAAAATATAGCTCTGTGTGTGTGATGGGACTAACACACTTCAAGTCCTATAGGTGCTTCTGGGAACAAAATATAGCTCTGTGTGTGTGATGGGACTAACACACTACAAGTCCTATAGGTGCTTCTGGGAACAAAATATAGGAGCTCTGCCTGCCTGCCACGAACACACTACAAGTCCTATAGGTGCTTCTGGGAACAAAATATAGGAGCTCTGCCTGCCTGCCACGAACACACTACAAGTCCTATAGGTGCTTCTGGTAACAAAATATAGGAGCTCTGCCTGCCTGCCACGAACACACTACAAGTCCTATAGGTGCTTCTGGTAACAAAATATAGGAGCTCTGCCTGCCTGCCACGAACACACTACAAGTCCTATAGGTGCTTCTGGTAACAAAATATAGGAGCTCTGCCTGCCTGCCACGAACACACTACAAGTCCTATAGGTGCTTCTGGTAACAAAATATAGGAGCTCTGCCTGCCTGCCACGAACACACTACAAGCCCCTCTTTCTCAATCAATCTTTGTAACTGAATCTATCTAACTCAATCTCTGTAAGTGAATCTCTCTACCTAACTAAATCCAGCAGAGTGTCACAGAATCAGCCTGCTCAATCTGCGCCGGAACAGCATGTGACCGGCGCAGACGGCGTGGCGGCCTTTTATAGGGGGGGGCGTGTACTACAGCCCCTGAGCTGTAATTGGCTACAGGCGTCCTGCCTGTAGCCAATTATGGCTCTTCGAGTTTCCGGGGCTGTGATTGGCCAAGCATGCGGGGTCACAGTGCATGCTTGGCCAATCATCAGCCAGCAATGCACTGCGCCGGCCGCGCCGGCCGCAATGCATTGCGGGGCCGCGCGCATCACACGAACGTGATGCGAGCGGCCAAAATAGTTCTGGGCTCGCCGAGCGAGCGAACGCCCGGTGCTCGATGCGAACGTGGGTTCGCATCGAGCACCGGGCCCATCCCTAATGTACAGCAGCTTTTGTATAGTAAAAAGCACATTTACACAGTGTAGAAGTCTCAGCTTCCATGTTATACCACAGAGTAACCTTTGCTAGATAAACGCAAGCATAACAGAGCCATATTTGAGGGATTGGGAGATCCTAGAAATAATCCAATTGGGTTTGCAATTGGGTTTGCAAACAAACTTAGCACTGCACAGGAAGCATACAAGGCTTCTGCTACCGACATTCATCAGCTTCTTATTAAAGCAGTGGGAAGCAACATGTCAGGCTATATACTCAAAGAATGTGGTGTAGACGTCAAAAATCTAGGTAAGATGGTTATTGGATGGGAGGTTTGTGAGAAACAAACCAGACATGCTGAATTTTTGAATGTTAAGCAAGGGAAAGAGGAAGCCGCAGGGGCTTATTGGAAGTGGTTACGTGATATGGCTGAGGAAGAAGGCCTTAAAATAGAGGAAGAGGTGGGAGAAACTGCAAGTCCATCTACACAACTGGTGAAACAAAGGTTTCTTGATGGTTTAATACCCCAGTTGAAAGAAAATTGTTCACAGCAAGGCCTGAGGCAGGCAATATGTCTATTTGAGATGCCCTGCCTATCCTGTTATCCATAGAAAACAGGATTAACCAAAAAGACAGCAAACCCAAGGTTATGGCAACCAGGGACCAATTATATGCTACAATTGTAATGGGGAAGGACACATAGCCAAATTCTGCCATCTTCCTGACCGTAGACTGCAAAAGAGCTTAGAGGCACCTCATGCTGATCCCAGTTCTCGGCCAAAAGCAGTGGATCAGGTATAGGAAAATGGCATGCCAGTATCAATCATGTTAAATAGGGGAGACAATGGTCCCGAGGCCAGAGTAAAAGTATTTTTACAAGAACTCCCCTATCCTGGAGGAGAAACAGAATTAACCTGTTTAATCGATACTGGTGCAAGCCGAAGTGTTTTTAATATAGAGGACTTACCTCCAGGCCACTTAAACTCAGGCTAGGACAGCAAACAGAAATTGTCACTAAAATGTTAGTTTCCGACACAGTTCCTACCAATCTTTTGGGAGCTGACATTTTGAACCAAATTTTAGCAAACATAGACTACACTCCTACAGGAGTCCAAGTGCTCAGTAGTTTGTCAGGAGAAGTTTTAAATTCTGGAAGTTTTAAATTCTGCCTGTAGAGTATTTTTAATCCAATATGATGTAGGTCTGCGGAGGGGATAAAGGATCAGATCACTCACCTGAGGCAGCACGGGTTGTTGTACCGATTAAGTCCCAAGTCAATACACCCCTGTTCCCAATTGCAAAGAAGCCAGACAAGAAGGGTGGGCAGGTGACATACCGCATGGTGCATGATTTGAGAGCCATTAACAATATAATTGAGGCAGCTACCCCGATCGTGCCCAACCTACACACTTTACTAAGGGGAATACCGGCCTCCAGCACCTGCTTTACAGTGATTGATCTTGCAAACGCTTTCTTTTTGGTGCCCCTGCACCCAGATTGCTGGCACCTTTTTTCATTTACCCATGATGCCCAAAAGTTAGCATGGACAAAACTGCCCCAAGGCTGTGTGAGTAGCCCCTCTGAATATAATAGTCTTTTTCAGTCTGAAAAAACTTGGATGGTTTTTCCGACGGAATTCCTCTCAAGCTTGGCTTGCATACACACGGTCACACAAAAGTTCTGTGAACTTTCGACCGTCAAGAACGCGGTGACGTACAACACTATGATGAGCCGAGAAAATTAAGTTCAATGCTTCAGAGCATGCATCGCATTGTTTCCGAGCATGCGTAGGAATATTGCGCGTCGGAATTGGTACAGACGATCAGAATTTCCGAACTGAACTTTTTCCAACCGAAAAATTGAGAACCTGCTCTCAATCTTTTGCTGGCGGGAATTCCGCCAGCAAAAGTCCGATGGAGCATACACACGGTCAAAATTTCCGACCAAAAGCTCACATCAGACTTTTGCTGGCAGAGTTTTCGATTCTGTGTATGGGGCATAAGCCTTCTCATGTTTCTCTATAATAGTAACAACAAAGTTAGCAAAGATAAGCTACAATACTGCCAAGAGAACGTGATCTTCCTGGGTCACTGCATTTCACATGGAATCCGTCACCTAACCCCAGATCGAGTTAAAAATCTACAAAAATTTGAAAAGCCAAGAAATGTATGGCAACTACGTGCCTTCCTGGGGTTAGTGGGATATTGTAGGGACTGGATTCTAAATGCATCAGAACTTATGGAGGCTATATGAGGCTACCATTAGAAACCCCTAAACAACCCTCATAGGCTGTCCCCTATGAGATCTTATTTGGACCCAAAAGCCCCAAAACAGGGCTATATTTTCTCCAACAGTTGCAGGCTTCTCACTCTAGTCTATTAGAATATGTTTAGATTTTGCAAAGAACCCTGAATAAAATACATGAAGGTGTTTATAAATATATCCCTGACCCAGATTCTGTTTCAGGTATTCACAGAATCCAACCAGGTGACTGGATGGTGGTCAAGCGACACATCAGAAAGCCGCTAGAACCAAAATTCGACGGACCACATTTGGTGCTTTTGACAAGCGGTTCCGCTGTGAAGTTGGAAGGAAAGCCCACCTGGATTCACGCCAGTCACTGAAAGAAAATCCTGAAGTGATGATATCCTTTGAAAAAATTATGATGATTTTCTTTTTTTTTTTTTTTGTTGTTGTTTGTGAGAACTGAGACATGGAAAAATAACCCTTTCATCCAAATGTTAAAATTGTATGCAACCCATAGCAATGCTAGTAACTGCTGGGTGTGTTCTCACTTACATCCCCAAACAGGAACAATACCCATGATAGCAATGCCTCTCAAATTCACTGATCTAAACAGAACCAGAATAAACAGCTCATACATAGTCTCCACAACCAATGAGCACAGATCAGTAACTTTGATGGTTCAAAACAGATAGACACTCCACAGATTTGTTTAAATGTCCGTTTAACACTAAATGTACACGGTTGGGCAATCCAGATTGCACCGGAGTAAAAATTACAGTTTATGGAGGAAACTATGGTCAATATTATTATATCTCAGATCCAGAACTAAATAGAACCCTTTATAGTACAAATTGCTCACAGTTCCCAATATGTCAAAACATTGGTTACTGAGATTCTATGTTATTGCTTCCAGTTTTTTAACAGCAGGCATACCATCCATATGTAGAGGGTTATATTATATATGTGCAAATAAAGCTTACGCCTGGCTTCCTACTAATGTTACAGGTACATGTTATATTGGGAAGTTAGCACCTGCTTCGGCTGTTTGCAAAGATACAGTGCGACCAGATCAAAGTCCAGAATACCTTTTAGTGTTTAAAAGAGAGCTGTTCACTGAAGGTGACATGGCATGGTCATGGTTCCCTTACTGGATAGGATGGGGAATTGAAGCAATGAAAATAATAAATAATTACACTAGAATTGTAGATAAGATTATTAACCTTACTACCACTGATATAGGTTTATTAAGTGAAGAAATGGCTCAGCTTAAAAAAGTAGTATTAGAGCACGGATTAACGCTAAATTATCTCACTGCAGCTCAAGGTGGGATGTGTAAGGTATTTCGCACTGACTGTTGTATATAGATTTCTGCTAATGAGGACATTATTTAAGGGCATCTTGCTAAGATAAGAGAACTACAGAATAAGGCCAGAGATATTGCTAAAGATGGATGGAACCCCTTTAAGGGTTTAGGAGGTTTTGGTGACTTTTTATATGGCATAGCAACATGGTTACAGAAACTAGGCGCTTACATTGTGATGTTCCTATTTCTCATTTTGTTATTTACTTCCTCATCAGGCTATGCCTCTGTGTGACTACCCACTGTACCAACAAATGGTCCACCAGCCCTGATGAACCCATTATTGTGAGAAAGCTAGGAGAGAGCTGAACTGGACGTTGTCTCTCTGAGCTAATGTAACAGGAGTTACCAGCAGTCGGCTGAATGTAACGCGGAGAAGAATGGTGTCAAATAAACAAAAGGAGGGAAATGACACAGACATTCACTGTACTGTTCATTTAAGCACAAGAGACTATTTTGTTCTCACTGTTGAAATGTGTTCCGTAACCTTCACCTAACACACAGACACATCTTCTGCTAAAAGCTCTCTACTCCCCCCTCCCCTCTCAAGGTTTTACTTTTACATTTATTCTATTCGCTAGCTTTTAATAATATATTTCTATTTGTTCGTTTTTAATAACATCTCACACCACCCTTTCTTATCTATGTATAAAATAACATGTAATAATACATTTTGACA
Source organism: Lithobates sylvaticus (assembly GCA_028564925.1). Taxonomy (NCBI): domain Eukaryota; kingdom Metazoa; phylum Chordata; class Amphibia; order Anura; family Ranidae; genus Lithobates; species Lithobates sylvaticus. The sequence continues at coordinate 118,675,767 of CM053026.1, forward strand.
CTGAACGGACATTTTAAACACAGTGATTGAGTCCTGTGAATCTGTTCCTGCACCTGCAGTATTAACTTTGTTTTAGTCCCAATCAGAAATTAGTCATAACACTTTGGATTCGGGGTCCATATCTCCCCGAAACACACAGATTTGGCGCCTTTGTGGCCAAACCAGCAATGACTGCTTTAGACTCAGAGCAGATATTAATATAATCAGCTCAAATCAACCTGATGCTGGGGTCTTCTGCTATAATCTGTTTATTAAGGTGTCTTTCTCCCATGGCTCGGGCAGGCTACATGAGCTGGATGTTTCCTGAACATTAAGGAAATACCGGTCGGCCACTGCTCCCTTCAGATGCTCAGATAAGCATTTTATAATTCCAGCAGGAAAACACAAAAGAAAAGGAGGCTACCTCTAGGATCTTGGTCAAGCTGGATCATCAAGCTTATTCGCAGAGCGTATGGAGCAAGAGGGTGCGAGCTTTCCTCAACGGTCACTACACACTCTACCATACCGGTAGCAGCCTTGTGGGTATTGATGGAGACCATCTGCAGAGTGGCATCATGGTCTTCCCAAAATGCTTTCCTATGACATTATAGGGGAGATCTGCGTGCCTTATCATCTGTAGACTTTGAGAGAAGGACAATTTAATCTTCTCTTGCATTGTAAATACAACTGATCATGTTTAAAGCAGTACCCACCCTGTCAGCTAGTTATTTATCACTAGTATGCTGCCATGTATGCGTCAGGAAAACTTAAAATTGTATCAAATACTTACCGTAATTTTCCTTTCCTGACGCCAAACCATGGCAGCATACGGACCCACCCTTTGTACGTCTCGGTATGTGGCTTGTTACAAAGAATGAGGGGGGTGGCTAACCACGCCTTTTTTTATGCTATTCACTGGTCCTGAGAGAGTGGACAAGAGGCGGAGCTCTATCACTAGTATGCTGCCATGGTTTGGCGTCAGGAAAGGAAAATTACGGTAAGTATTTGATACAATTTTCCATTTTAAGTGTGCTATCTACTGATCAGGATCCAGGATGTCCACACCCTGTAGCCTTCCACAGTAATACCGTATATTATAGGGAAATAGTAAAGGTCTATTTAGGGATTTTTGAATATCATAAAAGAGATAAGCTACATGCAAATAATCTTATCAGAAAGAAATGAGTTTAATGTTAATAATATTATAAGTGTGTGTTAATGTTTTAAAAGCCATGTTTCAAAGTACAGTTTGCAATTCGCTGTAGTATTACAGTAAGCCTATTAGACAGGGTTTGTCTGATTAGAAAGGAAATTATTGAGAACAAGGCAATGCTAAAGAGACACAGTGAGACAGACTTCAAGACAAATTTACAGTAAGGCCCCTTTCCGATCAGGTCCGCCTGTCAGTTTTTCAGGCGGACCTGATTGGACGCTCCAATCACCCCTATGGTGCATGTATGATGTCATAGGTGACATGTCAACTGACACCCGCTGCTATCCGATCCTGTCTGTAAAATCCAGACAGATGGTGACCCTATTTTCCATCCGTTTGGCAGGTCGGATTGGATGGGATTAGATGAAAACAGACAGGGGGTCCATTTTCATCCGATATCCCCATAGAGGAGAGCAGGACTCTGACAGGTCCGTCCCTGCACAGTGAGCGGAGACGGACCTGTCATCCGCCTGCTCAGCAGGGACCAGCGGAGCAATCCCCTGCTGAGCAAAGCGGAGTACCTTCGGTGGACCGCCCGTGTGAAAGGACCCAAAGATTGTTGCTGGTTTTGTAAATTTCGCAGCAGCTCTAAAGTAGCACTGCAACAAGATGAAATCTACCCCTGACCACTTTTTAATCGTATCTTTAAGTGATAAATGGTGTTACACCCTGGTTGCCCAGAGTTGCAGGCAGAGGATTGCAAATACACAGAAAGCTGTTGAATATATTATGCTTAGTGAGAAGTAGGTGAATTTGCATAAGCCCAGGGGCAGACTGGAACGAATAGTGGGGGGTAGGCAGGTGCCTACAAGGGGTTAATGTGTTTGCCTGTGTGAGCACTTGTTTTCCCTGGCTGTGCCTATTTCCTCATGTTATTTGAGCCAGCCAGTTGGCAAATGCTACATTGTTGGTATGTTTTTTCCTGTGTCCCCCTGGTTGCTAGGGGTAACCAGGCTGTAAAGGTTAAGCCCCGTACTCATGGGCCGAATGTCAGGAGGCATCGGCCAGTTCAATAGAAACCGGCCGACATTAGGCCTGTGTGTACTGCAGCCGTTCGGCCAGCTTCTATCGAAGGGGCATGACCGCAAAAGGTCTGCCGGGGGGCCATCTCCCTATCAGAACACAATAGCACAGCAGGGGAGATCGATGTACTAACATTGGATTGTTAGTACAGCGGCTCCAACCTGAACTGTCAGTTTTTTTTTCATTTAGTCCGCTGTGTTGAACGAAAAAAAAACTAGCAGTGTGTACTAGGCTTTAATGTCTTTCCTGCTGTTTTCAGCTGGGTTACCACCCCTACAGATCAACCAACATAAAAGGGGCTGCCTGCAAGCCCCTAGAGCAGGGGTCTCAAACTGTGGCCCTCCATCTGTTGCAAAACTACAAGTCCCATAAGGCATTGCAAAGCTGACAGTTACAAGCATGATTCCCACAGGCAGAGGCATGATGGAACCTGTAGTTTCACAACAGCTGGAGGGCCACCAGTTTGAGACCCCTGCCCTAGAGGGTTTGCGTTTCGATCCTTGGGGAATTTTTTTACCCCAGATCTCATATTTAAGAGGACCTGTCATGCTTTTTTTCTATTACAAAGGATGACTTTTGTTTATGAGGTAGATTGCTGAAACTACAATTATAGCGCCACATCCCTTTGAATTAGTAAATATTTAAAAACAGAGGATTGGGACTTTTAAAGCGCATAAGACACATATTTAGATACAAAAATATAAATTTATTGAAAAATAGTAGTGCAACAACATGATTGACATCATATGTCTAGAAAAACATTTAAAAACAATACATCACTGAATAAAGGTAGAGATTGACAGATGTTAGTATATCTCAACGTGTTTCGCCCTCATTAGGGCTTCCTCAGGAGAACTGACCAATGTCATACAAACAATATTCACTGAAATGAGAAAATCATAATCAGATACAAGACACATCAAATAACACATATACATCAAAAGTCAACATAGAATGGCCACCCCGGAAATGATTGATGGGTAGAGATAACACTCCAAGGCTGACCTGTGTATTCAGAAAGGATGCCTCGCAGTCCACTAAAATGTTGAATGCGTGGGATTCATTAAAGATGCATCATAGAGAGCGAGATAGCAACCAAGACCATCAAGTCTCAGAATCCATCTATTGGATATATATAGGAATTAATTATGTATTGTTGATAAGACATTCAAAATCTTGGTAATAGAGGTAGAGTATATAATAGAGTATAAAGAGGTGGACATAGTAAACACACCTACCTAAAAATTATTTCTTTGAAAAGGTATATTAAGGTGTGTTTGAGGAGACCTTTAACAAAATGCTGATAGCGATATTGAAACTAAGACAGCAATATGATCTCAAATGGTTCTGCAAAGTTATATTAAAGAATTTTTTTAAATATATAAGCGTCAGATCTAACTTCATCAATATTATGAAAAAAATCACTGAAAGTTTGGCTTCCAATTTACATTACCTGTATGATATATTGCATCCAAAACTGCTTAAGTCAGAACAATGGCCGTCCGTATGCATGAGATAATAGGGTATATGAGTGACCTCAATTGTCCCCTTTTAGGATAATTAATGAAGCGTTTCAGTGATCTAAATTCAGTATAAAGAATGATGTATCTGTCTCATATAAAGTCCTCCTACCTCATCAGTAAAACCTGAAAGAATGAACCCCAGTGGAAAAGCTCAATCTTACAGTTCAAGTGTAGCCCCTTTTAAATTCCTCACCACCGCTGTTTGGCGCCAAAACAGTCAGATGAGGACAAGCAGCGTCACAGCAGGTGCGCCGTCGTACCGGAAGTGACGACAGCGGAACCAGAAATGTATCCCGCAACAGGAAGGTCAGAATTTGAACTCTGCATTGAGCACACTGAACACAGCGCCGGATGTTTACAGCAGTCAAACCGGAAGTAATGTCAGCAGAGAAGGGGAAAGGGAAAGATGTACTGGCAAAAGATTGCCAAGCAATTCAACCTGAAAGGCTAAGCCTAAAGCTGAATTGTGACGATTTTAAATGTCAATTAAGAGTACATCCCTCCACATCACCGACTCATTAAGGACAAGATGTAAATGTCACTTAAACGGCCGCATTTGGGAAAGTGCTACCAAAATGTGACTGATAGGCACTTAATGAGTCTAAAAGTTCAAAGAACTGAAAAACCCATAAAATGCCTTGGGTGTCCCTATGAGGAGAAGAAGAAAAAAATGGAAACTCCCATTAGCCGCCACATGGGTCTATATCACTCATTTGACATATCACAAATGAAGTTCTTTGCGTTGGAATTCGTACCGGACTTTGATCGTGGAGGCGATATAGATAAGACTCTCTTACAGAGAGAATCAAAATGGATTGATAACCTAAGGGCCACCACCCATCCAGGCTTGAATGAATACCTAAGCTTCAAACCCTTCTTATAGGGTAGGTTGCCATTGCTACAAGATTAATTTCTCATTATCAATATTTGTAATTTTATATGTGTTTATATTATATTTATTTTTTGTGAGATATATATACTCCCTAATGGTCACCTTGGACTATTGATGAATGTTTTTTTTTGCTTCAAACCCTTCTTATAGGGTAGGTTGCTATTGCTACAAGATTAATTTCTCATTATCAATATTTGTAATTTTATATGTGTTTATATTATATTTATTTTTTGTGAGATATATATACTCCCTAATGGTCACCTTGGACTATTGATGAATGTTTTTTTTTGCTGACCATTGGTGTTTTTGATTGGATGTTCTCTCTTTGTCACAATTCTATATGTTCATTTTCTATATATCCTGATCATACGGGCTATGAGCCCCTGTGTGGATTGTATTCAACCATTAATATGTTTTTAGTATAGAACAAAAAATTATTGAAGTGGGATTCTGTTGCCTCATAGGGACACCCAAGGCATTTTATGGGTTTTTCAGTTCTTTGAACTTTTAGACTCATTAAGTGCCTATCAGTCACATTTTGGTAGCGCTTTCCCAAATGCGGCTGTTTAAGTGACATTTACATCTTGTCCTTAATGAGTCGGTGATGTGGAGGAATGTACTCTTAATTGACATTTAAAATCGTCACAATTCAGCTTTAGGCTTAGCCTTTCAGGTTGAATTGCTTGGCAATCTTTTGCCAGTACATCTTTCCCTTGCCCCTTCTCTGCTGACATTACTTCCGGTTTGACTGCTGTAAACATCCGGCGCTGTGTTCAGTGTGCTCAATGCAGAGGTCAAATTCTGACCTTCCTGTTGCGGGATACACTTCCGGTTCCGCTGTCGTCACTTCTGGTACGGCGGCGCACCTGCTGTGACGCTGCTTGTCCTCACCTGACTGTTTTGGCGCCAAAATTTGGTGCCAAACAGCGGTGGAGAGGGATTTAAAAGGGGCTACACTTGAACTGTAAGATTGAGCTGTTCCACTGGGGTTCATTCTTTTACGTTTTACTGATGAGGTAAGAGGACTTTATATGAGACAGATACATCATTCTTTATACTGAATTTAGATCACTGAAACGCTTCATTATTTTTCCTAAAAGGGGACGATTGAGGTCACTCCTATACCCTATTATCTCATGCATACGGACGGCCATTGTTCTGGCTTAAGCAGTTTTGGATGCAATATATCATACAGGTAATATAAATTGGAAGCCAAACTTTCAGTGATTTTTTTCATAATATTGATGAAGTTAGATCTGACGCTTATATATTTTAAAAAATTCTTTATTATAACTTTCCAGAACCGTTTGAGATCATATTGCTATCTTAGTTTCAATATCGCTATGGGCATTTTGTTAAAGGTCTCCCCAAACACACCTTAATATACCTTTTCAAATAAAGAATTTTTAGGTAGGTGTGTTTACTATGTCCACCTCATTATACTCTATTATATACTCTACCTCTATTACCAAGATTTTGAATGTCTTATCAACAATACATAATTAATTCCTATATATATCCAATAGATGGATTCTGAGACTTGATGGTCTTGGTTGCTATCTCCCTCTCTATGATGCATCTTTAATGAATCCCACGCATTCAACATTTTAGTGGACTGCGAGGCATCCTTTCTGAATACACAGGTCAGCCTTGGAGTGTTATCTCCGCCCATCCATCATTTCTGGGGTGGCCATTCTATGTTGACTTTTGATGTATATGTGTTATTTGATGTGTCTTGTATCTGATTATGATTTTCTCATTTCAGTGAATATTGTTTGCATGACATTGGTCAGTTCTCCTGAGGAAGCCCTAATGAGGGCGAAACATGTTGAGATATACTAACATCTGTCAATCTCTACCTTTATTCAGTGATGTATTGTTTTTAACCGCCTGAGATCCGCGCCATAGCCAAATGACGGCTACAGCGCGGATCTGTTGTGCCGGGACGACGTCTATTGACGTCGTCCCGGCAACGAGCTGCCTGCACGCCCCCTGAAGGGCACGCGCGGCGCGCTCTGTGATCCGCGAGTCTGTGAGACTCACTGGATCACAGATCCGAGTAAGGGGTCGATCCCGACCCCTTACCACGTGATCAGCTGTCAGCCAATGACAGCTGATCATGTGACAGTAACCGAGCCGGTAATCGCGAGGAGAAAAAAAAAAGCCAATCATCAGTCCCTCTCACTGCAATATGCCCAGGGTCCATGGTGCCCTCCTTTGCATAATAAAAGTGCCCCCAGTGCCATCTGTCAGTGCCCCCAGTGCCATCTGTCAGTGCCCCCAGTGCCATCTGTCAGTGCCCACAGTGCCATATGTCAGTGCCCACAGTGCCAGTGCTGCACATCAGTGTCCCCTACCAGTGCTCATCAGTGTCCCCTACCAGTGCTCATCAGTGTCCCCTACCAGTGCCCAGTGCCACCTATCAGTGCCCATCACTGCCACCTATCAGTGCCCATCACTGCCACCTATCAGTGCCATCTATCAGTGCCACCTATCAGTGCCATCTATCAGTGCCCATCAGTGCCATCTATCAGTGCCATCCATCAGTGCCCATCCGTGCCACCCATCCGTGCCACCCATCCGTGCCATTCATCAGTGCCACCCATCAGTGCCATCTTTGCTGTGCCCATCAGTACCGACTTATCTGTCCCCACCAGTGCAGCCTATCAGTGCCCACCAGTGCAGCCTATCAGTGCCCACCAGTGCAGCCTATCGGTGCCCGCCTCATCAGCGCATATCAATGAAGCAGAAAAATTACCTGTTTGCAAAATTTCATAACAAACTATTAAACATGATTTTTTTTTTTTTCCATCTTTTTTTATTTGTTTAGCAAAAAATAAAAACCCCAGCTGTGATTAAATACCACCAAAAGAAAGCTCTATTTGTGGGGAAACAATTGTAAAAATTTCATTTGGGTACAGTGTTGTATGACCGCGCAATTGTCATTCCAAGTGCGTCAGCGCCGAAAGCTGAAAATTGGTCTGGTCACGAGGGGGGTTTAAGTGCAAAGTAATCAGGTGGTTAAATGTTTTTCTAGACATATGATGTCAATCATGTTGTTGCACTACTATTTTTCAATAAATTCATATTTTTGTATCTAAATATGTGTCTTATGCGCTTTAAAAGTCCCAATCCTATGTTTTTAACTATTACAAGGGATGTTTACATCCCTTGTAATAGGAATAAAAGTGACCTATTTTTTTTTTTTTTTTAAAGTGCCCGTCCAGACGAACTTGTGCGCAGAAGCGAACGCATACGTGCATACGTGAGTAGCGCCCGCATATGAAAACGGTGGTCAAACCACACGCAATGAGGTATTGCCGCAATCGTTAGAGCAAGAGCAATAATTCTAGCCCTAGACCTCCTCTGTAACTCAAAACATGCAACCTGTAGAATTTTTTAAACATCGCCTATGGAGATTTTTATGGGTAAAAGTTTGACGCCATTCCACGAGCGGGCGCAATTTAGAAGTGACATGTTGGGTATCGATTTACTCGGCGTAACATTAACTTTCACAATATAAAAAAAATTGGGCTAATTTTACTTTTGTTTTATTTTTTTTATTAAAAAAAAGTGATTTTTTTTTGTACTACCCTCCCTTATGATTTTGAAGCTCTATATTTTATCTAAATGACAATCTCTTTGCTTGTCTAAGAAACGAAATGAGACAACAGTCTATATAAATACATAATAATTTTTTTATTTTTGAACAAATATACTATTATATTCTTCCCTTTTTTCTCTCAACATTTCACATGCTTTATTGCTTATAGTTATTTATATTGTCCCATTTCACTGTATATGATTGTATATCTGAACACTAGCAAACGAGCTTCCCTATGCTGAATGTGTTGTAATCTTTCTATGTTACTTGTATACATTCCTTGTATACGAACTTAAATAAAATACTTTTGACAAGAAAAAAAAGTGATTTTTTTTCCCCAAAAAGTGCGCTTGTAAGACCGCTGCGCCAAAACGGTGTGACAAAAAGTATTGCAATGACCGCCATTTTTTTCTCTGGTGTTAGAAAAAAACATTTATAATGTTTGGGGTTCTAAGTAATTTTCTAGCAAAAAAAATTGTTTTTAACTTGTAAACACTGAGTCTGAAAAAGAGGCCTGATCTTTAAGTGGTTATAATAACGCAGTGCCGTATCTTAAACAAAAAATGGCCTGGTCATGAAGGGGGGTAAACCTTCTGGAGCTGAAGTGGTTAAAGTGGTAGTAAAGGCATTTTTATTTTATTTATACCTACAGCACAGACTCAGTTGATCACTTGTAAACACAGAGCTGGCAGAGGTGGCCTTCTCACTTCCTCTGCTGGCTCTGAGTTTACAAGTGACTGTTATCAGGTGCATTCCTGCACAAACTCCCGTCTGATTTCTCCGGGAAAATGCAATTTGCCTGTATTTTCTGCAGTGCTAAAAAAACACCCATCACACCATGAGAACTAGTGTCAGGTAAAACCACAACTGTCATTATGTCCCAACCTGCAAGGTTTGAGTGGCAGTTGAAAAATGATGAAATGTACCGGTAAGCTTAGTTTCTTGCAGATACATTTTCTAACTGCCTAACCCCATATTTATGAAATTAGGTAGTGTGTTAAGCTGGGCATACACTAATTGACTTTCAAATGAAAATTTTTCATTTGAAAAAAATGTATTCTAATTGTTGGAAAGGTGAAATTGCCATTTGTTTTCAATCGCAGTGATGAGAACATTTATAAGAACAGCATGGAAATTTTTTCCTGAACAAACAAAATCTCTAATGCCGTGTACACACGAGCGGAATTTCCGTCTGAAAAATCTTGGATGTTTTTTCCTGACGGAATTCCGCTCAAGCTTGTCTTGCATACACACGGTCACACAAAAGTTCTCTGAACTTTCGATCGCCAAGAACACAGTGACGTACAACACTACGACGAGCCGAGAAAATTAAGTTCAATGCTTCCGAGCATGCGTCAAATTGTTTCCGAGCATGCGTGATTTTTTTGCGCGTCCGAATTGCATACAGATGATCGCATTTTCGGATAGGAACTTTTCCGGACCGAAAAATAGAGAACCTGCTCTCAATCTTTTGCTGGCTGGAATTCCGCCAGCAAAAGACTGATAAAGCATACACACGGTCGCATTTTCCGACAAAAAGCTCTCATCTGAGTTTTGCTGGCGGCATTTCTGATCGTGTGTACGCCGCATAACAGTAATCTCTATATAGTGCAATGCTACCACAAAAAATTTTAATGAAATATTAAATATATTCCAATCCTCTATATTTGTGCATTTTCAAATAAAAAAGATAAAATTAGTGATAAATTAAATAATAATTAATGAAATAATTTGAATAACAAATAGACATGGGAACTGTCAAAAAATTTGTTTCGTTTCGTTTCGTATATAAAAAAATTCGTAATTCGTACTTCGTGTACGAAATTCCGTTCGAATTCGCACGAAATACGAAATTCGGACGAATCGTAATTTTTTTTCCGAATCGTTAGTAAAGTTACGAATCGTTACGAATCGTTACGAATCGTTAACGCGGCTAATGAATTGTTGGTTCTCATAACACAGAGAACAATTCGAATCCAACTACAAATATCGAATTTCAATTTCAAGTTACGAATCGTTACGAATCGTTACGAATAGTTACGAATCGTTAGTAAATCCAACTACCAATATCAAATTTCAACTAATTTGAACGAAATTATTATAGCAGATATAACGAATGAATTCGAATGAATTCGAATGACAAAGTGTCATTTTTGCAGAAAAAAAAAAGCGTAGGGGTCCCCCCAAATTCAATAACCAGGCCCTTCAGGTCTGGGATGGATATTAAGGGGGACCCCAGCCAAAAAAAAAATAAAAATGGCGTAGGGTCCCCCTCAAAATCCATACCAGACCCTTGAGGTCTGGGATGGATTTTAAGGGGAACCCTAGCCAAAAAAAATGGCGTGGGGTCCCCCATAAAATCCATACCAGACCCTTTATCCGAGCACGCAACCTGGCAGGCCGCAGGAAAGGAGGGGGGACGAGAGCGCCCCCCCCCTCCCGCCTGAACCGTACCAGGCCACATGCCCTCAACATTGGGAGGGTGCTTTGGGGTCCCCCCCAAAGCACCTTGTCCCCATGTTGATGAGGACAAGGGCCTCATCCCCACAACCCTGGCCGGTGGTTGTGGGGGTCTGCGGGCGGGGGGCTTATCGGAATCTGGAAGCCCCCTTTAACAAGGGGACCCCCAGATCCCGCCCCCCCCCTGTGTGAAATGGTAAGGGGGTACAAAAGTACCCCTACCATTTCACCAAAAAAGGTGACAAAAATGGTAAAAATGACAGGAGACGGTCTTTGACAATTCCTTTATTAAAATCTTCTTTCTTCTTTCTTCTGGTCTTCCTTTCTTCATCTTCTCCTTCCATCATCTTCTCCTTCCGTCATCTTCTTCCATCGTCTTCTTCCTTCGATTCGCTTCTTCTTCCTCCGGTCTTCTCGTCCTTCTCGTCCGGCGTCGTCCTTCTCGTCCGGCATCGGCGTCTCTTCTCGCAGGCCGCTCCTCGCAATGGGAGGCTCCCGCTCTGTGAGGCTCCGCTCCGCTGACAGGTCTTTTATAACGAAGGCACCTGGTAACCCCGCCCCCTCTGACGCATTCGTTATAAAAGACCTGTCAGCGGAGCGGAGCCTCACAGAGCGGGAGCCTCCCATTGCGAGGAGCGGCCTGCGAGAAGAGACGCCGATGCCGGACGAGAAGGACGAGAAGACCGGAGCAAGAAGAAGCGAATCGAAGGAAGAAGAAGATGGAAGAAGATGGAAGAAGATGGAAGAAAATGACGGAAGGAGAAGATGAAGAAAGGAAGACCAGAAGAAAGAAGAAAGAAGATTTTAATAAAGGAATTGTCAAAGACCGTCTCCTGTCATTTTTACCATTTTTGCCACTTTTTTGGTGAAATGGTAGGGGTACTTTTGTACCCCCTTACCATTTCACACAGGGGGGGGGGCGGGATCTGGGGGTCCCCTTGTTAAAGGGGGCTTCCAGATTCCGATAAGCCCCCCGCCCGCAGACCCCCACAACCACCGGGCACGGTTGTGGGGATGAGGCCCTTGTCCTCATCAACATGGGGACAAGGTGCTTTGGGGGTCTCAGACCCCCAAAGCATCCTCCCAATGTTGAGGGCATGTGGCCTGGTACGGTTCAGGCGGGAGGGGGGGCCGCTCTCGTCCCCCCCTCCTTTCCTGCGGCCTGCCAGGTTGCGTGCTCGGATAAGGGTCTGGTATGGATTTTATGGGGGACCCCACGCCATTTTTTTTGGCTAGGGTTCCCCTTAAAATCCATCCCAGACCTCAAGGGTCTGGTATGGATTTTGAGGGGGACCCTACGCCATTTATTTATTTTTTGGCTGGGGTCCCCCTTAATATCCATCCCAGACCTGAAGGGCCTGGTTATTGAATTTGGGGGGACCCCTACGCATTTTTTTATCAATGACTTCAATGAATGACAGTTCTCTGTATTACGGATCCGACAATTCATTTGCCGGCAATAGCTGCGAGTGATTTTAAATAGTTTTTTTTTCCTGCAAAAATGACACTGTGCAGGAACAGTTCTCTATATTAGATATACTGAATCTCGAAGCATTCGAAGCATTCGTTATATCCGCTATTATAATTTCTTTCATATTAGTTGAAATTAGATATTTGTTAGTTACAATACAACATTCGAATTGTTCTCTGTATTACGGGAATCGGCAATTAGCCGCGAGTGATTTTAAATGTCTTTTTTCCTGCAAGAGTTGTAAGCACAGGAAACATGACCCCATTCATAGGCATACTATAGAGTATATAGTATATAGAAGGGGTCATGTTTCCCGTGCTTACAACTCTCTCTGTACAATGTGTCATTTTTGCAGGAAAAAAAGACATTTAAAATCACTCGCGGCTAATTGCCGATTCCCGTAATACAGAGAACAATTCGAATGTTGTACCCCTACCTACCCCTACCATTTCACCAAAAAAGTGGCAAAAATGGTAAAAATGACAGGAGACGGTCTTTGACAATTCCTTTATTAAAATCTTCTTTCTTCTTTCTTCATCCTTCGGTTTCTTCATCTTCTCCTTCCGTCATCTTCTTCCATCTTCTTCTTCCTTCGATTCGCTTCTTCTTCCTCCGGTCTTCTCGTCCGGCGTCGTCCTTCTCGTCCGGCATCGGCGTCTCTTCTCGCAGGCCGCTCCTCGCAATGGGAGGCTCCCGCTCTGTGAGGCTCCAATCCGCTGACAGGTCTTTTATAACAAAGGCACCTGGTGACCCCGCCCCCCCTCTGACGTCATGGGGAAAGCCATAGGGAATTCCACATGACGTCCCCATGCGTCAGGGGGCGGGGTTACCAGGTGCCTTTGTTATAAAAGACCTGTCACCCGGAGCGGAGCCTCACAGAGCGGGATCCTCCCATTGCGAGGAGTGGCCTGCGAGAAGAGACGCCGATGCCGGACGAGAAGGACGACGCCGGACGAGAAGGACGAGAAGACCGGAGGCAGAAGAAGCGAATCGAAGGAAGAAGAAGATGGAAGAAGAAGATGACGGAAGGAGAAGATGACGGAAGGAGAAGATGAAGAAAGGAAGACCAGAAGAAAGAAGATTTTAATAAAGGAATTGTCAAAGACCGTCTCCTGTAATTTTTACCATTTTTGCCACTTTTTTGGTGAAATGGTAGGGGTACCCCCTTACCATTTCACACAGGGGGGGGCCGGGATCTGGGGGTCCCCTTGTTAAAGGGGGCTTCCAGATTCCGATAAGCCCCCCGCCCGCAGACCCCCACAACCACCGGCCAGGGTTGTGGGGAAGAGGCCCTTGTCCTCATCAACATGGGGACAAGGTGCTTTGGGGGGGACCCCAAAGCACCCTCCCAATGTTGAGGGCATGTGGCCTGGTACGGTTCAGGCGGGAGGGGGGCCGCTCTCGTCCCCCCCTCCTTTCCTGCGGCCTGCCAGGTTGCGTGCTCGGATAAAGGGTCTGGTATGGATTTTGAGGGGGACCCCACGCCATTTTTTTTTTTTTTGGCCGGGGTTCCCCTTAAAATCCATCCCAGACCTGAAGGGTCTGGTATGGATATTTGGGGGGAACCCCACGCCATTTTTTTTTTGGCTGGGGTACCCCTTAATATCCATACCAGACCTGAAGGGCCTGGTTATTGAATTTGGGGGGACCCCTACGCTTTTTTTTTTTTTTTTTTTTATATATCAATGAATGACTGTTTTTTAAATAGCTTTTTTTTCTGCAAAAATGACACTTTGTCATTCGAATCATTCGAATTCATTCGAATGCATTCTAATTCATTCGAATGCATTCGAATTCATTCGTTATATCTGCTATAATAATTTCGTTTGAATTAGTTGAAATTTGATATTGGTAGTTGGATTCGAATAATTTGGAGCTGAAATTCGTAAACGGAATTTTTCCTGCAAAAATGACACTTTGTCATTCGAATTCATTCGAATCCATTCGAATTCATTTGAATTCATTCGAATTCATTCGAATCATTCGGCGACGAAATTCGTAAACGGAATTTCGTATTCCGTACGGAATTCGTAAAAAAAAAATTTGTACTACAGATTCGTAAATTCGTACGAATTTCGAAAAATTCGTACGAATTACGAATTCGTACGAAACGAATCGCACATGTCTAATAACAAATATAATTTACAAAGTGAAAAAGCTCATCACAGGATCCCATACACCTTCCAGTAAATGTGCAGTCCCAGAAAGCATAGGAATTTCTTCACAAAAAATGTTCTTCACTTAATCACCACAGTGTCCTTCACCCCACCTCATGGGTGTCCTCTCCAGTGTTGGTCATCTTACTTTAAAAAAGTAATTAGTTAAGTTACAAATTACTTCTCCCAAGTAATTGAGTTAGTAACTCAGTTACTACATTGGAAAAGTAATTAGTTACTCAGCAAAGTAACTGACTTTTTTTTTTTTAATATTCTTAGGGGCGGGTCTAGTATTACTGTAAGCAAGGGGCGCGTTCCCCCCTGCACGTCTATTTCCCCTCTGTACCCCCCTGCTCATCTGTTCCCCCCCAACACATATATCTGTTCCCCCTCTGTACCCCACTACACGTCTGCCCCCCCCACACACATATATCTGTTCCCCCTCTGTAAATCTGTCCCCCCCAAACTCACGGATCGGATCGTTGCTCGGATCAGAGTCACGGATCGGTTCATTTTTCGGATCAGCAAATAATTGAATTTGCAAAAACCTTTGAAAATTCCACCACCATAAAGCCCCCACTGTAATATCCACGTCATCTCCCCAACTGTAATATTGGCTGAGTATAGCTGGGTACGGCTGAGCATGGCTGGGTATTACCGTGTATGGCAGAGTATGGCAGAGTATGGCAGGGTATGGCAGGGTATGGCAGAGTATGGCAGAGTATGGCAGGGTATTGGCAGGGTATTGGCAGGGTATTGGCAGGGTATGGCCAGGGTATTGGCAGGGTATTGCCAGGGTATTGCAGAGTATTGCCAGGGTATTGCCAGGGTATTACCGAGTATTGGCAGAGTATTGCCAGGGTATTGCAGAGTATTGCCAGGGTATTGCCAGGGTATTGCCGAGTATTGCCAGGGTATTGCCAGGGTATTACCGAGTATTGGCAGAGTATTGGTAGGGTATTGCAGAGTATTGCCAGGGTATTGCCAGGGTATTGCCGAGTATTGGCAGAGTATTGGCAGGGTATTGCAGAGTATTGGCAGGGTACTGGCTGGGTATTGGCAGAGTATTGCCAGGGTGTTGCAGAGTATTGGCAGGGTGTTGGCAAGGTATTGGCTGGGTATTGCAGAGTATGGAGGGATGGCTGCTGCCATCCGATCTCTCCCCTCTGTGTACAGATCTGTACACAGAGGGGAGACCGGCGTCATCTTGACGCCGGTTTGTTTACAAGTGATCGCTCCGTCATTTGACGGAGCAATCACATTGTAAACGGCCGACGGGTGCACCAAGATGGCCGCCGCTCCGGAGCTAGGCCGGAGCGGCGGCCATCGGGTGCACCAAGATGGCCGCCGCTCCGGAGCTAGGCCGAAGCCGCGGCCTTTCCTAAGGCCGAGCCCGCGGATGGCTCTGCAGATCGCGGCGGGTAATTGCGGTAACGCCGCCCCAGTAATGGGAACGCCGTTTACTTTAGCGGCGTTAGTTACAACACTGGTCCTCTCACCAGCTGAACTGCACCGTAATTTACAAATGGGGTTGCTGGCAGTTTGTTGCCAGACTATGTGATGTACAGCACAATTTACTGAGTAATCAGGACTATGAGGTCAATTCACCAAGAGTTAAATACCGGCAACTAAAATGTGGTAAAATACTGCATGCAGTAAATCAGTTGTGAAATGTCAACAAAGTGGTATTTGTTCGATTTAGCGGTAATTACCGCATTATTTAATGTGGTAATTTACCGCATTTAGCTTGTTGCTAAAGAGTGGGCCGGGAAGCCGGCCACGTCCTTAACAACCGATGACTCATCAGCTGTCAGCGGTCTTCTCCGCTGACAGCTGATTGTAAAAAAAAAGCAGACAATTAAAAGTATGAAAAAAAAAAAAAAAAAAACAGTGTGGGGTCTGTTATTGATAATTGTCAATATGTTTTTTTTTACTATCAGCTGACATCTGAAGAGTCATTTGTTGTTAAAGTGGTTGTTAAGCCACTTGTATAAAATGCTCCTATCCCCTCTGTATTATAACAATAAGTTCCCCTGTGTCTGTGTTATATCATAAATATGCTTATCTGTACTGATAACACCGCGTCTTCTTGTGATCAGTTGCCTGAGCCTCCTCTCTCCTGTCCTCTGCCTAGCTGACCGTTCAAGTGGGAGGGGCCAAGCACTGCAGCTAACGTCAGCCGGACAGGAGAGAGGAGAGAGAGCCGAGGAGTCACATGACCACAGGAAGATGGTGTGTTATCAGTACAGGTAAGCATATTTATGATATAACAGAAACAGGTGAACTTCTTGTTCTAATACAGAGAGGATGGGGGCTTTTAATGTTAACTATGAGAGCAGCGGGGGGGGGCGCTGACACGAGTAGACACTCAGAGAGGGGAGGGGGGAGAGGACACAGGAGACAGAGAACAAGGCTGCGATTGACTTCAGTGTCAGAGCTCAGCAGCCCTGATATATCGGAGTCAGTGTACAGGGGGTGGGTCGAAACTGGCATGATCAGACAGGTATTACAGGTGATACAGGGGGCCAAATGACACAGCACAAGTGCTGTGTTGTATAACATGCTTTAAGAGAATAGGATCTGGATTTTTTTGGGTTAACAAACGCTTTAGGGTCGAGGTGGCCGGCTTCCCGGCCCACTCCTTAGCAACCAGCTATTTGTCAAAGAACAGCCTGGGGGTCCCCCAACCCCGGGCTGTTTTTTGACAACTACCCCATGTGCAGTGGTGTATCATCCTTGTCTGCATGGTGTTCACTGTGCACCGGCCCCCGAGGGGAGCCCACTGTGACCCACACTGCACACATGGATGATCCTCTGGTTTGCAGCTGGGGATGATCGGTACAGCGGGAGGCACACCTGTAAGCACCAGTCTCCCTGCATGGCTTGACAGCCACTTCTCCTCCTCTCTGTGCTGCGGCTATCAGTGCCTGCGGCTGTCCCTCTCGCAGCACCGATCATCCCTGGCTGTTCTCTGTGTTCTCCGCCTCCGCTCTACTCTTCCTCCGCCCCTCCCTTCTCCTCCGGCCCGCTGTGTACTCCTTCTCCACCCACCCTTGTCCCTGCGCAATCGGTTTCCCTCCTCTCCTCTCCCGCCGGCTGCGGGGGATGTTTCAGGGTGGAGAGCGGAGGAGGGGACTGGTAAATATGTCATTTACCGGCTCCTTCCTTTTCTAAATCAGATATAGAAAGTGTACCCCTGATATCTCACCAAAGCCCACCAACAGGGCTGCTAAAAAAAAAAATACTGCAAAAAGTATTAAAAAATGTAATTGTCAACTGACAACCCTCACCCTGCCGACACTGTCCACTGTGTGGAAAAAAATGTAAAACAAAGTTAATTGTAAAAAAATTAATACATTAAAATAAAAAACGACTGACACCATTCACTGCCCTACTGAAACCAACCTCTGCCCTACTGACACCGCCCAATGCCTCATACCCCCCCCCCCCCCCAACGCCGCCAACCACCTTTCCCCCAAAACATTTAAAGAAATATCTAAAATAAAATAAAAAAACTGTAAAAAATAATAGAGAATAAAATAATAAAAACAAATAAACTAGTGACACCAACCACTGGCACTGCCCAACACCCCCCCCCCCCCCCCAAATCATTCTGAAAAAAAATAATAAAAAAGAAAATTGTAAAAAAGAATGTAACATTTTTTTTTAAAATAAGAATAAAAATAAAAATTATTCTGAACTGTCCATTGCTCTACTGACACTGTCCACTGCCCTAGTGTGTCACTGGCCGCCAGCAAAAAAAAAATAAAAAAATTAAATTATAAAAAAATAATAAACAAAATGAAATAATAAAAATAAAGAACTACTGACACCGTCCACTGCCCTACTGGCACAATCCTACACATAATACCCACTGCTGTACACTCCACACTCCTCACCTGCACATACTACCCACCTACATACACTCTGCACTTCTCTCCTGCACATACTACCCACCTCCATACACGCCACACTCCTCTGCTGCACATACTACCCCCCTCCATACACTCTGCACTCCTCTCTTGCACATAGTACTCACCTCCATACACTCCACAGTCCTTTCCTGCACATACCACCCACCTTTACCACCCACACTCCACACTCCTCTCCTGCACATACTACCCACCACTATACACTCCTACTCCTCTCTTGCACATACTACTCACCTCCATACACTCCACACTCCTTTCCTGCACATACTAACCACCTTCATCCGCACTGTACATTCCTTGTTTAACATTACTGCATTCTGTATTCTGATGTAAGTCATCTCAGACTCTATTAAACCATACCCCATTTAGACACGCCCATATTTCGCCGCAGTGTTTGCATTTTATTTTTTCGTGCCTAGGGCCCACTTTTAATATTGCACACGGGCCCGCTGATTTCATGATATGCCCCTGCCCATGTGATACCACCAGCTAAACCCTGGTGGTAATTATCACATGCTTTTTTACTCTCTGGTCCATTTGTGAATTGGACTTAAGAGCTTTTTATGCGCTATTTACCGTAAATATGGCCCCTTCTTTATAAAGTTTGGGGGCCCCTGCTCTAGACAGTAGACCTTAGAAACGTTCCCTTGGTGCCTGGCTCTGTTGAGACATATGCAAATAGGGCCTCCAATACATGAATACAAAATTATGTTTTCATTAACATATTTAAGGGGAAACAAATAACTAAAAAACATTAAAAAAAATTCTTGTTAAAAAAAAAAAAAAAAAAACATTAAAAATGTGTGTACTGTACTCATAATGAAATAAAATTGAATATACATAAAAAAAACAGATATACACAGATGTGCATAAAATAAAATACTACTACTGTACCTGCCAAAATGTGTCGCTAAATGCTATCTCACTGCTAGCCAAACAAATTTGAAATTCTGTAACCCTGACGTTTGTTTGCTCATTTTAGATGAGTTAATATGGACTAGGGCTGTTTGTGGAGCAGATTTGGTAGGCAACTGGTAAAATCTCACATGCTGCTTTCCCTGAACGAAACTGAATTGTAGGTGATTGTGTGCCATCTAGTGGTAACAAACCGAAATTGCATGACTGTATTTTTTGGAGTTTTCATCAATCTACAACAGTGCCACTGCTGAATGTGAATGTGCACATGGACTCTCTATTTCATTTTCAAGCTAATTATCCTGTCATAAGGAAATGTTTGAACATGAATACAGCGGATAGTTTAAGAACTGTACCTGCATATGGAACAAGATGGATAATAAATTCTACAGTGTTCATTATCCCACATTTGTTATCTGTAGCAAGAGGCCTAATGGTGACCTCAATGGTTAGGGAGAGCTGACATCCTTCCTCAAAGAATAATGGGCGCCAGTCACTTTTTGAATGCAAACAAGAGATTTATTGTCTCTTAACATGGTGGTTCTAGCCAGCTCAGTAGATTGCTTTAAGAAAGGCCTGGATACTTTCCTAAATGTACATAATATAACTGGGTACTGACATTTATAGGTAAAGTTGATCCAGGGAAAATCCGATTGCCTCTCGGGGGATCAGGAAGGAATTTTTTTACCCTGCTTTAGCAAATTGGAGAATGCTCTGCTGGGGTTTTTTTTGCCTTCCTCTGGATCAACTGTGGGTATAGAATGGGGTATATGGGATTGTATGATATATATATATGTATATATATATATTTTTTGTTTAATTTGTGGTTGAACTGGATGGACTTGTGTCTTTTTTCAACCTAACTAACTATGTAACTATGTAACTATGTAACATAACTGAGGAGAGAGGGTTAGGACCAGGACACCCTTGAGTAGATGCAATGATAATTGGCAGACTCAGAGACTTCTATAGGTAGACAGCTATACAGTGGAAGGCCTCCAGCCGGATAACACTTCTGTATAGGTAGGACTGCTGTCTCCTATGGCAACTAATCTTGTAACAGTCACTAACGGTAATTGTACATAACTCTTGGTAACACGGAACAGTCGTTTTACTTTTCTCACAGTGTCCCACTGTAGATCTTCACTCACTGAGCTCCCAGTCTCTCACTAGACTTCCATATCCCAGTCATCACTGAATCCCCTGAGCTCTTCCACAACTATCCCGCTGTATACTCCTCAAGCGCCACCCCCGCTATCCCGCTGGGTCCCTGGCTTGGCACTTGCTGATGCTTTCCCACTTCTTCACCATCCCCGGTTGGTGAGAAGACTGCTCTGGTACTTGCTTCAACTTACTCACAGTAGTCTCCCGTAACAAGGTGGATGATCCCTTAGTGGCGACAGCTTGTCCTCTACCTCCGACCACAACTGGTTCTCCATCCGGCTAAAACCTTCTCAACTCGGTTGGACTCCAATCCTGCAGTCCCAACCCTATGCTGCTTCTCCTGCTCCTGGAAAGGCTTTAGGCAGCCTAGCAGTCAGGTGTCCTCAGGATAGGCTTCAGGCGTCCAGGTGGCACAGAACCGCAATCACCTGACTCCACCCAAATAAATAGGCTCTCCCATCAGGCCAAGGGTCTTAAAGAAACCCTGGCCCATTGGCTAAGATACCCCATACATTCATAATCTGTCCTTGCTATGCCCTTGTCTGTCTAATGTCACCAGCTACAATGTCACCTAATGACAGAAGAGAAAAGTGCAGCAATTCCATAATTAGGGGGAAATCAGTGGATCTTCGAACAATTAGCCAGGACAATTACTACCTGGCAGCAGGGGCGTAACTATAGGGGGTGCAGCAGTAGCGAGCGCAACCGGGCCCTGTGCTGCAAGGGGCCCATGCCGCCCCCTCTACATATGGCCGGTGGCAGCATAGGCGGTTAGGCACTGGGCACACGGGTGGCTGGAGGTGGGGGGTGACTAGCAGAGCTCCATGCTCGACTACCGCACTGGCTGCTTTTTAGTTGTGCATTCCCCACACAACCTGTGTCCTCTGCCGCTCCTCCGGGTCCCCCTCTCCTGCTCCATGCAGTGCTGCTCAGTCCGGTGTCTGTCCTCCCCAGTCCAGCCCCCTGAGTCCGGCTCACACTGCACTGCATGCTTCTCCCGGGCAAATAAACTTTAAGCACACAGATGCAGTGCAGCCCTATGAGAGCCGGCTACCCAAAGGACACCGCAGGCTTGTCTGCCAGCACCCCCCTCCTCCCCGTCATACACAGATGTTGACAGGTCTTTCTGGGAGATATGTCCCCTAAGGACAGGGACCCCATCTCCCCTGGGGACAGGGCCCAGTTCTCCCTAAAGGACAGGGACCCCATTTCCCTTGGGGACAAGGACCCCATCTCCTCTAGGGACAGAGCCAACTTCTCCCCAGAGGACAGGGACCTAATTTCCTGTGAGGACAGGGACCCCATTTTCCATGGGGACAGGGACCCCTTCTCACCTGGGGACAGGGACCCCATCTCCAATGGGGACCCCATCTCCCCTGGGAACAGGGCCCACTTCTCCCCAGAGGACAGGGACCCCATTTCCCTTGGGGCAGGAACCCCTTCTCACATGGGGACAGGGACTCCATCTCCCCTAAGGACAGGGACCCCATTTCCCCTGGGGACAGGACCCACTTCTCCCCAGACGACAGGGACCCCATTTCACTTGGGGACAAGGACCCCATCTCCCCTAAGGTCAGGGATCCCATCTCTCCCCTGGGGACAGGGACCCCATCTCCCCTGGGGACAGGGCCCAGTTCTCCCTAAAGGACAGGGATCCCATTTCCCTTGGGGACAAGGACCCCATCTCCTCTAGGGACAGAGACAACTTCTCCCCAGAGGACAGGGACCTAATTTCCTGTGAGGACAGGGACCCCATTTTCCATGGGGACAGGGACCCCTTTTCACCTGGGGACAGGGACCCCATCTCCAATGGGGACCCCATCTCCCCTGGGAACAGGGCCCACTTCTCCCCAGAGGACAGGGGCCCCATTTCCCTTGGGGACAAGGACCCCATCTCCCCTAAGGTCAGGGACCCCATCTCCCCTGGGGACAGGGCCCACTTCTCCCCAGAGGACAGGGACCCCATTTCCCTTAGGGACAGGGACTCCTACTTATGTGGGGACAGGGACCCCATCTCCCCTAAGGACAAGGACCCAATCTCTCCTGGGGACAGAGCCCACTTCTCCCCAGAGGACAGGGACCCAATTTCCCTTTCCCTTCTTTCTCTTTGTCTCAAAGGTGTAACATCATAGGTCTGTTTAGACCTCTGATATCTCATCAAAGTCCCCCAACGGGACTCCTAAAAATTTTTAAAAAATAATAATAAAAAATGCTGATACCAGTGGTGGAACTACAGGGCTCACAAAAGTCGTACCTGTGACCGAGCCCTGGAGTTCCACCACCGGACTCGGAGGGAAGGGCCTCGGCTGGGGTTCTGGACAGGAGACCCAGGGCACATGCCCCAGTTGTATGAGATATCACTCTGCCCAGTGTTGCCTGTGTTATCATGACTGTGACATTATGGCAGACACATCGGACATTTTAGCCACTATTTTGGGACCATTGTCATTTATACAGCGATCAGTGCTATAAAATGCATTGATTACTGTGTAAATGACACTGGCAGTGAAGGGGTTAACCACTAGGGGGCGGTGAAGGGGTTAAGTGTGTCCTAGGGAGTGATTCTAACTGTGAGGGGGCTGGACTAGAACATGACAGAGAGCAGTGATCACTGTCCTGTCCGCGCTGCGGCACGGCGGGAAATTCAAAGGAGCGTACAGGTACGCCCATTTGCCTAGCTGTTGCCTAGCTGTGCCATTCTTCCGATGTACATGTACATGTGGCGGTTGGCAAGCGGTTAAAGTATTGTTTTTTTTTTCTAAAATAACAAACACGTATACTTACCTGCTTTGTGCAGTGGTTTTGCACAGAGCAACCCGGATCCTCCTCTTCTCGGGTTCCAGGCCGGAGCTCCTGGCTCCTTCCTCCTGCCGGGTGCCCCGACAGCAAGCAGCTAGCTGTGGGGGCATCCAAGCAGGTGTGCTCCTGACCTGCAGCTTTGTGTGTCCATTCACACACACAGAGCCACAGCTCGGCCCATGCCTCTGTCTTCTGATTGGCTCACTTGGTGTGATTGACAGCAGCGGGAGCCAATGGCCAATCAGGAGTACGAGTCCCTGGAGAGGCAAAGCTCTCGTGGACATCGCTGGATTAAGAGGGGGCTCAGGCTACATAAATTCTATGTGACCCTAGGTCACCGAGCTACAACCCTTTTTTTTTTTTAAATGTCCATGGCAGGTGAGGCCCTGCCTCACCTAACTGCACGTCCCTGATACCAATCAGCTTCCAGGTTTTTTGTCAAAGCCTAATTGAACAAGCTGAAGTTAGAAGTCGATTGGATACCATGCACAGCTGCACCAAATTTTGCACGCTCCAGCTTTAGTAAATCGACCCCAATGTGTTGCTAGACCAGGGGCAGTGGACAAAAGTCACATGTCCTAGGTACTTGGGATACCACTAAGTTTCCTATGTTTTCTGCTTAACAATGTGTTGATAGACCAGGGGCAATGGACAGGAGACCCAGGACATGTGCCCCAGATGCCCAGGATATCACTTTGCCCAGTGCTGAATGTATAGCGATATGTCAACTGACACGGGGCACAAGAGAGAAGACCTAAGGAATATGTCCTTGGTGCCTGGGTCTAGTGAGACCTACAGTATTTGAATGTAGATACAGTGGAAAGTTTAAGAACTGTGCATGCATATAGAACAAGATAGATAATAAATTCTACAATGTTCATTATCCCACATCTTTGATGTACAAAAGTTAATTTACCAGAAATAATGAGAAGATGAGATATTTTAAATATTAATGTTCAAGTGGTGTGCCCATTTAAAAAAAAAAATTAAAAGTCAGCAGCTACAAATACTGCAGCTGCTGACTTTTAATAATCGGACACTTACCTGTCCAGCGATGCGGGGGATCGAAGTCCTGCTCATCCCCCCTCCGTTCGGCAGTGCCAGCATTGTAACTGTGGGCGCTTGAAGCCACAGCCGGACACCCACTGCGTATGCGCGAGCAGCGTCGTACGCCGTGAGTGGCCGCCCAATCATCTGGGACCTGTCACATGTCCCAGATGATTGACAAGAAGGAGAGGGCAGAGCTGAGCCCTTCCTGTGCCGAGAGGAAGTGATGTCACCAGCCCAGGCACTGAAGGAAGCAGACTATGAGGGATCCCCTAGCAACAGCCATTTAGAGATGAGTTAAAAAATAAAAAAATTCCAAATGTTTTATTATTTATTTTATTTTTTAGGAACATTAATGTTTTTTTTTTTGGGGTGCAACCCCACTTTAACTTGGTTGGCTGTTTAAAGTGAACCCAAATTCATTGGTTTTATGAATATGTAAGCTTCAGTCTAAACAAAAAGAAAAGTTAAAGTGTTAGTTCACCTTTTTAGAAAAAATGAAAAGGTAAACTAACACCATTCATCCTCCCCCGATCCCTGCTGTACTTACCTCCATGAGTGCTAAGCTGTCAGTGTCCATGCAAATGATGCAGCAGTCTGGAATGGATTAGAGTGATTCTGATTGGTCAGTGCTGGCACAGAGTATTGCCCTGATCCACTCCAGAAGTTCTGCAGAGAGATGAGGGAGAAGAGCAGGTATTTTAAATCTGCTAATAGCTCAGCACCCACAGAGGTAAGTACAGCAGGGACCAGGTGGGTTGGGAGGGTGTAGGGTGTTCAGAATGGGCAGAGGGTGAGGAGAAATATCCTTAAAAAAAAGGGGGTCCATGCCCTCATGAAGAGAGGTGGGAACACACAGCGGAGTACTCCTAAGATACAGTTTATTGAAAAATTGCACACAAATAAACAGTTTAACCACTTTAGCCCCGGAAGAATGTACCCCCTTCCTGACTAGAGCACTTTTTGCGATTCGGCACTGCATCATTTTGACAATTGCGCGGTCGTGCGACGTTGTACCCAAACAAAATTGTCCTTTTTTTCTCACAAATAGAGCTTTCTTTTGGTGGTATTTGATCACCTCTGCGGTTTTTATTTTTTGCGCTATAAACAAAAAAAGACCGGCAATTTTGAAAAAAACACATTATTTTTTTACTTTTTACTATAATAAATATCCCCCAAAAATATATAAAAAAAATTTTTTTTCCTCAGTTTAGGCTGATAAAAAAAATAGCAATAAGCGTATATTGATTGGTTTGCGCAAAAGTTATAGTGTCTACAAAATAGGGGATAGATTTATAGCATTTTTTTATTATTTATTTTTTACTAGTAATGGCGGTGATCTGCGTTTTTTGTCGTGACTGCGACATTATGGCGGACACATTGGACAATTTTGACACATTTTTGGAACCACTGGCATTAATACAGCGATCAGTGCAATTAAAAATGCATTGATTACTGTAAAAATGTCACTGGCAGTGAAGGGGTTAACACTAGGGGTGGTGAAGGGGTGTTCCCTGGGAGGTGATTCTAACTGAAGGGGGAGGGACTAACTACAGGAAGTGACAGATTGTGGTTCCTAGCTAATAGGAACACACGATCTGTCACTCCTGTCAGAACAGAACAGGGAAGTGTGTGTTTACACACACTCGTCCCTGTTCTGTGTCTCCTGGTCACGATCGCTCGTGGCCAGTGGTCATCGTGACCATCGGCCACGACCATCAGCACCCCCGCTGTGCCTGCTATCCAGACCCCGTGAGCCCACATACAGTTACGTTGTGTCGTGCAGGGGAGCCAACCTGCCGCAGTAAAACTGTGGTAAATGGTCCGGAAGCGGCTTAGAGTAAAGCCCCATACACACGGTCGGACTTTTTCATGGATTCTGTCCGATCGGACAATGTTGTTGAAAAATCAGACCGTGTGTATGCACCATCGGACAGTGTACGTCGGATTGTCCGACGGACAAAGTCTTATCTCCTGCTGGATAGATTTGCCGACAACACGGTCCGATCACACCAAATCCGATCGTGTGTACGGTTGTCCGACCGGACAAAGTGCTACGCATGCTCAGATCACATTACAAGACCAAAGCTATTGGCTACTAGCCTCTACGTAGTCCCGTCGTAGGCAACAAACGTCACCACGTTCAGAATGATCGGATTTTCCGACAACTTTGTCCGACCGTGTGTACGCAAAACCAACATCAGACAAAGTATGACGGACAGGATCCGACCGACCTGGTCCGCGGATTGTCCGACCGTGTGTATGGGGCTTAACTCCACTTCTGTGGGGAAAAAAAATTGCAAATAAAGAAAAAAGAATATAGCGTGTACAATTGCGATACAAGTCATATTGTAATTAAATGTTATTAAAAATGACCTTTCCTTTTCAATCTGCAGCCACTGTAATTTTCTATAAATGCAATACAAAATGGCTACATGGAGTTGTTCTGTACACAGAATGTGTACTGACCACTCCCCAGAAACATCATTTCATGCTTGTGTGATTGGCTCACCAGTTTTCCCAGAAGCCTGCCTAAGATACAAGTCAGATTTTAGGCATCCCCTGCAACAAAAATTAAATTTTTAGTGAGATATTTCCAATAGGAACACGTCTAAAGGGATGCAGGCCCAGCAGCTTTCCTCATTAGTGCTCAGCAGCTGCACACCTGACTGATAATTATAAAACCACTCCCATTGGACTCACTCTGCCCAGAGGCACAGACAAACACACAGGGATTTCTTCAGAATAACAAAAAGGTAGGAATCTGCAACAAAGATTGTTATAATCCTTGCAATGTACATAGATCACCCAGAGGGGAATGTTTTTTTCTCAACAAAAGTGGAGTTACGCTTTAACATTCACAAAGATTGGCAAAAAAGTTTAAAATTACAACGTTGTCCTTCTAAAAACACACTCCAGAGATACCAGCCATGGCAGTTCCATCCATACAAGACACTAAAATGGTTGGTGATAATGACACATGAAAAGGGGGTCTAGAGGGGTCCTGGGAAACCTAAGGGGCACTTGCAACTGAATGCTATGTGCCTACATTTAGGACATCCAAGTCCACTATATGCCCTGTCCAGCAGCTGGAAATTAGTGTCGGGAAGGTGCTTAGAGATAGGTAAACAGAGAGCTTGTCTATTCATAATACAGCTCTGCAAGTTTCTTTGTTCCTCTGCTTATGTGGAGGGGGGGGGGTGTGCCTTTCCTCCAATCATCCCACACACAGTGTATGCCCAGACTCTCCTCCCACTGCTGAATGAGGAAACTAAATTTGTAAAACGGTATGCACTTTCTAAAGAGTGTAGAAAGCTGAATACAGCAGATATACATACTTAAAACTTATGTTGGAGGATTTGTTTCATCCCTGTGTATCATCTGAGCCTGGTAACTTCACTGGGTATATGTAAGGGTTTACCTCCACTTTAACTCTATGTGAACTGCACAAAGCGACACATTAGTGACCTCACAGAGGGATTCAGAGCATGCAGCTCCAGTTGAACTGCCCCCTGTGCCATGTCTGTCGCAGACACAGCACAGAAAATAAGGCAGATCAATGCTAATTAACAAAAAAATTTGTAAGGCCTTAAGAAATAAGGTTGTGGATGCCTATGAGTTTGGCAAGGGATTTGGGGGCTCCTGCACACAGCTGTACATTAGGGTATCTGATCTTACGTAAAATATGCCTGTTGTTGTGGTGCCTGAGAGTCACAGCTGCAGCATCATTTTTCTGATTGTCATGCATTAAAGAAAATACTGCGTGTGGCTACGGTATATGCACAGCATCAGTGTGGCTACGGTATATGCACAGTTCACGCATATATGCATTTTTTCAAAGCATTAAATCTTTTTTTTTTTTAAATATGCCCATACGTTTGTGTATGTAAATGCGAGTGCCTGTGGTTATGCATGTATAGCATTATCTGTAATGTAAATGCACATTGCCTATTGCACATTTACATTGTAGATGTTGTTCCAAGACACCACCACAACAGGTGTGTTTTATTCCGTGTGGCCGTACACCATAAAGTGTATAAGCCCTAAAAAGCCAATTCAAATCAATAATTTCACTGTAATGTAAATAATGTACATGTGATGTAATTTCAGCCCCACAATTAAATTGCAAGATCTGCAGCTAACTTTTGTGGTGCACTATCCCCAGAGGAGCTGCTGGAATGTTTGAGTTTGCCCAGCTCTCTTAAATACCTTTCCTCCTTGGGAGTTACCGTAATTAATTTCACTGGCCAGAATAATAATTTATTTCGGCCTGTGAAATTAATTAATGCTCAATCGCTAAACGCAGCTAGCGTTAAAGCGGAGTTCCACCGTTTAAAAAAAAAAAAAAAAAAAGCTGCTACAAATACTGCAGCTACTGACTTTTAAAATATGGACACTTACCTGTCCAGGGCACCCGCGATGTTGGCACCCGAAGCCGATCTATCCCTAGGCTGTCGGGTGCTGCCGTCACCATCCTCGGTAGGGCAATTAGGAAGTGAAGCCTTGTGGCTTCACTTCCTGTTTCCTTACTGCAAATGCGCGTCCCAGACTACAGCGGGGGGGGACAGGAAGTGGCGTAGATACCCGCGGGTGGCTTGGGTATCTATGTCCGGAAGTGGGAGCAAAATACCTGTATTAGACAGGTATGTGCTCCCCCCTCCCCCCTGAAAGGTGTCAAATGTGACACCGGAGGGGGGGAGGAACCGGAGGAGCGGAAGTTCCATTTTTGTGTGGAGCTCCGCTTTAACACACATTCAGATGCTTTTTTCTGCCAAAACGTTGCTGCTCCTGGGTGCACTGGTAGTGTTTTTTTTTTTCTTCCTCTAAACGCCCCAGCCACTAAACAGCAGTCGTCCCTTAAAGTAGATATGTGCAATTCGTTTCGTAACTAATCAAAATTCGGCCAAATTTTGCATCTTTCGGACATTCGGATGCATCCAACTAATACGAAAGAAATTATAGCAAATATAACGAATGAATTCAACATGATTCGGTAATTCATTAAAGATCTAATGAAACAAAAGGTCAACTCAAAGTAAATCTTACAGTCCAATTAGCTGATTAATTTTGTGCTTGAGGTTGGATTACTGGCAAAGTGCATTCCTGAGAACTGAGTGAGAAGGGCGTTGTATTGTATTTGAGTAGAGGAGAAGAGATATTGTCATTGTGTGTGTTAATAGATTCAATAAACAAACGACTTTCCAAACTACGAATCATTATAACGAATATATATACATTTATAAATATCGAATTTCATCTAATACGACTGAAATTATAGCGGATATAACGAATGAATTCGACATGATTCGAGATTCAGTATAACAAATATCGACACTCTACGAATAATAACGAATTATCCGTAAACGAATTAGCGTAACATAACGAATATAACAGAATGAAATTATGTATTTTACGAATGCCAACGAACCGAAACTAAACAAAATTTCCCGTTGTGCACAAGTCTACCTAAAAGCAATGTTTTTAGCGCTCAGTGTGCATGAGGCCTTAGGGAAAGAGGTTGTAAACACTGGGCAATAGAGAGCGGAAGAAGAATTGCTCTAGCAAAGAACAGAGAGGATTTATTATGTAAGAGAAGACACAATGGGGTTGTGCAAACTGGTGCAGCTCTGCATAGAGAACAGTCAGCTTCCAGGTTTTTTGTGAAAGTTTAATTGAACAAGCCGAAATTAGAAGCTGATTGGCTACCATGCACAGCTGCACCAGATTGTGAGTATCCAGTCATAGTAATTATCCCCCAATGTTTCTAAATCAAAATGTAACAGTGAAAATTGTGTTACATTTTTTACTAGTTATTTGGAAAAATATCAAAACATTGTTAAAATTATTGGAAAAAAAAAAAAAAACTTCGTCCTTTTCTCTGTTAAGAAATTAGGAAATTGTGTAATGTCCTTCATAAGGGATGTCACTTTTCTAGCAGGAAAGCCCCTACCCTAACTTCATTGTTATCACCCAGTTATATTGTATCTACTGATAGGAAATGTGAAACCTGGTTGTTAATAATTGGTTCATACCAATGTTGAGTTGTAACCCGCAGATACTGTAAAATACATATGAGATGTGCTGTAACCTCTAGCAACCAATCAGTGAGCAGTATTACTGTACAGTAATCTCTAGCAACCAATCAACAAGCAGAAATCATGTGCTGTAACATCTAGCAACTAATCAGTGAGCCGTAATGTGTGCTGTAACCTCTAGCAACCAGTCAGTAAGCGGTAATGATACACTGCAACCTCTGGCAACCAATCGCTGCCTGATCTGATACAGTAAACCGATTTTAAGTCTAGCTGCTATATTATTGTATGTCTCAGAGCAGGTGGAGAGTGAAATTGTATGTGGGGGGGGGGGGGCAAGAAAACGTTTTCCCAGGGTCCAATCAATATTAAAGACGGCCCTGCAAAGTGTAAGAGCCCTTTCACACCGCACCGCCCATAGCGTAGGCAGTAAAACGCCGCTATTTTTAGCGGCATTTTACCATCCGATTTGCGGCGCATTTCGGCCGCTAGCGGGGAGCTTTTACCCCCCGCTGACGGCCGAGAAAGGGTTAAAACCCTCCGCAAAACGGCGCAATAGCGGCGTTTTGCCGGCGGTATTACAGCGCTGCCCCATTGATTTCAATGGGGAGCAGCGGTGGGGGAGCGGTGGGGGAGCGGTGGGGGAGCGGTGGGGGAGCGGTGAGTTCACCGCTCCTTCACTGCTCCAAAGAAGCTGCTGGCAGGACTTTTCCTGACGTCCTGCCAGCGCACCGCTGCAGTGTGAAAGCCCTCGGGCTTTCACACTGCAGACAATGGTGCAGCTGTTCAAGGGCGGATTGCAGGCGCTATTTCTAACGCTATAGCGCCTGCAATACGCCCTTGGTGTGAAAGGGGTCTAAAGGTGATTACTTTTCCATATATAAAAAAGTGTCACACTGCTTATGAAGTATGGAAGCTGGGTATAACATACGTGCAATAAAAAAATAAAATAAATGTGCAAGCTCTGCAATAATAACTGTGTAAACACGTTAATACACTGTGCAAAATAAAGCAATGAATTAAACGTGCAAGCTCATGTCAATTTCATAAACAGTATACACACATTAAAGTGTTCACAAATAAAACAATGTATGGGATTTCATTTAAGTAAGTCCGGTATTCTATATTAAAGTTCATGTATCCAAAGTCTCTTTTATTCTTTGTCTCTCGTCACCTTAATGTGAATATTTGCTTTATTGCTATTTGTATTTGTATTTATATTTTGACTATAAATATGCCACCTCTGTGCTCACTCTCACTTCCTTCATGCTTGTATTAAAGCATGTATAATTAATTTATCCTCCAAGTTGTATTACTCCTCATATGTCTCCTCTCCACTAGGGGCCCTCCTAGGATTACTCCTCATTGTCTGGTCTGAATGGTAGGTGATTTCTCAATTAAAGCCTTCTTCTCTTTCCTCCGCTGATTATTCTCACTCAAAATTTGCAAAGAAATCCTCCCATAGTGTAGTGTTTAACCACTTCAGCCCTGGAAGATTTGGCTGCCCAATGACCAGGCCATTTTTTGCGATATTGCACTGACGTCCTTTTTTTTCCCACAAATAGAGCTTTCTTTTGGTGTTATTTGATCATCTCTGCAGTTTTTATTTGTTGTGCTATTTTGAAAAAAACACAATATTTTGTACTTTTTGCTATAATAAATACCCCCAATTTTTTTTAAAATTCAAATTTTTTCCTCAGTTCAAGCCGATATGTATTCTTCTACATATTTTTGGTAATAAAAATCGTAATAAGCGTATATTGATTGGTTTGCGCAAAAGTTATAGCTTATTGAAAATAGGGGAAAGATTTATGGCATTTTTTTTTTTTTTTCTTTTTTTTTACTAGTTTACTAGTAATGGCAGTCATCAATGATTTTTATCGGGACTGCGACATTATGGCAGACAGATTTGACACATTTTTGGGACCAATGACAATATAAAAATGCACTGATTACTGTGTGTAAATGTCACTGGCAGGGGGGGCGATCAAGTGGTTAACTGTGTTCCCTCGTGTGTGTTCTAACTGTAGGGATGGGACTGACTAGATGAGATGACAGATCGTTGTTCCTAGCTAGTAGGAACACACGATCTGTCTCTCCTCTCCTCACAGAACAGGGATTTGTATGTATACACACACATGTCCCTGTTCTGGCTCTCATGCCCACGATCGGGTGTGGCCGGCAGTCATCGCGACCGCCGGCCACGCGCATCGACACCTCCGCAGTGCAGCGGGCACGCCTGCTTTTCCTACTTAAAGGGCCGATGTACAGCTACGACGGTTCAAGGGAACGCGCCGGCCTGCCCCAGTATAATGACGGCGGCTGGTCAGCAAGCGGTTAAAACCAGTGTATTTATTAACACTTATGTAAAACAATGTGCTACAGGCGCAAAAGGAAAGTATTTAGATATATTCTAGTTTGCTGCAATTAAATAGGAATACCACCCTATATAGTATGAGTAATACATACATACATTATTTATTAACACGCTACAGAATCGCACTTACAACGTAAATGCTTATATTTTGCATAAAAATGACCACGAGTACAGGGTAAAGCTTCCGTGTACGTCACTTCCAGTTTTGGGTCTGCCTCCGCTCATGCCTACAAATTTATTAAATTTTACCAAGTAGATGTCAAGAAGACAAGAAGTAATTTCTGCTAAAGGGGGCACGGCACCCTTCTGACATTATACGGTTTTAATATTGATTTTTATTGATTTTTTGGTTCCTAGGTGTAGCCCTAACCTTGTTACTGGTTTAGTTTCTGTACACTGCAACTTTGCTGACCTACACTGAGGTCACTGTAATGTGCTAAATTTGATCTTATGGTTTGATATATCTGGTTTGTCTTATTATTTCTCTTGAGATAAATAAATAAAAACTTTTCTGTTAAAAAAAAAAGGGGGGGGGGGCACGACCAGCTTACCTTTTCCACAGTACACCATTATATTTATTGATATTTTTGTTGAATACATAAAAGTCAAATACAAATTTTTCAAGTATATCACCTTTATCTGTAGGCACTGTTAAAATGAAGATCTAATGTTTGAAGTAGTTGATAAGCTCTACAAAGGAGAATCATAATTACATCAGAAAATACAGTAAACGTGCCTAATATTGGGTTATGTACACTGCTTTCAATTAAGCCTAGTACACACGATGAGATTATCGGACAAATGATCGTCCATTTTTTTTTTTTTAATGCTTAGCTCCATATTGAAAACAGAATAATAATTCAGAAGTGATGTAATGTGTTGTAGTGTATTTGTATTGTATTTTTGGCCGAAAATTTTATTTTCGGGTGAAAACGAAAATCGCATGATCTGGTATAGTACGAGAAAATTTTTCCTGTTTGTCCTTTCGTAAAGTTTCGGACGAGATTATCGGACGATCGATTTAAAAGCGGTATTTTCTGTACGATATTCTGATCATGTGTACGGGGTTTAGGTTTCGTGCAAACAATTGTGAATTTGTGGTGAGGCTGATTTGGTACATAATACAACCTGTTGTCGCAGTTCATGCAGAATCGGAGGTATTTTTCAGCTAGAACATGCTGATGAGAAGGTTATCCCATGAGCAGAAATAAAAATGAAAATGTCTGCATATACAGTACATTACATATACAAAGATATATTGTTTAGATGAGTATGACACACAGTAGGACGCTTTAATGAGTTACGATAACTTGTTCCAGTTATGTCAGTCTAAAGCCTCATACACACGATCGGACCGTGGACCAACTTTCCCGTGGATTTTTGTCCAAAGGGCGTTGGCCCCAAGTTGGTATTGCATACACACGATCGGACTTTTTAGGCAACAAACATGAACGTAGTGACGTTTCAACGTACTGACGACACTTCAAAAGAGGACGTTCGAATACTCCAGTGCCACCTTTGGTCAACTTCTATATTGTTGTCTGATCTTTTGCATTGGTTCTGAGCATGCGTGTTTGTAGTTTGTACAAAAGTCCGTTGGTTTTGTGTACACACGGTCGGACTTTGGTCCATCAGACTTTTGTTGGCAGAAAGTTGGTCTGTTCGCACAGCCAACAAAAGTCCGATGAAACCTGGAAAAAGTTAAAGTTAAAACCAGCTAATTTGCATGTTGGTTGTCAAAAAGTCCGATCGTGTGTACGGGCCTTAAAGCTGGTCATATTCCAGTAGAATTTAATTTGGAAATTTTAATTTTTAGACTGTTCATTCAATTTTCTAATGGTTAATGGGGTCAAATCAACATTCCTTCTCTACCGCAATATTGAGAAAATTGTGGCTCAGGGTTGAAAATTTGTCTTAAACAAACAAAATTTTAAGTGTGAACATGATTTTCACTCCGGAAAAATTAGAATGAAAGCTACTTAAAGCGGAGTTCCACCCAAAAATGGAACTTCCACTTTAAGTACCGGTGACCCCCTGACATGCCACATTTGGCATGTCATTTTTTTGGGGTAGGAGCGGGTACCCTGTTTTTACAGGCACTCAGCTCCCACTTCTTTCCCTGGCACCGCGGCACCGGAAGGAAGGTCACCTCTCCCCCCTCCATCCCTCTCTGCAATCTTCTGGGACACCTCACAGGTCCCAGAAGATTGCCCGGCCATTCACAGCTCGTGGCAAGGCTCACGCATATGCAGTGCGGGCCCGCTTGTGAAGCCTCAGCCGGGCGCCCACAGGTAGAATGCCGATGCCTCAGAGAGGAGGCGGAGAGGGGCGAGGCTTACTGCACCCACATCGCTGGACCGTGGGACAGGTGAGTGTCTGATTTTTAAAAGTCAGCAGCTACACTTTTTGTAGCTGCTGACTTTTAAGTGGGTGGAACTCCGCTTTAATGTGTCTTGAATTCTTTTCAAATAGCAGGTTGGGGCAAATTTTTTACTTGAAATTAGCTGGCTTATTGATGGCAATAATAAATGTTCTGATAAATGTTTTTTTTTTTTTTAAGAAATTTTGTATGATTGTTAGAAAGAAAATCTAATTTTGTATGGCCAGCATTGCCCTTGCCATGGAATGATTTCATTTTACTTTCTGTTGTGTCTATGAGGCAGAAAGTGAAGGTAATTCTACCATATGGGAGACAAAGGGCAAAAAACCCTGACAGGAGTTTTAGCTATTCCAGCTTCTATCCAGTACAAAAAGAAAACTAGTTGGATTTACATACTATATACATTACTAACAATGAACTTCTCTTATTTGCAAAGTTTTCATCTGTTAAATATACCACTGAAAGTGTTTTGTTAAATCTGTTCAATAACTATAAAAAAATATCCGCTGATCATGTAAGGAACTCGGAGCTGTCCTGTGTCTTATGCACACTTCCTATTAAATCTCATGGGGGGAGATTTACTAAAACTGGTGCACTCAGAATCTGGTGCAGCTGTGCACGGTAGCCAATCAGCTTCTAACTTCAGCTTGTTCAATTAGGCTTTGGCAATAAATCCTGGAAGCTGATTGGTTTCTATGCATACTTGCACCAGATTTTGCACTCTTCAGTTTTAGAGTCAATTTTTTTTCTCCCGGTTCTTATCTTGGCACTACAGAATCATGAATATCTATATTGTAGAGAAAATAGGATACGGACTGGATCCTGGAGTAGTTTAGCAAATGACTTCTAGGAGGACTGATACCACTTTGTCCAATAAAATGCTGTGTGCTGTCAGCCCTCAACAAAACTTAGAAGCTGAGTACATTTTTGGCAGATCAACAGGTATTTTCTAGACATTCGGGGATAAAGCAAGGGGAAATGTGCCTGTAGTGCAGGGGTATAGTGCATTTAAATTTTTGCTCTGACACACACACACACATATATATATCTATATATATATATATATATATATATATATATATTTTTATGATTTTTTTATTAATTTTTATACATTTTAAAAGTTACGTTTGACAAATATGACAATACAAAAGGAAAAATGTTAATGTGTTCATGTGAACAATTGTGTCATTAAAACATGATATAATAAAGCATTGCACATTCAAACCACAAGTGGATCAGGGCATTAAACCTTTCACTGCCAAGTACGCCGTACGGACCTACAGAAGTGCCTGTAGTTGGCCAAGTCCGGACCTCATTTCTCCCTCTCCTATAAGCTTACGGTCACTTCAAGGACCATAACCGTATATCAGAATTGTTCACCAGACTCTGCTGAACAATTCTATAACTCTGATCAGCGGATTACAACCCGCTGATCGGAGTTATTAACCCCTAATGTGTAAACCCCCCCCCCCACACCCAATGCCACGGCTTACCTGTCCTCTGCCTCTCCATCCCCACCGCTCCCTTCCATCTAAAACTGCCCACACATTCTTCTTTACTATCCCTTTCGCCCCCTTTCTAACCCCCCAGCACTGATTACTCCGCCTCCACCTGGTCCGACCCCCCCCCCCCCCCCCGCGCCCCTGCAAACCCACTCCCCGCAGCTACCATCATATGCTCTTGGAGGGGAAACCCATGCCGTTTTTTCATTTAAAATTTGCAGTGGAGTTCCCCCTCAAGATCATCAGAGCACAAGTCGCATGCCAAAGTTGGATCAGGCAAGATGGCGATCCGACTTTGATCCGACTTCAATGATATTCAATGGGCTGAAGTAGGATCAAAGTCGGACCAAAGTAGTGCAGGGAGCATTTTCAAAGTCGGACCAACTTGTGTCAGACCAGTTAAGGCTCCCATAGGGAAACATTGATTTTCACACGTCATGCGACATGAGCTCCCAATGTCGGAGCGTTGGTCGCACCAGTATGAACATGGCCTAAAAGAAGGGATGTTTAGCAATTGTACTTATAAAAAATATGAATAAGACAATCACCTTGCTCTGAGACATATGGTCAAACACCTATGGTATTCTGACTAACAGTAGTTAACAGAACTGAACTGAATTTACCTAGAAATAGTATATAAAGACAGTCAGTCCTAACTTGTTATAAGTCCCAGTTTTATCTCACTAGCCAGTGACTGATGTGAAAAGATGTTGGCCAGCAAAGTTTCGGCCCTTGAAAAAAGCACAACAGTTCCTAGCAGACAAAAAATTACTTGCATAATGTTAAGCTGGCCATACACCATACAATTTTCTTATTCAATTTTCTTAAGATTTAACTTCAACTATGTAGTTCAAGGGCCTGCCTGGTTGCATACAAATTGAAAGGGTTTAGGTTTGACCTCATATTATATGGTTTTGGTAAATCTAAAGAAAAGTTGAACAAGAAAATTGTATAGTGTATGGCCAGCCTTAGTCTCTTATAAGACCCTGGGCACCCTCTTCTGGGTCTCCGGACGTGTGCTGTGATTTAGTAAAAGTCAAGTTCAAGACAAACAGGGATAGAAGTTCTGTAAACTCTCTCTTTCAATCCTGATGGGACAGTCCCTCTTTTCCTTCCTTACAAGTGGTGAGAGTGCTGTCTAGTACAGTGTGATCACACCAGGCATCCAAATCACACCTCACCATGCACCATGAGCAGTTTCTCTCCCGACTGTTGTCAGCTATGGCAATTTAGCCAGCAGTAGCCCAGTCTGTCACGTACAAGATCAGAGACTGAAATTACGAGGTAAGTCTCTCTTGTATCTCCAGCCCTGGTCCCACTAAAGAGTGTATAGAGGGACAGGAAGAACACGAGTGCAGGCATGTGTCGATAGAAGTGCTTGCAGCAGGTGATACAGTCCCAGACAGGTGGGCAGAATATCAGGTCAGAAACAGTAACTGTGCACAGAGATCCAGCCAAAGTCAAAGGGGCACACCGCATGGGCTGCAAGTTCCAGATGAAGGCTTGTCAGAGCTCCAAGTAGACTAGAGACAGGAGCTTACTGTGGTGAGCAGAGCTGATACAGATGACAGCCAGGTAGGCACTTGAACGAATGTGGGAACAGAGCCAGGAATAGAAGTGTGGAGACAGGGATAGCCAAGGTCAGCAGCAGGCAGGCAGGCAGCGAGGTACAGAATCATAAGACAAAGACGTGATCAGGAATGGAGCTGGGGTCAGAAACTGGCAACAAGGCAGAATCAGGATCCAAGTTCCGGTCAGAGGTAAGCCAGTCAGAATAGCTGAAAGACCAGTCAGCACTTAAACATGGGCTGGAGCACCCTTAAGCCCCATACACACGCTCGGACAATCCGCGGACCAGGTCAGTCGGACTTTGTCCGACGTACTTTGTCCGATGTTGGCGTTGCGTACACACGGTCGGACTAAGTTGTCGGAATATCCGGTCCGGAAGAACGTCGTGACGTAAGTCGTCGTCCACGAGATTACAAAAGGGAAGTTCAGCACCACGTCAGGCACCCGTTGGGCTCCTTCTGCTGATCCCGTGTTTATCGAGAGTTAGTGGAAGTTTGGTGACTTAAGATTCGCGCTTCTCAGTTTTCTGACTCAGATCGTTACTGCTCTTCAGTTTGTGCTTGTCGTGCGTATCTGTTTATTAGTGCGTGTAGTCAGTTCGCATTTGTTGGTCATTGCGGCCTATATCTTGATATAGGACGCTTTGATTTGCACTGCTTATTGTCTGCTCGTTGCTGGTATTCACTTCGTTCTTTCAGGCCTTGCTGTTTATCGGTGCTTTCTGTTTGTCCGTTCTGACCAGCCGACCTTTTGTGACCTTCTGAGCGATGTTTCCCGTGCGTACTCGTCGCCGAGTTCGTGCTGTACGCGGAATTGGTGTCGGGCTTTTAGCTTTGACCCAAGACCCGTCCATGAACAGAGTGACGAGGAGTATGTGGACCAAGAATTGGTTGCTTCAGCGTGACCAGTTCTCGCACATGCCTTTGCTTCGTGAGATCCGGGAGAATAATCCTGATGATTTCAGGAACTTTCTCAGGATGACGGACCCCGATTTTCACCGTCTTTTGGCTTTGCTGACCCCCTTTATCAGCCGGCAGGATACCTGCATGAGACAAGCCATTACTCCGGAGCAGAGGCTTGTTGCCACGTTGAGGTACTTGGCGACAGGGAGAAGTCTTCAGGATTTGAAGTTCTCTTCAGGTATCTCTCCCCAGGCCCTGGGAATCATTATTCCAGAGACCTGTTCTGCCATCATTCAGGTCCTGCAGGAGGACAATATTAAGGTAACATTTCTACTTTACTATTCCCTTCTATGTATGCTCTGTTTGCTAATGACTTGTATTTTTGACCTCCTTCCCTAATTACCATGATTGCAATATGTTCTAATATGCTGTGCCCCTTTTCTCCTTCATGCATTTTTCCCTTCACTTACCTCACCAGCATGCTCTTCTGCCCCAATAGACACCTATGGCCTAGTCACTTAAGCAATGTCTTTTGTCTGCTGCATAGTATTGTTTGCCCCAAAACACCCCCTAAAATATGCACAAATGTTTGCTGTGTGGTTTACTTCATGTAGAGCCCCCTTTTTTTGTTTTTTTTGGTGGGGGGGGGGGCAAACTCATTAGGAACCCCCTCCCCCAACTGCTCTGTCAGATGGTACCAATCCTTTATCTGCTGGCTTTCCCAAGGTCCATACACACTATATACCTACCTCTTTATAGTGCGCATCTTTAGGGATGAATTCAGCAAAGCATGTAGTGCAAGGGACTGCCTCCATACATTCCATTTCCTATTTTTTTGTCTTCTTTCCCTCCTATTAGCTTGCTTGGTAATTTAATAATGTCACACTGTGCCTGCCTTTTTGGGGGGGGGGGGGGGGGTTGAAATGTTATTTGATCTTTCCTGTGGCCTGCCAATAGTGTTAAGTACAGAGGGTCTGGCCAAACTAGCCCACATTATTGAGCTATTTGCCAATCAATGAAGTGCAGAGGGTTAGCTGTCCACCCCCCCCCCCCCCCCAAAACCCCTAGTTATTGCCAATGGCCCATCAGAAGTGGGGGGATTGATGGGGGGGTGAGTAAACTGTGAAGGGGAGCCACTACTTTTCTGTGCAAATACTTTCCAGCCTCCAATTTTAGACAATGCTCTTGTTCCAAGATGTTGATTGTCTAATCTGCTTGCAATGTTTAGGTGCAAAGTGACTAATGTTTTTTTCTTGTTTCACTCCACAGTTCCCTTCCACGCCACAGGAATGGCAGACTGTGGCCTCCCACTTTGCCAGCCGTTGGGACTTTCCTAACTGCGGAGGGGCAATTGATGGGAAACACGTCCGCATCGTCCCACCGCCCAACTCGGGGTCCTACTATTATAATTATAAAGGGTTTAATAGTGTAGTGATGTTGGCGGTGGTGTCGGCAACATACGAGTTTATGTATGTGGACGTGGGGATGAACGGCCGGATATCGGATGGTGGGGCCATTACGCACACGGAGTTCTACTGGCGTCTCCAAAGTGGCAGTCTGTGCTTGCCACCTCCAGAGGAGAATGCCGAAGGACTCCCCTTCGTCTTTGTCGCAGATGAAGCGTTTGCGTTGACTCCCCATGTGATGAGGCCGTTCCCGATGAGGACCCTCACCCCGGACCAGAGGGTCTTCAACTACAGGCTGTCCAGAGCCAGAAGAGTTGTGGAGAACGCTTTTGGCATCCTGGCCAGCCGCTTCCGCCTGTTCCTGACGGCATTTAACTTGGCGGAATACAAACTGAACCACATAGTTCTTGCCTGTTGCATATTGCACAACTTCCTCAAAAGACATAACAGGAACTATGTGGTGCCCGTTGGCCCAGATGTGGAGGGCCCTCCAAATGCCGAACTCACAGCCCTTCGAGTGGCACGTCCAGGCTTGCCCCCTCTAAATGCCCGTGTGGTCCGGGACCAATATATGCAGTACTTTGTGGGTAGGGGGGCCATTGCTCTGCCTGACGATGTGTGAGCGGCATTTTTTAATAAATCTGATATTTTAAACAACCTATGATTTCATGTCATTTCAGTCTTCTTTTTAGCTTATTTGACTTTGACATTTTTTCCCTTTGCCTTCGACAGTGGGAATGCACTTTCTGGGCAAAAGGAGGTAACAGTCTCTTCTTCCCAAAAAGATTATTCTCATGTTGTGTGTTTGCTACCTAATCTTTGGTCTAGAGAAGGTTTGTACTGCATAACTGACACCCAAAATACTCCTTTTCATCACCAGGTCTGACATGTGTGTATTCTCCAAAATGCTGTGCTCCGTGTTTTCGTACAAAGCACTGTGGGTGTCATTTACATAAGTCAAATCCGCTATGCTCTACAAGTGCATTGAAAAAGTTCCCCGGGAAAGAAAATTGGAGTGCAAAGTGGATTTGCCTTTAGTAAATAACACCCATTGCCCCCCATATCCTTTTCATTTTACATACATAATGCATTGTGTTTTTTAAATAAGGAAGCCACACATTTAGAAAAATAAAAGTTTACTAGGAAAACATTCCCAAGTGCGTTTACAATCTTCACGCCAAAACTGACAACATCTTGGTTATTTACAACATTGTTTA
This sequence comes from Lithobates sylvaticus, assembly GCA_028564925.1. Lineage (NCBI taxonomy): Eukaryota > Metazoa > Chordata > Amphibia > Anura > Ranidae > Lithobates > Lithobates sylvaticus. Next base: position 118,717,330 of record CM053026.1, read on the forward strand.
CAAACATTCCGCAATTGGTAAAACCAGGCATGGAGCAAAACAGAACCTAGGAACTTGGAAAGTTCAACTTTGTAAAGTGAAGACAAGATCAGACATGACTATATGTTCAAAGTGTGTTTGATCTTGCCTTCATCACATGGGGGGGTCACCCCCGAAAAGTGGAAATTTGGAACATGCACACAATTTGGGACTGAAAATGGTCATTAGATGGTAAAACACATGCCTAGAAGCTTCAAAAGTGCCATTTTCCATCATGGGGATGAATGGACGTTTTTTGGGGGTGCAACCCCTTCACCACAACCACTTTCGTAGTTCGTAAAGTGTTTGCACCCCCAAAAAAACGTTGCCATTCATCCACCATGGTGGGAGCTAGCACATGTGGACACAATGTGTGCATGTTCCAAATTTCAGACAGTTTTTAAGTTGCAAATGTGTTCTGAAGCTGGCACAAATGTGTGTTAATTACTTGGTGCGTTTTCATATTTTTCCTAAAACATCAATGATGTTCTTCAATTTTTGTTGAACATCATTGATGTTTTGCTTTATGTAATCTAGATCTCTATTGCAGACCATTATCTCTCCGATGAGTACGTGGGCACTCTCTGTGGTAAAGTGCGATTTTTCTTCCACAACATCCACGTCACCTAAAAACCACAAACAAACAAAAATGGGGTGTTGGAAATGAGGCAGCCATACATGGATTAGCTTACCAGTAGCTGTGTTCTCCCACACTCACCTGTTGTGGTGACAATTTCTCCAAGTTCGATGATCTCTCCTTCCTCCTCCTCCTCCTCCTCCTCTGCTTCTGCTCTTTCCCCTTTTTTGGTAGGTGTTGGTTTGGGGGTTTCCTCAGACGGCCCAAGTTTTCGCTCCCCTATGAGAATGTCCAAAAGGAAGATTTAGCAACACAAGCTATTGAGGGCAGAAATAGGAAATGACAAACATTGCTTGAAAGTGACGGACACTATTTTAGTTTGGCCAGTTACAAATGTCAACTACATGAATGAAGTCACTTTGTAAAGGTGCTAAACTGACTAGCTTTTTGGTAGAAGTTTGTGTGATGGAGACCCCCCTCTAGTATCCACTGGAGCACATGTGTGGAAAAGCATAATAAAAAGGGGGTTTGGGTGTCCCAGCACTAGTGCTCTAGAGTCCAGATGGGTAAACAGCTACTGAGTGACCTCTCCTTTACATTGAATAAATTGGCTTTACATTCTTGATGACATTTCTAGTGAGAACAAACTTCCTTTCCCCAAAAAAACATTTTTTAATAAATCTGATATTTTAAACAACCTATGATTTCATGTCATTTCAGTCTTCTTTTTAGCTTATTTGACTTTGACATTTTTTCCCTTTGCCTTCGACAGTGGGAATGCACTTTCTGGGCAAAAGGAGGTAACAGTCTCTTCTTCCCAAAAAGATTATTCTCATGTTGTGTGTTTGCTACCTAATCTTTGGTCTAGAGAAGGTTTGTACTGCATAACTGACACCCAAAATACTCCTTTTCATCACCAGGTCTGACATGTGTGTATTCTCCAAAATGCTGTGCTCCGTGTTTTCGTACAAAGCACTGTGGGTGTCATTTACATAAGTCAAATCCGCTATGCTCTACAAGTGCATTGAAAAAGTTCCCGGGAAAGAAAATTGGAGTGCAAAGTGGATTTGCCTTTAGTAAATAACACCCATTGCCCCCCATATCCTTTTCATTTTACATACATAATGCATTGTGTTTTTTAAATAAGGAAGCCACACATTTAGAAAAATAAAAGTTTACTAGGAAAACATTCCCAAGTGCGTTTACAATCTTCACGCCAAAACTGACAACATCTTGGTTATTTACAACATTGTTTACAAACATTCCGCAATTGGTAAAACCAGGCATGGAGCAAAACAGAACCTAGGAACTTGGAAAGTTCAACTTTGTAAAGTGAAGACAAGATCAGACATGACTATATGTTCAAAGTGTGTTTGATCTTGCCTTCATCACATGGGGGGGTCACCCCCGAAAAGTGGAAATTTGGAACATGCACACAATTTGGGACTGAAAATGGTCATTAGATGGTAAAACACATGCCTAGAAGCTTCAAAAGTGCCATTTTCCATCATGGGATGAATGGACGTTTTTTGGGGGTGCAACCCCTTCACCACAACCACTTTCGTAGTTCGTAAAGTGTTTGCACCCCCAAAAAAACGTTGCCATTCATCCACCATGGTGGGAGCTAGCACATGTGGACACAATGTGTGCATGTTCCAAATTTCAGACAGTTTTTAAGTTGCAAATGTGTTCTGAAGCTGGCACAAATGTGTGTTAATTACTTGGTGCGTTTTCATATTTTTCCTAAAACATCAATGATGTTCTTCAATTTTTGTTGAACATCATTGATGTTTTGCTTTATGTAATCTAGATCTCTATTGCAGACCATTATCTCTCCGATGAGTACGTGGGCACTCTCTGTGGTAAAGTGCGATTTTTCTTCCACAACATCCACGTCACCTAAAAACCACAAACAAACAAAAATGGGGTGTTGGAAATGAGGCAGCCATACATGGATTAGCTTACCAGTAGCTGTGTTCTCCCACACTCACCTGTTGTGGTGACAATTTCTCCAAGTTCGATGATCTCTCCTTCCTCCTCCTCCTCCTCCTCTGCTTCTGCTCTTTCCCCTTTTTTGGTAGGTGTTGGTTTGGGGGTTTCCTCAGACGGCCCAAGTTTTCGCTCCCCTATGAGAATGTCCAAAAGGAAGATTTAGCAACACAAGCTATTGAGGGCAGAAATAGGAAATGACAAACATTGCTTGAAAGTGACGGACACTATTTTAGTTTGGCCAGTTACAAATGTCAACTACATGAATGAAGTCACTTTGTAAAGGTGCTAAACTGACTAGCTTTTTGGTAGAAGTTTGTGTGATGGAGACCCCCCTCTAGTATCCACTGGAGCACATGTGTGGAAAAGCATAATAAAAAGGGGGTTTGGGTGTCCCAGCACTAGTGCTCTAGAGTCCAGATGGGTAAACAGCTACTGAGTGACCTCTCCTTTACATTGAATAAATTGGCTTTACATTCTTGATGACATTTCTAGTGAGAACAAACTTCCTTTCCCAAAAAAAAAAACACCAAACATCGTATTATAAGTGGCCGAACGATCGAGGTTGCGTACGATCGAATGCACACACACACGACCATGACAGTGGCAGAAAGATCGAGGCTGAGTACGATCGAATGCACAGACGAACCTGAAAGTGGCCATTTTGGAATGTACAACTTGGTAAAAATCAAAACACAATGGAGCAGTATGCAAGCAAGAAATCAAACACAAAACACAACTACTTACTTTTTTGAAGAATTCTCTTGATCTTTCTGTACTGATCGGCCTCCCTCAGTTTCAGGTCTGACCAGCGTTTCCTGAGTTGCTCCTTGGATCGTTGTACCCCAAAATTATTGTACAGCCTTCTCACAACTTTAGACATGATCTTGGCCTTGCGGACATTGGGGTTGAGGTAAGGCCCATACTTCCCATCATAGTCGCTCCTCTTTAATATGTCCACCATCTCCAACATTTCTCCAAATGACATATTGGAGGCCTTGAATTTCAGGTTCCGGGATCGGGACGTTTCTGCCTCCGGACTTTCCTCGTCCTCCTCCTCGTTGGTGGGATATTTGTGGCGCACCTGCTGTGTCCCCGCCATGTGCTCTCCCCACTACGCCGTAAAGAGAAGGGGTGGGGAATAGACGAGAAAGATCGTCAGGGGCGGGCGGAGTTTGAAGCATGCGCAGTGTATATAAAACGTAACACGCCTGTGTCGTAGCCACGATCTGGGAGACGAGGGGAGAGAAAACTCACACGAGACGATCGCTACAAACGAAGGTACAATTTAACGTTGGTACATAACTAGCCTAGACTGATTTTAACTTGAGGCTTCTTTATGGAGAAGATTAGGAGAGTTTAGCCTGACATAATTTATAGGGTTTGGTGTGTTGTTGTGTCTTGCAGAGATTGATATGAAGGGATTCAACGACATGAGTTTTCTCCCCCTCTTCATTGCCAAATACAGGGATTTTCCCATATTGTGGCAGGGTATACACCCACATTACACCAACAAACCAAAGAGGCACGCAGCCCTGGAGGAACTTGTGGAATTTGTCAAGCCAAGGTTCCCCACGGCAACTGTTGATGATATTAGAAAGAAAATTGGCAGCCTGAGGAGTGCGTATATCAGGGAGAGGAAGAAGGTCGTGAAGTCTGAGGAAACTGCAACTTCAGCAGATGAGGTCTATGTCCCCAAGCTCTGGTACTATCAGAGTCTCCATTTTCTGAAGGACCAGGCTGATGTCACGGAGCCAACCTCAACTCCTCCTTCCACGCTTCCTTGCGCACAGCCCACCCCTGATGAGGCTTCCGAGGAGCAACCTGGGCCTTCCAGTCTGGAAGAGGTGGAGGAGCCCAGCTTGTTCCAGGTATAGTAGTTTTGTTACCATTTATGGGAATAATGAATGATGTTCACTTAATTCAGGATCGCCAATTGCTTAGTTCCTAACGTGTTTGACATATCAACAGACAGTGGTGTGGGAGACATTTGGGGCCAGAATCTAAACTGCTGGGCTGAGAATTGTATGGTTTTCTATTTGTAAACATTTTGCACCAGTCACTAGATGAGAATTGTGTGTGTTTGATGAACAAATAACTGAAACTATGTCCCTTTTTCCTACACAGGAAGACCTCAGCCAGGAGGTGGCTGTGGAAGGTGGCAGTCAGGAGGAGGCAGGGGTTAGTGGCAGCCACCAGCTGGGTAGTGGCAGCCAAGAGGGGGCTAGGCCTCGGAGCCTGACTGACACCCAAACCCCTCCCCTCCGCCCTCCGTACAAAAGGGCGAGAAGGGGGGGTTATGCGGCACAGTCAGCGCTCCGGATGATCAGAGAGGCTTCAGACTCCCTACATGCCACACCCGCCGACGAGGAGACCTTTGGCTCGGTGGTTGTCACAAAAATGATGGGTATGGAGGTGGGGCAACGCAACATGTGTGAGGGGCTCATCCTCCATGTCCTAAATAAGGGTAGGGCTGGGGAGATGACCCCACTCACACATGTTTGCCATAGCTACCATGCTCCGCCTCCTCCTCCTCCTCCTCCTCCTCCTTCTGCCACCCCACCAGCACGACAGCCACAGCGTGGAAGGAAGCGTGGAAGGAAGACCTGAGAGTGACGACCTGCAATCAGTCTGGTGTGAGAGAAGATGGAGCCTCTTGTAGTACCAGAGCCTGGGGACCTAGATGGCATCTGCTGCAGTTCCGGATACTTTGGACTTCACGACCAGATTGCACTCCCCTTAATATACGTACTCCTCAGGCCCCCAATTTTCTACGCTTGGACAATGATGGTTGCCGTGGGGGGCCAAGACTTTGCAAATTCCCCAAGTTTCACCATGGCTGCGTTCCTCTTTGGTTTGTTGGTGTGACCTAAATAAAGGTTTTTTTGATTTGAAATAATCATTGACTATTGTGTTTTACTTTGCTACAATGACAGTTTTTCTTTGAGTAGGCTGGTACATTTCACTAATCCTAAAGTAGAATTAACAAGGGGCAACAACAACAAACAACCTCCTAGTAAATTTAAGCAAGAAATACAAATGTAAATAATGTGTTTTTGGTAATTTGAGACACACAACCCCCCTCCAAAAAAAAAAAAAAAAAACATTCAAATATGTATTCCCCAAAACAAAAAAAAAAAAGACAAATCATGGTAAAAAAATAACAAAGATTCTTTTCCGTTCAGAGTAAAAATAAACATGTAGTGTATAAATGCTGCAAAGTAATAAAGAAGTAAGTTTGTGAGAAGTGCGGGTGAATAGGAGCAGCTAAAACATGTCATTCTTGTTGCATTGTAAAGAAAAAGAGAATGCGCTGCATTAAAGACATTTTAACATTGCAGCGTGACGAATGTGCTGTGTCGATTAGGAAAGGTAGTTTTACCTGACCGAGCGCTTCCGTCACAGAATTTCTTCTGAGCATGCGTAGCACTTTGTCCGTCGGACAAGCGTACACACGCTCGGATTTGGTGTGATCGGACCGGGTTGACGCGAAATCTTTCCAGCAGGAGATAAGACTTTGTCCGACGGACAAACCGACGAACACTGTCCGATGGTGCATACACACGGTCTGATTTTTCAACAACCTTGTCCGATCGGACCAAATTGATGAAAAAGTCCGACCGTGTGTATGGGGCTTTAAAGCAGTTGTATACCCACACTGAAAATAATTGTTTTTTTTTTTTTTTTTTCACAATCAAAAGTTTATTAAAGTTTGAAACATAACAAACAAATTAACAAGTTGTGTTACAGAGGCTTACAGTGTTGGATGGAGCTTCCTTAACAGCATGAATATACATAAGATGTTTTAAGTAACGCAGAATGAATAATAGGATAAAATCAAACATTTCACTGGGTTGATGTTTATAAGGGGGAGGGTGGGGGGGTGGGGGGGGGAATGGGGGAAGGGAAGTATTAGTGGGCATGGGGGTCTTAGGGATGTTGGGTTAGATCACAGTTTGGGGCGTCTCATAGGGTGAAAATCTCTGGCGTTGGTTCAGAAGAATAGTTTTACCAGCTTGGGATCTGCGATATTATGAAGGCTTAGTTAGTATTCTTTTCGTTATCCTGTCAAGTAACCATGGTTCAGTCTGGTTGATGAGGGGTAATGGGTCTGGATAGTGCGAGATCGTCTGGGTCGTTTTGGTCGGTGAGTGAAAGGTAGTCTGGCGAGTATTTAAACAGCACCCATGGTTGCCATATTTCGTTGAAGCAAGAGTTGTTCTCTTGTTTCATCGCGGCAATTTCCTCCATTTTGTGAATGTAATTTATTCTGTCAATCCAGGCAGTGATGGTGGGCGTGTGTGTGGTCTTCCAATGAAGGGGGATAAGTGTTTTGGCTGCTAGTAGGAGGTGTCTGGTGAGGGATTTTTTGTATCTGCTTATGGTGAAGTTATTTACATTTATCAGGCAGGCTGCAGGTGTAAGATCTAATCTGGTTTCTGTTATGGATTTAATCAATTTTATCACTTCCGTCCAGAATGCTAGTATTGGGGGGCATGTCCACCAGATATGGAGGAAGGTGCCAGTGCTCCTGTTGCATCTCCAACAGGTATCTGAACCTATGGGGGACCACTTCCTGGTTTGAAGGGGTGTGATGTACCATTGAGTTAATATTTTGTACGAGATTTCTTGATATCTGGTACTTAAGGAACTTTTGTGAGTCATGATACATGCCTTCTCCCATTGTGCATCTGAAATTGTAATGTTTAGATCCCTTTCCCACCTCTTTTTGTGGTTATTATTGTCTGAATTCTCAGTCTGGTTTAACCAGTAATAAGCTAGGGAGGTGGTATTAGTAATTGGGGATCCTTTGAGGCAAATTTCTTCTAGAGGGAGTGGTGTAAGGCAGTATGATGCTCTGTGTTTGCTGTTTAGCAAAAAGTCTTTTAGTTGTAAGTAAAACCATAAACCAGGAAATGGACCCTCCCAGTCCGTTCGTAAGTCATCTAGTGTTTTGATTCTTGAGTCTGTCAGGCAATGGGATGTTGTTCGTGTCTGTATGCGTTTGAGGTGCAAGCCTGGGATGAAGTCTGGGTTGTTTGTGATTGGCGTTAGCGGTCCTGGAATCGATGCAAGTTTGTGTTTTCCAGCTACCTTGTGCCAGATATTTAACGTGGTTGATACCAATGGGTGATCTAGCTTTTTGTCTGTTATGGAGTGTCTCGTCCAGGGATAGAAAGTAAGGTTGTATGGGGTGAGGTATTGTTCCAGTCGTATCCAGTCTTTGTTTGTCGCATGGCAGTGCCAATCTATTATACGTGTAATGTGGGAGGCTTGGTGGTATTTCCTAAAGTTCGGAAGGCCTATGCCACCTCTGTTCTTGGGGAGTTGTAGGAGTCTAATCTGTATCCTTGGCTTCTTGTCTGCCCATAGGAAGCGTCTCTGTGCCCTGGTCAGTGTGGTGAAGAAGGCCTCTGGGATTTTAATGGGGAGGGCGTTGAAGTAGTAAAGGAGTCTGGGTAGTATCGTCATTTTGAGTATTGAGGCCCTGCCGAACCAAGAGAATGTTTTGGATTGCCATTTTTGGAGATCTCTGATCAATGTCTTTAGTAATGGTTCGTAGTTGTGATGGTACAGGGAGTCTATATCTCTGGTTAGTTTAATCCCTAGATATTTTAGTGTGTGCTTAACCCATGTGTAAGTATGGTTGTCCTTTAGTAGTCTCAGTTGGTCTGGTGGAAGGTTAATGTTCAGGGCCTCAGATTTTGTGTTATTAATTTTGAAATTGGAGATGTAGCCGAAAGTTGCAAATGTTTTCTCAAGATTGGGGATGGAGATATGTGGTTCTGTGAGGAAGAACAGGAGGTCATCTGCATATGCAGCAGTTTTATATTCTCCATCTCCAATCCTGAAACCTTTTATGTCCTTGTTAACGTTGATGGTTCTAATTAGGGGTTCTAGTGAGATAATGAAAAGGAGAGGTGATAGGGGGCATCCCTGTCTGGTACCGTTACGTATTTTTATTGGGTCGGAAAGCGTGTTATTTACTTTAATTCTAGCCTGGGGGTTTTGATAGAGTGCTGTTATCCACGACATCATGTTTCTATCCAGTCCAATATGGGAGCAGGTACGCATCATATAATCCCAGGAGACTCTATCAAAAGCCTTTTCGGCGTCGGTGGAGAGAATGAGTTTGCTAGTCTTAGTAAGTTTGGAAAAATGTATCAGATTAAGTGCTTTAGTGATGTTATCTCTTGCCTCCCTACCAGGCATAAATCCTACTTGTTCGGGGCCAATGATTTTTGCTAGAAGGGGTTTTATTCTATTGGCTAGTATTTTGGCTAGGAGTTTTAGATCGGTGTTTAAAAGGGAAATGGGCCTGTAGTTTGCGCAGTCAGTGTGGTCTTTGTCTGGCTTGGGGATCACTGCTATATGGGCCATGAGAAAGGGATCTTGATGGTGTTTATGTTTGGCTAAGTAATTGAATGTTGTCAGTAAGGGTTTAGTTAGTTGCTGCATGTAGGTCTTGTAATATTGAGAAGTGAAGCCGTCAGGGCCAGGGCTCTTACCCGATTTCAGTTCTTTGATCGCTCCCAATATCTCTGTAGTAGATATGGGCTCCTCAAGTTGTTGTGCGTCTTCTTGAGATAGGTGGGGTATTTTACTGTCTTTCAAAAATTGGTCTATTATTTCTTGTTTTGTAAGTGTGAGGTGAGGGGGTTTGTGTTGGTTCGGCAGGTTGTAGAGTTTTGTGTAGAATTTGTGAAAGAGGTCTGCGATCTCGGTAGGGTTGTGTCTGGATATGCCGTCTGTGTCTCTAATAGCATGCACGGTGTTCGTCATCTGTGCGTCTTTGAGGGCTTTTGCCAATAATTTCCCACTTTTATCGCCATGCTCGTAGTAGATGCCCTTCTTAAAGAATAGTGCTTTCCTAATCCTAAGGTCTAATATTTGTTTAAGTGCAGTCCTGCATCTTGTGAGCTCTTCTTCAGCTAGGATGGAGAGTGATTGTTTGTGTAGTGTTTCCAGTTTATTAATTTGTGTGGTCAAACTGGTTATTTCTTTCTCCCTTTCCTTTTTCTTCCTTGCACCCCATTTCATTAGGTGGCCTCTTATGACGCTTTTGTGTGCTTCCCAATTGGTCAGGGGGTCAGTGTCCGAGTCCGTGTTATTCCTAAAGTAGTCGTTAATGGCGCTGTGTATGTCGTCTTTAATCGTCTGGTCTGTTAGGAGGGAGGCATTCAGTCTCCAGTTAAAGAATGGTCGTTTAGGGGAGTCAAGCTGTATAGTAATTGCTGTGGGTGCGTGATCTGAGAGCGATATAATGCCTATATCCGCTGACTTAACGTTTTTAATGTCTCTTTGGGTGACGAAGATAAGATCTATTCGTGAATATCTTTTGTGAGGGTGGGAATAAAAGGTGTAGTCTTTCCCTGTGGTGTGGATGGTTCTCCAGGTGTCTACTAGAGATAGAGAACTGATTAGCAATTTGATGCGTCTGAGTATTTTGTATGTTACTGTCGTGTGGCCTGTGGATGTATCTTTGAGAGGTGAAAGGGGAATATTGAAGTCCCCACCTAAGATGATGCAGCCTTCTGCAAACCATTTTAGTTCTTCTATAAGCTTTCGGCAGAAAGGAACATGTGTCTTGTTTGGAAAGTAAACGTTAGCGAGTGTGACGGGCGTACCAGCCCAGTCTCCTTTAAGGAATATGTAGCGGCCTTCAGGGTCGGCGAGTTTGTGTTGGAGCTTGAAAGGGGCTTCTTTGTTAATGAGGATAGAGACACCTTTCGTCTTTGCTAGGGAGTTGGTGGCATGATGCATTTCTGTGTATATGTTGTCTGTGAATTTAGGTATGTGTTTAGTTTTGAAATGTGTCTCTTGTAAGAACACTATCATCGGGCGGGTTTTCCTAATTTCTTTTAGTAGTTTAGATCTTTTTTCAGGCTGGTTTAGACCATTGATGTTGTGTGATATAAGGGTCGGTGATTTCCCTAGTTGGGAGTATGTCATGTTGTGGTGTGTCCGTGTGCCCGGGGGGTCGGGCTAGGACGTGTATGAGGGGTGATTGGATGAGGTTAAATCTATGAGACGTATCGGTTAGTTTAGCGTTCTAACGGTCGGGGATGGGAGACGATAGTAAGTGTGGTGTGGTTGGGTAATTCAAGGGTCAAAAAAGGGGGGGGGGTGGAAGGTGGGGAGGTGGAGGGGTGTTTTACAGTGGGGACAGGGGTATGGGGAGACTGTTGAGTGGATGCTCAGATCTCACCAATATGGTGAGGAGCCGGAAGGTACCTAGTAAAATCAGGTACTTAATTGTACTCTTGAGGGAAAGTGGGGGGAGCGGTAGTGAACGTCCGTCACCAGTAAGTGGTGTATTACCAGTGAGAGGTCTGTGTCACCTGGAAATGAGGTCTGTCTTCAGTGGGACCGGGAGGCCCGGGGATTGTGTGGTATTGATCCTAGTTTTGAACCGTCTACAGTGTACATACGTGTCGAAGGGGGGAGCTGAAAAGTAGGTTGTTGGAGGTCTTAAATGTCATTCAGTGGAAAGTTAAGGACTGAAAGTTGTGTACAGACCGCAGAAATGAGTTATACCAAAATAACATTAATAACATTAATAACATTATGGCAGTAGTAGAACAATTGTCACCCGGGGTGTCAACAAGGTAGGGGGGGGGTGCCATCTCCATAAGGCATCAACAAGTCCATCAGCCTATCTATCAGTGTATATAAATAATGACATACATCGGGCTTATGCAACTACATGCAATAATGGAGAACCAAGTGGGATATGGGAGAGCTCGCAGAGTGAAGATATGAGGAGTGGTAGAGCAGGGAGGGGTCGCCAAAGTTGTTAGGCATTGGCAGTAGCGAAGTCTTATAGGTCCATATAGAAACATTCATCAATGCATTTGACATGTTTACATGTGCATGGGATCGTTGTGGAGGGTGGGGGGACCCACATTAAGGGGGGTAAGGTGGTGTCTACGGTGTTAGGGCTTAAATGATCAATTTAATTATATTTTTATATCCGAGGATAGGTATAGTTAGGCTATTACCCATGTGTTGTACGTCTGGGTATGTTCAGTAATGAATTAGTTTACGTGTATAGATGCGATCTCGGAATTGTTGGGTGCCCCCATTCTTCACAAGAGTACAGCGTGTTGGCCTGAACTCAGATTAGTTATATTATATATAGTTATAAATCATGTTGGGAGTCTCTGCTGTATATGAGTATGTAGCAATCCAATCACCTATTGGTAGCAGGTTATTACAACATTCTATCTTATGGTAAGGGTAAAAAAGACCTTGTCCGTAGTGCCACGATGAGTCGTTGCGATGTCCACAGTGCTGCAGAAATCGTTACTGACGAGTGATATTCATGCCACAATTCACTGGGTGTGGGCGCAGGGTGGTCGTGGTGTCAGTTAGCCGGTGGTAGGACGAGGTAGCAGAGTTATGGTAAAAGTCTCACCATCCGTGGTAGTGTTGTTTTTTCGTGTTGTGTTGAGATGTGCCTGTTGAAAAAGAAGGAAAAAAAAAAAAAAAGGGGGGAGGGGGGGGAAGAATGTTTTTAAAAAAAAAGAAAAACCTGTAAGGCAAAGGCATAATGAGCTAGCTCATTATGAAATACTCACCTTAGAATGAGGCCTCGGCATCTGATCCAGGTCCATGCTGAGGGAGCTGACATGTTCTGTGAGTGGCCGGAGCCGCAATTATGTCACTCCCTCGCATGTGCGCAGGAGTCTTCTTCCCGGCAAGGTCCGGCAGCGTCTGCCGGCTCTTCAGCCGGGCCTTCACAGCGCATGCACCTCTGACGTCAGCAGCTGCATGCAAAGTGAATATCTCCTAAACCATACAGGTTTAGGAGATATTAATTGTACCTACAGGTAAGCCTTGTTATAGGCTTACCAGTAGGTAAAAAAACAAAAAAGGGTATACAACCGCTTTAACTAGCTCGTCCATGCACATTCATCTGCGCATGCGTGTGCCTGTTCACTTTTCTCCTATGAATTCTGCGTGCATGCACCTTTCTTTATAATATTGGTTATCTAGAAGGATATACATGCCTCCTGCATGCATACTTATCTGTCAAATGTCTCCCCTCTGTCTGCTATGAGACCCGAAAAACTGCAGATTTTGTGGGTGGGTCTGTTTTCCAGGGCTCAGTGGGTGGAGTCTTGATGTCAGTAGACTCCCCGCCCACCTCTACACTCCCCTTATCAACATGCATTTTCTCCTGTGTATTTCTTACACTGAACTTCTGCTATGATCACTAACATCCAGTCAAAACCCAGAAAAGTCCCCACATGACTTCAGCATGCCAAATCATGCTGAGGTGTGGAACAGCCAATCCTTGCAGAGCTGCTGAAGAAAGGAGTGGGGGTGGGAATTAAAAAATAATGCATGTCTTAGGCTAGTGCACAAGATATGTAAATCCCCTGTCAATCACAGCAAGGGGGGAGAACAAAACTGAAAAAAGATATGAGGAATGCTCAGAGCTAGATTAACTCTTTGTGGCAAGACTGGCACAGCTGATCTGAAATCGCATACTCTATATTGTGCCAGACAAAAAAAAAAAAAAATAATAATTCAGGTTTACATCCACTTTTAAGCCTGCAGAGTGTGGATTGTTCTTGCATTTGCTTTCAAATGGCATCAAAAGAAGTATGAGATCTGTGTTCTTATGAATGAGGGAGCTAATAAAATTAGAGGTTTGGTTGAATTGAAAGAGTTCCCTGTATGGAAGATTCCAGTGTTTCCAAAGGTGTGAGAATGTTTTGAAACTGTCCAACCTGAGAAGTTCATGTACAATCAAATTCCTTTTGCAGACCACCAGTTAGGCCCCTTTCACACTTATGTGACTTCAATTCGCGGCCGTGATTTTTGCCGCGATTTTGCCATGATTTTGCCGCGATTTCAAGGAATGCCTGTGTAAGTGGCATCAAAATCGGACCAAATTAGTGCAGGGACTACGTTGAAGTCGGAATGACTTGAAGTCGTACTAATATGAATGGCTGTCATTGGAAATCATGGGGAACGACTTGTCATGCTACTTTGCAGTCCCAAATCGTGGGACAAGTCGTATAAGTGTGAAAGGGACCTTAAATGCCACAGAGTTGTCAAAAGCGAGGGTGAATCAAGGGTTAGAAATAATTCCTAAGATTAGAAGAAGTCTGTTATTTTTTCCACTTCCTTTAACAGACCAAACTGTTCAACAAAAGTGGCAGTTAGAGGTTTGGGACAAACCAGTAAAAACTGACCAGGGTGCTTACAATGATCAGCATTTATTAATTTATTTAAAACCTTTACTCCAAAATGTAAAAAAAAAATGTTGCTGTAACTGCTTCAAGTTAGCTGGGGTTCAGCTTTAACCTGTTAGTCAACTGTTAAGCCTGGTACACACTATGGGGTTTTTCTCATTCAATTCAGCGGGCTGTACAGAAAAAAAACTGAAGCAGTTATGCAGATCATGATCCAATATTAGTACAGCGATCTCCACTGCTGAGCTACTGTGTCCTGACAGGGGGCTACCCCCCCCCCCCACAGTTTATATTGAACCGGCCGATGCCACCTGACATTCGGGATGTGTGTACTGGGCTTAAGTGCATCTTATGCCTCGTACACACGTACGGACTTTTGCCGGGGGACCTAGTCCAGCGGACAATCCCGCGGGACTTTCCAGCTGGGTCCGCTGGACTTTCCGAGCGTGTGGACTTGCCCACACACGTGCGGACTTGCCCACACACGCGCGGACTTCTCCGGCGGATAATCCGCCGGCAAAAGTCCGCGGGACTTTTGAAAATGAACGGACTTGCCGCTCATCGGCAAGTCCTTTCATTTAGCACGTGACTTCAGATTACGTAGCTAGCGTAGGCAGTAAATGCCGCCGCGCTGGCTCCGTAAGCTGGCATGGATTTAAAGGGACTCCCCACGCCGAAAAAACGGCGTGGGGGTTCCCCCCAAATCCACGTCAGACCCTCATCCGAGCACGCAGCCTGGCAGGACAGGAAAGGGGTGGGGACGAACGAGCGCCCCCCCCCTCCTGAGCCGTACCAGGCCGCGTGCCCTCAACATGGGGGGTGCCCTGGGGAAAGGGGGGCCGTGCGGCCCCCCCACCCCAAAGCACCTTGTCCCCATGTTGATGAGGACAAGGGCCTCTTCCCGACAACCCTGGCCGTTGGTTGTCGGGGTCTGCGGGCGGGGGCTTATCGGAATCTGGGAGCCCCCTTTTATAAGGGGGCCCTCAGATCCCGGCCCCCCACCCTATGTGAATGAGTATGGGGTACGATGTACCCCTACCCATTCACCTAAGGTGTAAAATGTAAAGTACAAAAAACACACACTTTTGAAAAAATAGTTTATTGCACTGCTCCGGGGGTCTTCTTCCGTTTTGGGGGTCTTCTCGCCGGACTCCCCCGCCATTTACCAAGCTCTTTTACCGAGCGGGGGAAGTCCGGCTACCTTCTTCGTCGTCGCCGCCGTCGTCTGGGGGTCTCGATCCGCCTTCGGGGGTCTTCCGGGGGTCTCTTCTGTTCTTGCGGCGGTCGTCGTCTTCCGCGCCGCCGGCGCCTTGTCCTTCTTCTTGTCCTTCTTGATCTTCTTCTTCTTCTTCTTGTTCTTCTTCTTCCGATGTTGACCCGACGTTCTCTCTGCCCGGAATGCCTGTGCCGCTCTGCGCTGAGACTTATATAGGGACATGGGGGACAGGGTCACATGTTCATGTCACATGGTGACCCCGCCCCCTTGCGATGTCACAGTCCCAGCATCCTCCGGGACTGTGACAACACAAGGGGGCGGGGTCACCATGTGACATGTGCATGTGACCCTGTCCCCATGCCCCTATATAAGTCTCAGCGCAGAGCGGCACAGGCATTCCGGGCAGAGAGAGCGTCGGGTCAACATCGGAAGAAGAAGAAGAAGAAGAAGAAGAAGAAGAAGAAGAAGATCAAGAAGGACAAGAAGAAGGACAAGGCGCCGGCGGCGCGGAAGACGACGACCGCCGCAAGAACAGAAGAGACCCCCGGAAGACCCCCGAAGGCGGATCGAGACCCCCAGACGACGGCGGCGACAACGAAGAAGGTAGCCGGACTCCCCCGCTCGTGAAAGAGCTAGGTAAAAGAGCAGAAGAGAGCGGAGGAGTCCGGCGAGAAGACCCCCAAGACGGAAGAAGACCCCCGGAGCAGTGCAATAAAATATTTTTTCAAAAGTGTGTGTGTTTTTGTACTTTACATTTTACACCTTAGGTGAATGGGTAGGGGTACATCGTACCCCATACTCATTCACATAGGGTGGGGGGCCGGTATCTGGGGGCCCCCTTATTAAAGGGTGCTCCCAGATGCCGATAAGCCCCCGCCCGCAGACCCCGACAACCAACGGCCAGGGTTGTCGGGAAGAGGCCCTTGTCCTCATCAACATGGGGACAAGGTGCTTTGGGGTGGGGGTGCCGCACGGCCCCCCTTTCCCCAGGGCACCCCCCATGTTGAGGGCACGCGGCCTGGTACGGCTCAGGAGGGGGGGCGCTCGTTCGTCCCCACCCCTTTCCTGGCCTGCCAGGCTGCGTGCTCGGATGAGGGTCTGACATGGATTTGGGGGGAACCTCCACGCCGTTTTTTCGGCGTGGGGAGTCCCTTTAAATCCATGCCAGCTTACGGAGCCAGCGCGGCGGCATTTAGTGCCTACGCTAGCTACGTAACCTAAAGTCACGTGCTAAATGAACGGACTTGCCGATGAGCGGCAAGTCCGTTCATTTTCAAAAGTCCCGCGGACTTGCCTACTAACGGCGGGATTGTCCGCCGGACTGCCAAGTCCAGCGGATAATTTTAAAACCAAACTTAAAACTTTGGCGCCAAAAAGTCCGCCGGACTTTGGCGCCAAAAAGTCCGCCGGCACCCACACACGAGGGGATTATCCGCTGGACTTCAGTCCAGAGGATAATCCCGCGGGATAGTCCCTTCGTGTGTACGCGGCATAACACTACCTTGTCTACAGATGGACAATGCTGCTTTCCAAGGGTGTCTCAGTTGCTCCTCCATCCAGAGTGGAAGTACAGGAAATATATTACTAGTCAGATCATCAGGTGAAATTAAAAGAAAATATGCCTAAAATGAAAACTAATGCAGCTGCCAAATTTAAGAAATGATAAATTGCAATATATTACATTTTTATTTTTTTGGGTTTAATATTAATTTAACTCCAAAAAGTTCCTTCTATTGTTCTCCCTCTTCCAAATCTCCCAAGTCCTACTGTGATCTGACTTGGTGTTAGTGGGTGGCTATGTTCATTCTCCATGGTTTCACTGTATGTAGAAAGATTTCTGTCCTCTCCTGCTCACTCCTGAGATAGACAATAGACTATGGATTATAGACTATGAATTATAGACTGTGGATTATAGACTGTGGATTATACACTATGGATTATGGACTGTGGATTATAGACTATGGATTATAGACTGTGGATTATAGACTGTGGATTATAGACTATGGATTATGGACTATGGATTATGGACTATGGTTTTTAGACTATACACTATGGGTTATAGACTATGGATTATAGACTATGGATTATACACAATGGATTATAGACTATGGATTATAGACTGTGGATTATAGACTGTGGATTATAGACTATGGATTATAGACTATGGATTATGGACTATATTTTTTAGACTATACACTATGGGTTATAGACTGTGGATTATAGACTATGGATTATAGACTATGAATTATAGACTGTGGATTATAGACAATAGATTATAGACAATGGATTATAGACTGTGGATTATAGACTGTGGATTATACACTATGGATTATGGACTATGGTTTTTAGACTATACACTATGGGTTATAGACTGTGGATTATAGACTATGGATTATAGACTATGGATTATAGACTATATACTATGGCCTGTGGGGCTTGTAGTGTGCATAGAGCAGACCACAACGAATGTGCACTGCTCATTCCAAACCTAAGTGAGGGGAAAATGAGAGATTGAGGAGCTTCTGAGGATGCTATAAGGAGGGACAATGAAACACAGTTAGAAACAATTTAATGAAAAATAGAATACAGGGCAATGAAGTAGTGAATGTGTATTAATTATTTTTGGAGAATAAGGACACTGTTTAGTGTCACTTTAACCCCTCCCCCCCCCCTTCTTGCCGGGCCAGTGAGAGAGTGCAGCGTGCTTTGCGCATGCGCAGTAGGAACCCAGCCGCATGGGCGTCCGCAGAACTTTTTTCAGGGGGGGGCATAATTTTAGGGTCACCCATGCACCGCCCCTTTTCGACAATGTCATTATCACATTATTATGGTCAGAGTCTGCAGACGTATTACAGTCCCTAGGATAAGTAATGGGTAATGGCCAACAGGCTCTCTTACCAGACCCAGCGAAACTACAGCAGTGATCACTCCGGCTGGACGATCTTTCACTCTGGGTTCCCCGGGGGCGACACTGGTCAGTAGTGTAGCATGTCTGTACCCTGGTAGTGGCTCAGTCTTTCTCTCTCTGGTGGTGCTGGCCAGTGTGGCTCTCTCTCTGGTGGTGCTGGACAGCATGACTCTCTTTTGTGGCCCTGGCAGGCTCTCTCTCTGGCTTCCGCCCAGCACACTCCTCATCCTGTAGCACTCTCTCCCTCAGCTTCTTTCCAGGCTGCAGTCTCTCAATCTCTCTCTTGATCGAGCTGTAGCCTCCTCCCTGTGGAAAATGGAGCCGCCAATCTTTTGGGGCTACCTGTCCCTTGAAGCTTGCCTCTCCTAGTCGCCTTTGATTGGCCCTCAGTTATGGCCAATAGGGAAGGAACGGAGCAGGGCAGGAAGCTGGGTGGGGAACCTGGTGAGAGCTGCCGTCTCCCTGACAGAAGAATGGGTGGGGCAAGGGGGGAAACCTCTGATAGCCCGCAGCTCGCCATTCTTCCGTCACAGCACCGCCAAGTTCTCTGCTGGAGCCCAAAAGAGCCCAAAGTCACACTAAACTTGACAGCACCTTAATGGTGTCACCCCACTGGTGGGTGGCACCCGGGTGCGGCACCTCGATAGAGACACAACTGTGCTGAATTTAAGATCAGATCCCTGATTCCAGGGGGGGGGGGGGCACTTGACCCCCTTGCCCCTACCTGCGGACGCCCATGCCCAGCCATGAAGCAGTAATGCTACACCGCCGGGTTCACTTACTGCAATGGCGGCGGCAGCACCTGACAGCTAATGGAAACATCAGCTGTGGTGCCGACTTCGCTGGACTCCAGGACAGGTAAGTGTCCTAATGTTAAAAGTCAGCAGATACAGTATGTGTAGCTGCTGACTTAAATTTTTTTTAAATTGGAACTATACTCACCTTCAATTCAACAATGGGCCATCCTGGAACTCCCCGCCGTCCGCAGACATCTTCATACAGCCAGCTTCTGGGTCTTTATCGCCGCCCGCTGTCATTGGCCAGGCCGTGATGACATCACCCTTATACATGGGTGGGAGTTCTGTCAGCTTTGGCATTGCACAATGTGGGCAGTAAGCTGGGTGGGCACCTCACTGTACAGGGCGGATGGGCAGGTAAGAAGCTTTAATGCAAAAAAGACAAAGCATGTGTCTCTCACGCATAGGGTTGCCACCTGTACGGGATTCACCCGGACAGTCCGGGTTCTGAATCATCTGCCCGGTTTTCAGACTCTCTGAAACCCGGACAGACCATTCAGATAGGGGGAGCTCCTCTAGCATTTTTGTCACTGTGGAGACAGCAGCAGTGTCACTGCTTCTCCATAAATACACTGTGCTGGTGTGTTTGTTATATATATAATCATTGCTGCCCCCCCCCCCAAGGCTCCTGTAGGGTCTCTTATCAGTGACTTAACTCCCCCCCCCCCCCCCCCTCTGATCACTAGTGCAGTGTGCCGGGAGGCGGAGCTGAGGAGGAGATCATGTCAGGAGGAGTAGATGATGTCGGGCTGGCACTGATCACACTACATTCAGGGAAGAGGTGAGCTGAGAGTTTTTCTGAGTCTCCTGGGGTGGAAAGCTGACAGGATTTGTTTTGCAGTAGTTCACTGTAGTTGCTGTGAAGGGTTAAGGTGACAGGAGGATCGTTCTGAAGTGTGTCTGATGATATCTTCTAAGCCATGTCTGTACAAACATCCCCCATCCTCAGTCCAGATAATGTGTAGTAATTTATGGCCATTCATTAACCCTGTGTGTGTGGAGAGTGTAAACTTCTGATTGTACAGATCTTGGACAACACAGGGATATATGAATGGTCATACATTACATTCACATCATCTGTACATACAGAGTGCTGGGAGCCGGCAGTTTTCATTGTTGTACTGTATATTAGTGGATGAGTACAATAGCTTTTGTTTTTATATACATCACTATTTCTCAGCCCCCAACTCCCCCCAGACCACTTCATATATCCAGCGGGCATCATCCCCTCCGCACTCCTCTCCTACTGCCCCCCACCATCCCCTCCGCACTCCTCTCCTACTGCCCCCACCATCCCCTCCGCACTCCTCTCCTACTGCCCCCACCATCCCCTCCGCACTCCTCTCCTACTGCCCCCACCATCCCCTCCGCACTCCTCTCCTACTGCCCCCACCATCCCCTCCGCACTCCTCTCCTACTGCCCCCACCATCCCCTCCGCACTCCTCTCCTACTGCCCCCACCATCCCCTCCGCACTCCTCTCCTACTGCCCCCACCATCCCCTCCGCACTCCTCTCCTACTGCCCCCACCATCCCCTCCGCACTCCTCTCCTACTGCCCCCACCATCCCCTCCGCACTTCTCTCCTATTGCCCCCACTATCCCCTCCGCACTCCTCTCCTATACATACTACCCCAACCATCCCCTCCGCACTCCTTCTGCCACTCTGCATGTTGCAGAGCTTGGTGCCTCTATGCATTGGCCTGCCACAATAATGTTGGCTTCCATGAGACAGCCATCTTTAAACCTGGGGAACCCATGATCTTCAATTGCCCGGAGGCCCCATGAGTTTTCAGTGTGCCCCTGGCCCAGACTGCTCACTGCAATTGTAAGCCAAGAGTGTCAACTTTGTTGACTCTGAGGTAAAGGGGGACTCTTGTGATTAACTCCATATGATTAGAAATGTTATTTAATCACAAAATATATGTATAGTGTATACTACATAAATACATAAAAATTGCCTTGCATTGTACAGAGGTAATGAATTTAATGTACTAAAAAAAAAAAAAAAATTGCCGTGCGCTGCTAATGTGTTCGGGTTTGGCTTGAAGAAAAGGTGGCAACCCTACTCACGCATTAAAAATCCTGTCTGTCTGCCCATTATTATTTCCCAGCATAAAGTAATATTTGGAGATGAAACTGAAACAATATAAAATGAAGTACATTGTAGGGAGAGATCCTCCAATCAGGGAGCGTGCTAGAAATCAGTCCAGCTGATGTCTCTCCTGTAAACTATCACATGCTCTCCTCCTCTCCTCCAATAATGACAGTCAGTAGATTACAGCATAGTCCCGTACTACACCTCCTATAGACAGAGCGGCATTCCCAGCCAGTGCAGGTGTCACGTCACAGGGCCAGATTCAGCGGACAGCGCCGCGCAGCGCCGGCACGGGGGACTGCAGGCAGCTGTCAATCACGCAGTCCAGCAGCAGCAGCAGAAGCGAGAACCCGGGGAGGACAGACATTGTCTAGGTGAGTGATGGCGGCGGGCAACCTACCCCCGTGTCAGTGACCCTGATCTATATCACCATCATTATCTTCATCACATCCTCCTCCTCCCACCTCTCCCCCCATAATAGCGGCCGCACGGCTCCCCGCTCGTATTTCACATCAGGAGGTCAGTACAATGTGTGACCCGGGACTCAGGTGGGCTCCACCTCGCCGGCACCCCCCTCTACCGATCCATCCATCCATCCGATCCTCATCATTGCCGGGACACCGGGACAGAGCCAGTGTGTGTGGGGAGAGAGAGATGGGCACCCCATGGGCCGCTCCGAGCCCTGCCTCCAATCACCACATTATATATATATATCTTCTATAGATATACACACATATACCTTCTATAGATATACACATATATACCTTCTATAAAAAAATATATATACCTTCTATAGAGATACACATATATACCTTCCATAAAAATACACATATATACCTTCTATAAAAATACACATACACACATATGTATAGATATACACCTTCTATAGATATACACATATATATATATATATATATATATATACACCTTATATAGATATACACATATATACAGTACCTTCTATAGAAATACACATATATACCTTCTATAGAAATACACATATACACCTTCTATAGATATACATATATATATACCTTCTATAGAAATACACATATATACCTTCTATAGAAATACACATATATACCTTCTATAGATATACACACACACATATTATATATATATATATATATATATATATATATATATATATATATATATATATATATACTTTCTATAGAGATACACATATATATACTTTCTAAAGATATACACATATATACAGTACCTTCTATAGAAATACACATATATACCTTCTATAGAAATACACATATACACCTTCTATAGATATACATATATATATACCTTCTATAGAAATACACATATATACCTTCCATAGAAATACACATATATACCTTCTATAAAAATACACACACACACATATGTATAGATATACACCTTCTATAGATATACACATATATATATACCTTCAATAGAAATACACATATATACCTTCTATAAAAATACACACACACACATATGTATAGATATACACCTTCTATAGATATACACACATATATATACCTTCTATAGAAATACACATATATACCTTCTATAGAAATACACATATATACCTTCTATGGAAATACACATATATACCTTCTATAGATATACATATATATATATATATATATATATATATATATACCTTCCATAGAAATACACATATATACCTTCTATAGATTAGATATACACATATATATATATATATATATATATATATACCTTCCATAGAAATACACATATATACCTTCTATAGAAATACACATATATACCTTCCATAGAAATGCTGATATATTCCTTCCATAGAAATACAGATACCTTCTATAACTACAGACATGGTCATATACCTTCTGCAAATGCCAGCATGACCGTATACGTTCTACAAATACAAGCATGTCCATATACCTTCTACAAAGAGGCATGGTCATATAGTCCTTCTACAAATGCCAGCATGCCCACATACCTTCTACAGATGCCAGCATACTCATATACTATCTACAAATGCCAGCGTGACTTTATATCTTCTTCAAATGAAGACACGTCCATATACCTTCTACAAATACAAGCACGTTTATATACCTTTTACAAATAGGCATGGTCATACACCTTCTACAAATGCCAGCATGACCGTATGCGCTCTACAAATACAAGCATGTCCATTTACAGTATCTCACATTTTTGTAAATATTTTATTATATCTTTTCATGTGACAACACTGAAGAAATGACACTTTGCTACAATGTAAAGTAGTGAGTGTACAACTTGTATAACAGTGTAAATTTGCTGTACCCTCAAAATAACTTAACACACAGCCATTAATGTCTAAACTACCGGCAACAAAAGTGAGTACACCCCTAAGTGAAAATGTCCAAATTGGGCCCAAAGTGTCAATATTTTGTGTGGCCACCATTATTTTCCAGCACTGCCTTAACCCTCTTGGGCATGGAGTTCACCAGAGCTTCACAGGTTTCCACTGAAGTCCTCTTCCACTCCATGGGGACATCACAGAGCTGGTGGATGTTAGAGACCTTGCGCTCCTCCACCTTCTGTTTAAGGATGCCCCACAGATGCTTAATAGGGTTTAGGTCTGGAGACATGCTTGACCAGTCCATCACCTTAACCCTCAGCTTCTTTAGCAAGGCAGTGGTCATCTTGGAGGTGTGTTTGGGGTTGTTATCATGTTGGAATACTGTCCTCTGGCCCAGTCTCCAAAAAGGAGGGGATTATGCTCTGCTTCAGTATGTCACAGTACATGTTGGCATTCATGGTTCCCTCAATGAACTGTAGCTCCCCAGTGACGGCAGCACTCCTCACCTGGTTGCCGCCACACACGCTTGACACCATCTGAACCAAATAAGTTTATCTTGGTCTCATCAGACCACAGGACATGGTTCCAGTAATCCATGTCCTTAGTCTGCTTGTCTTCAGCAAACTGTTTGCAGGCTTTCTTGTGCATCATTTTTAGAACAGGCTTCCTTCTGGGATGACAGCCATGCAGACCAATTTGATGCAGTGTGTCGTGTATGGTCTGAGCACTGACAGGCTGACCCCCCACCCTTTCAACCTCTGCAGCAATGCTGGCAGCACTCATACGTCTAATTCCCATAGACAACTTCACTCAACTGCACTCAACTTCTTTGGTCGACCATAGTGAGGCCTGTTCTAAATGGAACCTGTCCTGTTAAAACACTGTATGGTCTTGGCCACCACGCTGCAGCTCAGTTTCAGGTTCTTGGCAATCTTCTTATAGCATAGGCCATCTTTATGTAGAGCAACAATTTTTTTTTTCAGATCCTCAGAGAGTTCTTTGCCATGAGGTGCCATGACCAGTATGAGAGAGTGGGAGTGATAACACCAAATTTAACACACCTGCTCCCCATTCATACCTGAGACCTTGTAACACTAACGAGTCACATGACATCGGGGAGGGAAAATGGCTAATTGGGCCCAATTTGGACATTTTCACTTAGTGGTGTACTCACTTTTGTTGCCAGCGGTTTAGACATTAATGGCTGTGTGTTGAGTTAATTTGAGGGTACAGAAAATTTACCCTGTTATACAATCTGTACACTCACTACTTTACATTGTAGCAAAGTGTAATTTCTTCAGTGTTGTCACATGAAAAGATATTTTAAAATATTTACAAAAATGTGAGAAGTGTACTCACATTTGTGAGATACTGTACCTTCTACAAAGAGGCATGGCCATATATTCCTTCTACAAATACCACCATGCCCATATACAGAGAGGGAAAAAAAGTATTTGATCTCCTGCTGATTTTGTACGTTTGCCCACTGACAAAGAAATGATCAGTCTATAATTTTAATGGTAGGTTTATTTTAACAGTGAGAGACAGAATAACAACAAAAAAAAAAAAAACAGAAAAACACGTTTCCAAAATGTTATAAATTGATTTGCATTTTAATGAGTAAAATAAGTATTTGACCCCTTCGCAAAACATGACTTAGTACTTGGTGGCAAAACCCTTGTTGGCAATCACAGAGGTCAGACATTTCTTGAAGTTGGCCACCAGGTTTGCACACATCTCAGGAGGGGTTTTGTCCCTCTCCTCTTTGTAGATCCTCTCTAAGCCATTAAGGTTTTGAGGCTGACATTTGGTAACTCGAACCTTCAGCTCCCTCCGCATATTTTTTATGGGATTAAGGTCTGGGGACTGGCTAGGCCACTCCAGGACCTTAATGTGCTTCTTCTTGAGCCACTTCTTTGTTGCCTTGGCTGTGTGTTTTGGGTCATTGTCATGCTGGAAAACCCATCTACAACCCATTTTCAATGCCCTGGCTGAGGGAAGGAAGTTCTCACCCAAGATTTGACAGTACATGGCCCCATCCATCGTCCCTTTGATGCCGTGAAGTTATCATGTCCCCTTAGCAGAAAAACACCCCCAAAGCATAATGTTTCCACCTCCATGTTTGATGAGAGGGATGGTGTTCTTGGGGTCATAGGCAGCATTCCTCCTCCTCCAAACACGGCGAGTTGAGTTGACGCCAAAGAGCTTGATTTAGGTCCTATCTGACCAAAACACTTTCACCCAGTTCTCCTCTGAATCATTCAGATGTCCATTAGCAAACATAAGACAGGCCTGTACATGTGCTTTCTTGAGCAGGAGGACCTTGTGGGCACTGCAGGATTTCAGTCCTTCATGGTGTAGTGTGTTACCAATTGTTTTCTTGGAGACTATGATCCTAGCTGCCTTGAGATCATTGACAAGATTCTCCTGTGTAGTTCTGGGCTGATTCCTCACCGTTCTCATGATCATTGAAACTCTACGAGGTGAGAACTTGCATGGAGCCCCAGACCGAGGGAGATTGACAGTTATTTTGTGTTTCTTCCATTTTCAAATAATTGCACCAACTATTGTCACCCTCTCACCAAGCTGCTTGGCGATGGTCTTGTAGCCCATTCCAGCCTTGTGTAGCTCTACAATCTTGTCTCTGACATCCTTGGACAGCTCTTTGGTCTTGGCCATGGTGGAGAGATTGGAATCTGATTGATTGATTCTGTGGACAGGTGTCTTTTATGCAGGTAACAAGCTGAGATTAGGAGCACTCCCTTTATGAGAGTGCTCCTAATCTCAGTTTATTGCCTGTATAGAAGACACCTGGGAGCCAGAAATCTTGCTGATTGATAGGGGATCAAATACTTATTTCACTTATTAAAATGCAAATCAATCTATAACTTTTTTGAAATGCGTTTTTCTGCATAATTTTGTTGTTATTCTGTCTCTCACTGTTAAAATAAACCAACCATTAAAATGATAGACTGATCATTTCTTTGTCAGTGGGCAAACATACAAAATCAGCAGGGGATCAAATACTTTTTTTCCTCACTGTACCTTCTTCATATACACGGCCATATACCATCTAGAGAGAGGCATGGCTATATGTGTCTTCTAAAAACAGGCATGACTATAAATTCTACATATAAAGCTTTCTCAACGCTCTGCTTTATGACTTAGAAATCCCCCTATATCGGAATTTATATTTGTATTGCTGCTATAGGCATCTTTTTTCCAGAACAAACCATTTTAGAATTTTGGTTTTACTGTTTATCCAGTTTGATAAATTCTCAGATTACAGTGGTGTGAAAAAGTGTTTGCCCCCTTCCTCATTTCCTGTTCCTTTGCATGTTTGTCACACTTAAGTGTTTCGGAACATCAAACCAATTTAAACAATAGTCAAGGACAACACAAGTAAACACAAAATGCAATTTGTAAATGAAGGTGTTTATTATTTAAGGTGAAAAAAAAATCCAAACCATCATGGCCCTGTGTGAAAAAGTGATTGCCCCCTAAACCTAATAACTGGTTGGGCCACCCTTAGCAGCAACAACTGCAACCAAGCGTTTGCGATAACGTGCAATGAGGCTTTTACAGCGTCCTGGAGGAATTTTGGCACACTCATCTTTGCAGAATTGTCCTAATTCAGTTACATTAGAGGGTTTTCGAGCATGAACGGCCTTTTTAAGGTCATACCACAACATCTCAATAGGATTCAGGTCAGGACTTTGGCTAGGCCACTCCAAAGTCTTCATTTTGTTTTTCTTCAGCCATTCGGTGGTGGACTTGCTGGTGTGTTTAGGATCATTGTCCTGCTGCAGAACCCAAGTTCGTTTCAGCTTGAGTACACGAACAGATGGTCGGACATTCTCCTTCAGGATCTCTTGGTAGACAGCAGAATTCATAGTTCCTTTTATCACGGCAAGTCTTCCAGGTCCTGAAGCAGCAAAACAGCCCCAGACCATCACACTACCACCACCATATTTTACTGTTGGTATAATGTTCTTTTTCTGAAATGCAGTGTTCCTTCTACGCCAGATATACTTGGACACACACCTTCCAAAGAGTTCCACTTTTGTCTCATCGGTCCACAGAATATTGTCCCAAAAGTTTTGGGGATCATCAAGATGTGTTGTGGAGAAATTGAGACGAGCTTTGATGTTCTTTTTGCTCAGCAGTGGTTTTCTCCTTGGAACTCTGCCATGCAGGCCATTTTTGCCCAGTCTTTTCCTGATGGTGGAGGCATGAACGCTGACCTTAACTGAGGCAAGTGAGGCCTGCAGTTCCTTGGACGTTGTTGTGGGGTCTTTTGTGACCTCTTGGATGAGTCGTCGCTGCGCTCTTGGGGTAATTTTGGGCGGCCGGCCACTCCTGGGAAGGTTCACCACTGTTCCATGTCTTCGCCATTTGTGGATAATGGCTCTCACTGTGGTTCGCTGGATTCCCAAAGCTTTGGAAATGGCTTTATAACCCTTTCCAGACTGATAGATCTCAATTACTTTCTTTCTCAATTGTTCCTGAATTTCTTTGGGTCTCGGCATGATGTGTAGCTTTTAAGGATCTTCTGGTGGACCTTACTGTGTCAAGCAGCTCCTATTTAAGTGATGCCTTGATTGTGAACAGGTGTGGCAATAATCAGGCCTGGGTGTGGCTAGAGAAATTGAACTCAGGTGTGGACAACCACAGTTATAGTATGTTTTAACAAGGGGGGCAATCACTTTTTCACACAGGGCCATGATGGTTTGGATTTTTTTTCACCTTTAATAATAAACACCTTCATTTACAAATTGCATTTTGTGTTTACTTGTGTTGTCCTTGACTATTGTTTAAATTGGTTTGATGTTCCGAAACACTTAAGTGTGACAAACATGCAAAGGAACAGGAAATGAGGAAGGGGGCAAACACTTTTTCACACCACTGTATATGACAGTTTACTTCACAGACATTTCAATCGTGACACAGACATACAGACAAAGATCCCGTATCTATCATTGTATAGGGTCTGTGCATTTCTTTTTGCCTATATAAAACTAATGTACTGTTATTGGCCATGTGGTTCTGGTGTATAGAAATGCCCATAACAACCCATCAGAGAGCTTTATGTAAAAGAGGAAACTGTTGTTTCTGGGGCCTCGTTTACACTGCCATTTATATGTGTTTATAGGACATTTCTGAAAGCATGTAAATGTGTGTAATGATTTCACCGAGTATAATTCACAATGTGTATTTATATGTGCCTTTAGTGTAGCTGCACTTAACCACTTCAGCCCCGGACCAATTGGCAGCCAAAGGACCAGGCCCCTTTTTGCGATTCGGCACTGCGTTGCTTTAACTGACAATTGCGCGGGTCGTGCGACGTGGCTCCCAAACAAAATTGGTGTCCTTTTTTTCCCACAAATAGAGCTTTCTTTTGGTGGTATTTGATCGCCCCTGCGGTTTTAATTTTTTGCGCTATAAACAAAAATAGAGCGACAATTTTGAAAAAAATGCAATATTTTTTGCTTTTTGCTATAATAAATATCCCCAAAAAATATATTAAAATTTTTTTTTTCCTCAGTTTAGGCCGATACGTATTCTTCTACATATTTTTGTTAAAAAAATCGCAATTAGCGATTGTTGATTGGTTTGCGCAAAAGTTATAGCGTTTACAAAATAAGGGATAGTTTTATAGCATTTTTATTAATATTTTTTTTTTTACTAGTAATGGCGGCGATCAGCGATTTTAATTGTGACTGCAGCATTATGGCGGACACATCGGACATTTTTGACACATTTTTGGGACCATTGTCATTTATACAGCAATCAATGCTATTTAAATGCATTGATTCCTGTATAAATGACACTGGCAGTGAAAGAGTTAACCACTAGGGGGAGGGGTTATGGGCTGTGACGTGTGTGTGTTTGATTAACTTAGGGGGCGGGGCTGACGTCTGACGTCATTGATCGGCTTCCCCGATGACAGGGTAGGAATGCGCGGGGAGAGGTTTGTTTACACAGACCTCTCCCCGTTCTTCAGCTCTGTGACCCGATCGCGGGACACCAGCGGCGATCGGGTCCGCTGGTCCCGCGGCTGGGGTCACTGAGCTCCCGACCGGGTCGCGAGCGCGCCGCTAGTGGCGCGCGCGCGACCCACGGCCAGGCAATTAAAGGGCCACGTACCTGTACGTGGTTTTGCCTGGCCGTGCCATTCTGCTGACGTATATGTGCAGGAGGCGGTCGGGAAGCGGTTAAAGAAATCGAATTCTGGCATCCAGGGGCAGAATAGATACGTGTCTGAACACATGGAAATATTTGAAAAGCATGAAAAATATAAATGTAGGAGATCTTGGAAGAATAACGTATCTTTATATTTTTTGGGATCATTTCTCCTGCGTTTACCAAACGCTTGATGCTGGTGTGAATGTAGCCTGAAGTCTTGGAATGTTGCTCCAGTGTTTGTAAATGAAATCCGTATTTATTTGTAGTGGATTGTGGCTCCTGACTGATGGTAACACAATGATCTCCAACAAATAGTTTTGCCTCTTTCCAGAATAGAAGCAGTATATGTAACACACTGTAACATTCTTTTTCCTGTGTGAGGTTATCTTGTAAATGCGCCCTGTAGCTTCTGGAAATTATTATGTATGAATTTACAGAGAGCTTTGTGGGTTTTTACCTGATCCTTGCTCAAATTTTTGTGACTACATTAGGGAACGTAATTTACAAAGTTACACAATTCAGAAGGTTGAATAAAGGTCCATCTAGTTCAGGGATCAGCAGCCTGTAGATCGCGGACAGGTGACTGGTAGATCTCGGTCTGGGTTTGCTGACCCGCCATCCCAGAGCATCAAACACAGTGCAATACAGAGGGACTACATGTAAAGTTGGAGGTGTAGTAGGTGTAGTAGGGAGCTCCTGTCCCATGCGGAGTGATGCCAACTGCTCTCCATCTCTTATCCCAGCTAGCGGTCTCCAGATGGTGCCAGCAGCCAGAAAGAAGAGATCTTCAGGTCAGTGTGAAGCAATACACTGGGCATAATAGTATAAGGCTGCTTTCACACTGACGTGCTGCAGTTTACCCACACCACGGGTGCGGTGCAGTGCATCTGCAACTTTCCTGTGGGTTTGCTGCACTTGAACTTCTATTATATCCTGCTGTTTTACCACCCCCAACTTTACGTGTGAATGAGCCCCTCGGGTGCCGCTGCTGAATGCAACTAAGGGCTCATTCACAAGTGCAGCTTAAATCAGGTGTGAGGAGGTGGCACTGTGCCCGGTGACCTATGACTTCTCCCGTGTTGTTCTGGTAGATCTCCGCCTCTTTAAGGTTGCCTACCCCTGATCTAGTTCAACCTATAAGTGTGAGTGTTCATGTTTGCTATCAGTTTCCATTTCCCTGTACATTGTGTTTGCTGAGAAAACCAGCTGTGGATCCACCAACTGTGGATGGGGGTTCCACATCTTTGGTGCTACAACAGTAAAGAACCCCTTATTCGATTTAAGATTGATCCCTTCTTGTGTGATTTCATTGTGTGGCTGCATGTTTTCTTCAGAGATCTTAGGTTAAAGTGATATTAAAGTGGTTCTAAAGGCAGAATATTTTTTTATCTTAATGCTTTCTTTTATGCATTAAAGTGGAAGTCCGTGCAAAATCTAAAATCCCTGCATCTGTAGACACCAGGGATCTAACACTAACCTCTCTATCCCTGTACATACCTTTTGGAAGTCGTGGCTGACAGCTCAGCGTGGGATCCACTAGGAGCGGGTCAGATAAGCTTCCAAAAAGGTATGTTCTTTACAGGAATCGAGAGGTTAGTGTTAGATCCCTGGTGTCTATAGATGCAGGGATTTTAGAATTTGCATAGACTTCCACTTTAAAGTGGAGGGTCAACTGTGTGTGTCCCAGAACACAGCGCGCCCCATTCACAAAGCGCTGCGCGACTCGCGCATGCGCAGTAGGAAACGGGCAGTGAAGCCCCTTCTTGATCCAATGATGTGCACGAGTGTCTCCGCCCTCTGGGACTCTCCCTCCTGATTGGCAGAGACACAGCAGCGGCTCTATTGGCTCCTGCTGCTGTCAATCAAAGCCAGTTAGCCAAAGAGGATAGAGAGGGGGCGGGGCCAAACCATGGTTCCGTGTCTGAATGAATACACAGAGCTGCTGGTTGGCTCGGGGGTGCCCCCATAGCAAGCTGCTTGCTGTTGGGGCACTCGACAGGAGGGAGGGGCCAGGAGCGCCGGTGAGGGACCTGAGAAGAGGAGGACCTGGGCTGCTCTGTGCAAAACCATTACACAGAGCAGGTATTTTGTTTGTTATTTTTAAAGAAACAAAACCGAGTCTTTAGTATCACTTTAAACAAACATCATTACAAACTATCACAGGATCAGAATATCGTACAAAAAATCCCGCTTTCGAATCGACCTTATGATGATCTCATCGTTGGTACACAGCTTTCACCCGAAATTCTCTGAAGGGACAAACACAAACATATTTCTCATACGATACCAGATAGTACAATTTTAGTTTAATCAGTACAGTTTTTGTCCAAAAATACAATACAAATGCAATAGAATACTTCACATCACTTCCAAATTTTTATTCTGTCGTATGAGAATTTTTGTACTTTAGTAACCTATTTGTTTTCGATATGAGGCTAGCATGCAAAAAAGAAAAGCAGACGATCATTCGTTAATCTCATGCTATGTACAGTGGTTTAGGGCTGTCCTGTGTCTCGTGCACACTTTCTGTGTTATCTCAAGGAGAGTAATTAGGCCTGATTCACACCTATGCATTTTTAGTGCTTTTTGCATTTTGCAGATGTGCACTACAGAACATGTTCCATAGGAAACCATGTTAAATGGACTGTAGTGCAAATCTGCAAAATGCAAAAAGCACTAAAAATGCATAGGTGTGAATCCGGCCTTAGTCCTCCTAGCTCTTATCTTGAGACTACACTAGGCTATAATGTTGTGGGGGGAGGGTTTGGGTAGTTCAGTGTTAATTTTGATGTCAAATTTCGATTTAGTTTTAGTCAGTATTTTGACTAAAATTACATTTTAGTTTTAGTTGTACTTTAGTCATCTGAATTGTTTTAGTTTTAGTTGTATTTTAGTTGACTAAAATCTCTGTTACATTTTAGCCGACTAAAATTGAATGGGTTTAGTTAAATTGTAATGCATTATTTAAGCATTTCTGTAGAATTTCCAAACTCATTATATACTGCTGGAGTAAAAGTTTAATAAAATGTAGTGGGGAAGTAAATGGGGGCGAGGGAGCGCACAGGGCAGAGAACTGGTCTGGGGAGGCTATTTTTATCTATAAGACCCCTTTCATACTGGGGCCGCCCCTGTGTTAGCGCTAAAGCGTCGCTCATTAGCGCTGTTTAAGTGGCGCTTTTCGGCCGCTAGCTGAGGGCTTTTATCCCCTGCTAGCGGCAGAAAAAGGGTTTAAAGATGCCCATGTTGCAGCACTTCCGAAGCGCTTCTCAGGCGCTCTTGACGCGCTGCGCATTCATTGCAATGGAGAGGAGCGTTTTGGGAGTGGTGTATACAGCGCTCCCAAACCGCCCCAAAGATGCTGCTTGCAGGACTTTTCCTAACGTTCCGCAAGCGCACCGCCCGGGTGTGAAAGCACTCAGACTTTCACACTCTGGCAGCATGGGAGGAAGTGTGAAAGGGATCTTAATAATAATTTATCTATTACTGTACACAGTGCTCAGCACTTCTACCTTGCTGGGAGGGGAAACACTCACCATGTGGTTTGTAAGGCATTGTTCCAGAACTCCCAGGCAGCGGACAGACAGAGGAAGCCTGCGTTTCTCAGCCAATACAGCTTGTCAGGGGGCCTGGGGCTTTTACAGATAGCTGGAGCCCATAGGAACACAGAAGTTCAGGTGGGCAAACATCCCTCCCTCACATTTTCATTCTGTTTTCGTTGAAGAAAATTTTAATTAATTTTCGTTTCGTTTACGCCACTGAAAACATGCCGCTGACGAAAACTATGACAAAAATATTTTCGTCAACCAAGTTAACACTATAGTAGTGTAGCAAAAGAGAACTATGCAGGGCTGACACCATTCAGTCCACAAAATGTGTGTTTTCAGCTCACAATAAGAAATTAGGAGCATTTCTAAAAGATCGACATTTATTTTTCTGTACTTTCAGGGTCTTTATGGCTAGGTTCACACATATGCGAATTGGAATGCGGGTTTCCTCACATCCAATTCGCATGACAGAAGAGTGTGCCCGGTTCACACAGCTCGGGGGTGGCCGTGGTCCACATATAAAAAGGGTCCTGTGTGTCTTTGGTTTCGATTCAGGTGTGAATTCAGGCAAAAATTCGGACCTGATTCGCACCTGAATTGGTGAACAGGGATGCATCGGACCCCATGCTGTGAACCACGTCCGCAGCATATGTGAGTCCAGCCTAAAGGTATGAACTGTCACTGAGAGTATTCTGGACATGAAGTTAGCCAGTTAAAAAGGCTTTCCTGGAAGAGCCCCCACTATGCTGCCAAATTAATTATGCAAGTCATATGTAAGTCGTCTAGAGTAATAACGAGCCTGGCGGAGTCGGGTCAGGGTTCTATTGAAAATGAATGGGATTATAAACCCAGAATTTCTGTCTGTTGAAGTGCTTGTTATCACATATCATAGGTCACTGCAAAAGGTCGTTGGTCAAGTCAAGGCAGATATCTCATTGTCCATTGTTCTTGTTAAGATTTCTGGCAATGTTTGGATAGACGGAGTCTGTCAGTTGAATTGGAAATGTTTGGTCACCAGACTTTCCAGTCTGTTCACCATCTGAGCAGATATCTTTATTGGTGGGGAGACAGTCTATACACCTGCAGTTTGTAGGCATATAGATTTAAAAATGACCTAACTGGCTAAGAAAACTGACTCTGTCAACACACTGTCATGTTAGTACTGGCATATAAGGGTATGTTAAAAAAAATCTTCTAGTTGGGTCTTGGCACAATAGTCTCTCATTGCACATTCTTGACCCTGTCTTGTGGCACATGTAAAATGCTAAAACAAAAATACATACGTGCTAGTTATATTCTAAATGTATTAAAGTTCAGCAGGAACCAGCCAAGATTCGAGCCATTAATGGGCAGGCTGAATGTACCAAGTTTGGGTACAACCAGCCTGCCGGATATGCTTGCGATTATCGCAGGCGGCTGCTGTAGCTGCTAGTGATAATCAGTCTTCACGCCCGCCAGGAGAAGAGACTAGCCTGTGTATGGCCGTCTATGGTCAGCCTTAGAACTATTCACCTTAAACTTTCTAAACAAAGGGCCTGTTTACTATCCTCCAGAACTAAGGGGGACAAGATTATGGCCTTGGCCTTGGGATCAGTGGGAGTAATATATGCCCCAGGCTTGGTGGTTAGTGGGACTAAAGAAATTCCTCAGGATTGGTGAGCAGTGGGAGTAAAAATGGCATAGCGACCCATGATTAGTGTCGGTAGTATTAATGCCCTGTCAATAGGAGGAATAGTACCCCCTTGTTGGGAGAGGAGGAACACTTCCCCATCATTGGTGTTAGTGGGAGGAATAGGGACCATTGTTGGTGTCAGTGGGAGAACTAGTGCCCTGATTATTAGTGTCAGTGGGAAGAATAGTGCCCACCCTTGGTGACAGTGGGTAGACAAGTGCACCATCGTTGGTGTCAGTGGGAGTAATAGTGGCCTATTGTTGGAGTCCATGGAAGGAACAGTACCCCATTTGTTGGTTTCAGTAGGAGAAATAGTTCAACACCATTGGTGTAATTGGGAGGAATAGTGGCCCATTGTTGATGATAGCAGCAGAACTAGTGCCCCATCGTTAGTGTCAATGGGAAGAATAATGGCCCCCCCATTGGTGTCAGTGGTTGGAAAAATGCCCCATCATTGGTGTCAGTGGGAGTAACAGTGGCCCATCACTGGCCTAACTGGAAGGAATTTGGTGTCAGTGGGAGGAATAATTGTTGTCAGTGGGAGGAACAGTTCCCCATCATTGGTGTCAGTGGAAGGAATAGTGACCCATTGTTGGTGTCAATGGGAGAACTAGTGTTCAATTGTTGGTGTCAGTGGGTGTAAAAGTTCCCCATCGTTGGTGTCAGAGGGTGGAATAGTGGTTCATCGTTGGCGTCATTGGGAACAATAGTATCCCTTTTTTATATCAGTTGGAGGAATAGAGACCCATCATTGGTGTCCATGGGAGGAATAGTGGCCCATCGTTGGAATCAGTGGGAGAAATAGCAGCTATTTGTTGTTGAGCATGGAGAGGGGAGAGAAGCCTGGCAGCCAGGCACAGCATTGGATCGATACAGGAGTCAGGTAAGTGTTATGGGTGCAGGGTAAGTGTCAAGCCAGGACAGTACAAATATCCCCCAAATTACCCCTTTTTGAAAAGTAGACATTCCAAGGTATTTATTAAGAGGCATAGTGAGTTTTTTGAAGTTGTTTTTTTTTTCCCACAATTCTTTGCAAAATTAAGATTTTTTTTTTCCCCACAAAATGATCATATTAGCAGGTTATTTCCCACACACAGCATATGCATACCACAAATTACACCCCAACAAACATTTTGCTACTCCTCCTGAGTATGGCAATACCACATGTGTGAGACTTTTACACAGCGTGGCCACATAGAGAGGCCCAACATGCAGGGAGCACCTTCAGGTGTTCTAGGGACATAAATTACAAATTTCATTTCCTGACAACCTATGACACTTTTGAAGGCCCTGGAGCACCAGGACAATGGAATGCCCACAATCTGACCCCATTTTGGAAACCAAACACCCCAACGTATAATCTATGAGGCATAATGAGTCTTTTGAACATGTCATTTTTTTCAAAACATTTTTGGAATATGTGGAAAGAAAATTAAAACACATTTTTCTATGCATTTTTTAGGGCACTGACGGCACTGATGAGGATCCACTGATAGGGGGGCACTGATGAGCACTTACTGATGGGCACTATTGGGCCCTAGTGGCACTGTAGCGCACAGATGTGGCACTGTAGGGCACTGTAAAGCACAGATGTGGCACTGATGGGGCGTTGCTGGGCATTGACGTGGCACTGATGGGGCATTGCTGGGCACTGATGGGGCATTGTAGAGCACTGATGGGGCACAGATGTGGCACTGCTGGGTAATGATGTGGCACTGCCGGGCACAGATGTGGGACTGCTGGGTACTGATGTGGCACTGCTGGGCACAGATGTGGCACTGTTGGGTACTGATGTGACACTATCGGGTACTGATGTGGCACTGTTGGATATTGATATGGCACTGTTGGGTACAGATGTGGCACTGTTGGGTACTGCTGGGGCACAGATTGGCACTTCTGGGGCACAGATCTGGCACAGATGGGCACTTCTGGCATAGATGGGCACTTCTGGGGCACATATCTGGCACAGGTGGGCACTGCTGGACACTTGCAGTTTGGGGAAAAAACTCACGCAGCCTCACGCTGCAGCTACACCGATCATGTGAGCAGCGGAGAGAACCTGACATGAAGCCAGTTTGTTGACAGTGATCGCTCCATCATTGGACTGAGTGATCATTTGGTAAAGGACCACTCTCATTGGCCCTTTACTGTGATCCGTGACCCCGGGAGCGCGATTCTGGGAGGACGCCATAGTACGTCCTCCCAGAGTTTATGAGCCGCGCTGTAGCCATCATTCGGCTATGGCCCAGTTATTAAGTGGTTAAAGAGTAACTCCACTCTTGTTGATTTACATTCCCCTCTGGGTGATCAGTGTACATTACAAGGATTTTAACAAACTTTGTAGAAAATTCCTACCTTTTGTTATTCTGAATAGAAATAGCTGCTTGTTTGTCTGTGTCCATGGGCATCTGTATGGCATCTGTATGGAAGTGTTTTTTTATAATAGATTAATACTCAGCTGCTGCACCTGCAGGGCTCTAATGAGGAAAGTGGCGGGGCCTGCATCCCTTTAGACAAGATTTCCTATTGGAAGTATCTCACCAAAAATGAAATTTTTGTTGCAGGGGATGCCTGAAATCTGACTTATGTCTTAGTGCAGACTTCTGGGAAAATCAGTGAGCCAATCACACAAGCAGGAAATTATGTTTCTGGGGGGCGTTCTGTACACGGTCTGTGTACAGAACACTTCCAGGTAGCCATATTACATTGCATTTTACAGAAAATTTCAGCGGCTGCAGATTAAAAAAGAAAGGTCATTTTTATAACATTCATTCAATTACAATATGACTTGTGTCACAATTGTATACGCTATGTTATTTTTTTCATTTGCTATTTTTTCCCCCACAAAAGTGGAGTTTAAAAGAATATGTTTTGCTGAAGGCTGTAATCCTGACCCTCACCCTGTGCATTTCTAAAATCTTGATTGTATGTCCTGCAAGCTCAGATCACAAGACAGGTTGCACTGTGCAAAGGATCAGTAAGCCCTCGTTTACATTGGAGCGATTTGTAGCACCCTATTGCCGGCAATCGCACTGTTCAAATTGCGGTGCTGCATTGATTTGAAAAAGTCGTTCCTGCACCACTTTTGGCGATTTCGGGTGCGACTTGCATAGACATCTGTGCATGAAGCCGCACAGATGTCTTGTAAGTCGCACCTGAAATCGCACTGGCATGCAGCTTTGATATTGCGCGATTTCAGATGAAGTCACATGATTTCACAGCCGCAGTCAATGTGAACAAGGACTAAAGGAGCCATATTTTCCTGTCTGTTTAGGCTGTGATGCTACTACAGGGTCCCCAAAAGGCTTAGAAAGCATGTCGAAGTAAGTGGGCTCTATCCTATGGGTTAGCTGTACTCATAGAGGCATCGAGACTCATCCATGGGAATGAATAGGGTAATTATGCACTGGTGTGTTTTTGATGTGCTTCCGGATGCATTCCAAATGCTTTTTTTCTTCTGTTTTCCTTTTTTTTTTTTCACTATACTAGTGTCCAGTGCGTTTTTGATGCATTTTACTGCGTTCCAGTAAAGTCCAGTGCAGGAAAAATGCAGCATGTTCTACTTTTTTTCTGGAACTGAAAAGTCCTGGAACTGACTGCACTGGTGTGAACTATGCCATTGAAAACCATATAACCTTCTTTCCATACGTTTTTGACGCAGAAAAAAAACGCACTGGACTACATGTGGTGTGAACTGGCCCTTAAGGTTAAGAAAAAGAGGGGGAAAAATGCACTGGACTGCATCAAAAATGCACCTAAACGCACCAAAAACACAGTGGAATCCACATTACACGTTCTTTTTTAAGGTTAAGAAAAAAGTGGGGGGAAAATGCACTGGACTGCATCAAAAACGCACCAAAAACGTGCTGGGATGCATTGAAAACGCGTCAAAAAACATGCATACAGAAAAGCATCTGGAACGCATCCAGACTGCATTTCTATGGTGTGAACTGGCCCTCTGTGTATTTTTTTTTGGGCATCAGCTGCATGTAATTATTAGGGCAGGCTTCCTAATGGTGACAGCTGTGGGCCATTCCTGTAGAATAGGCATCAGGTGGGCTGCTTATAGTTTATAGCAGACCTACAGTTGTTCCTGAACTCCCTCCCCCACTTAGTGTCCCCTTAGGGCTCTTTCACACGGACGTGTCCGTGTACGGAGCCCGCTTTGCTCAGCAGGGGATCGATCCGTCGATCCCCGCTGAGCAGGAAGATGACAGGTCTGTCTCTGCACTCTGTGCAGGGACGGACCTGTCAGAGCGCCGCTCTCCCCTATGGGGGATCGGATGACGACGGACCGTAGAGTCCGTCTTCACCCGATCCGATGACGGATGGAAAAATAGGGTTTTCCTCCGTCACACTTTTTCAGATCAGGGCGGGTCGGATGTCAGCGCACATGTCACCGCTGACATCCGACTCTCCATAGAGGTCTATGGAGTGTCTGTTCAGGTCCGCCTGAAAAACTGACAGGTGGACCTGAACGGAACGTCCGTGTGAAAGGGGCCTTAGCTCGTTCTCTCTCTCTCTCTGTTTATATATATATATATATATATATATACACACTCACCGGCCACTTTATTAAGTACACCTGTTCAATTGCTTGGTAACACAAATTGCTAATCAGCCAATCACATGGCAGCACCTCAGTGCACTTAGGCATCTAGACGTGGTGAAGAAGACTTTCTGAAGTTCAAACCGAGCATCAGAATGGGGAAGAAAGGGGATTTAAGTGACTTTGAATGTGACATGGTTGTTGGTCAGTCAGAAGGGCTGGTCTCAGTATTTCAAAAACTGCTGTTCTACTGGGATTTTCACGCACAACCATCTCTAGGGTTTACAGAGAATGGCCCGAAAAAGAGAAAATATCCAGTGAGCAGAAGTTGCGTGGACAAAATTGCCTTTTTGATGTCCGAGGTCAGAGGAGAATGGGTAGACTGGTTTGAGATGATAGAAAGGCAACAGTAACTCAAATAACCACTAATTACACCCAAGGTATGAAGGTATGCAGAATATCATCTCTGAATGCACACCACATCAAACCTTGAAGCAGATGGGCTACAGCAGCAGAAGACCATACCGGGTGCCGCTCCTGAACAGGACACGGAGGCTACAATTCGCACAGAAGATTAGAATACCGTTGCCTGGTCTGATGAGTCTTGATTTCAGCTGTGACATTCAGATCGTTGGGTCAGAATTTGGTGTAAACAACATGAAAGCATGGATCCAACCTGCCTTGTGTCAATGGTTCAGGCTGGTGGTGTAGTGATGTGGGGGGTATTTTTGGGCCCCTTAGTACCAATTGAGCATCGTTTAAATGCCACGGCCTACCTGAGTATTGTTGCTTACCATGTCCATCCCTTTATGACTACAGTGTACACATCTTCTGATGGCTCCTTCCAGCAGGATAATGCACCATGTCACAAAGATCATCTCACCGCTGGACAATGAGGTCACTGTACTCCAATGGCCTCCACAGTCACCAGAGCTCATCCAATAGAGCACCTTTGGGATGTGGTGAAACGGGAGATTCGCATCATGGATGTGCAGCCAACAAATCTGCAGCAACTGCGTGATGCCATCATGTCAATATGGACCAAAATCTCTGAGGAATGTTTCCAACACCTTGTTGAATCAATGCCATGAAGAATTAAGGCAGTTCTGAAAGCAAAAGGTGGTCCAACCCGGTATTAGAAAAGTGCGTCTAATGAATATCTGTATATAAACTTCATATATATATATATATATACAGGGGGGACCCAAAAGTCTCCATACAGAACATAGGAAAAATGAATGATACTTTATATACATATAATTCGTGTGTGTGTGGAAAGAGGTGGCTAACACATAGAGAATATTTTGTAAATATTTTGTAATTAATATTTTGTAAATAAAGGTACATTTAGCCATAATTTCTCATTTTCCCTCTATATAGCGACTTTTGGGTCAATATTTATATATATATCAGTATATTAAAGTGGTTGTAAAGGTAAAGAAAAATGACTGTCTGTTCTAGATAGACCTCTGTTCTATCAATCCATCCTACACTTTGTACATATTTGTATAAAATAATGGCTGTAAATACCTTATTTTCTGGCTGGTCACATGACCTCTGGCCGCTCTCCTCCCCCGATCTAAGGGCTACAGTGGGAGGGGCCCAGATCCCCCTCTGACATCAGCAGGGGAGGTCACATGACCGCTGTGCCGGCCTTTCAGCCCCTCCCGCTGTAGCCCTTTAAATCCAGTATCTTTTTATTATTTTATAAAAAAAATAATTAACATACGGTGCATACAAACACCCCAAGTACATGATAACAATCATAGAAAATACACAACCAAAACAAAAATAACAATAAGAATAAAAATCATCTAAACCAATCTTCCCTCTCTACATTCTGTAGCCCTTAAATAATGGGGGAGGAGAGTGGCTGGAGGTCACGCGACCGGCCCTAAAAGATCGGAGATAAGGTATTTACAGGCATCGTTTTATACAAACATTTACACAGTGTAGGATGGATTGATAGAGCAGAGGGGCTGGCAGTAATATTTCTTTATCTTTACTGCCAGCTACTACTAGCAGCGGGAGGGGAGGAGCGGTGAGCATATTGGCTCACACACACACAGGAGCTGACAGGCAGGGGGAGAGGGGTAGAGAAGAAAGCAGCCGGATGGCGGAGACACGTAACCTGACCGCGGTAATCAGGGATCAGCAGCAGTAGCGGAAGTATAGGGGTCGCTGAGGTCGCCATGGTGACCGGGCCCCCATGCCACAACAAGGGTGGCTGAAGACCAAGCTCCCCGATCCTCAGCCGAACTGTAATCGGCACTGTGCAGGGAGCCCGTCACATTGATTACATCTAAAGTGAAAGCACAGTGTGTGCTGTGCTCTTTTTCTCCCCCTACAGTGCAGTACCTGGCAGGAAGAGATAAGGTAAAGCACTGCCGTTTTTTAAAAGGCTTTCTGTATGTATGTGTGTTTATATGTGTGTGTGTATGTGCATGTATGTGTGTGCATGCATGTAACTGCATGCATGTATGTATGTGTGTGTGTACATGTATGTATGTATGTAGGTGTGTGTGCATATGTGCTCGCCTTTAGAATCCCACGTGACAGGGGGACATTACAAGAGAACAGCTGGGAGACAGTGACAGAGGATGTCACACTATAACAGGAAGTGCCTGAATATGGACCTTCATGGCAGAATGATTAGGTTTTATTTTAATAGCAACTTTTGAAATTACATTAAGTCTGGGTTTACACTAGTGCGATGCGGGAACCAGCGCAATTCCAGTGCCAGTTCCCACATCGCTCCTCTCCCGCAGGCATTTCACACTGCCTTGTGCGAACCACTGCGGGTCACCCCCAGTTTAGTTTACAGATCGCAGTGCGAACTGTGAACTCGCAAGAGGGGTGAAGATGGACGCGGTCACCAGCGGGGACATCACAGGCTTCGTTTGCAGGTAAGTGCACACTAGCCCATTTTTCTTTGCAGGGGAATAAAGAGGAAGTGAAACCCATCAGGGTTTACTTCCTCTTTAACTTGCATAGACAAAATAATCCACAGCGCTCAATTTTTATTTATTTTTATTATTTCTTTTTTTTTTTATGGTTGAACTGGATGGACTTGAGTCTTTTTTCAGCCTAGCTAACTATGTAACTATGTAAGGTAGAGTTGCCACCTCATCCCTTCAGGGCCGGTTCAGACTGCTCCGATGCGGGAACGCTGCGAATCTACTGCGGGTTCCCGCATCGCATGTCTCCCGGCGGCAGTTCACACTGCCCTATGCGAGCTGCTGGGAGTGTCAGTTAAATGTTAATGACAC
Source organism: Lithobates sylvaticus (assembly GCA_028564925.1). Classification (NCBI taxonomy): domain Eukaryota; kingdom Metazoa; phylum Chordata; class Amphibia; order Anura; family Ranidae; genus Lithobates; species Lithobates sylvaticus. The sequence continues at coordinate 118,759,667 of CM053026.1, forward strand.
CCCCAAATCAGTTCGCATATCGCAGTGCGATCTGCAAACTCGGACAGGAATCAGATCGCATGGTGAGAACACCATGCGATCCGATTCTGCTGCGGACCAAAAAAAGGGTCCTGTACGAGTTTGGACCGAATGTGATGTGAATTTAGCCATACTATCTGTATGGCTGAAATCGCATCGCACAGAGATCGCATATGATTTGCACTGCAGTGCGGTGTGAATCATATCCGATCTCGGACATCGCAGCAGTCTGAACCGGCCCTTAAACCCGAACACATAGTAATTACACAGGTTCTAAGACAAATTTAGTGCAGTAAAGGCACCAAGTGAGTTTAATTACCACCTTAATCAGCCACAGAACCTGTGTAATAAATATGTGTTCGGGTTTAAAGGGATGAGGTGGCAACTCTAATAATAAAATATATTAATCATACAGCAGCTAATTTAAAACTCCAATCCTTCAGGAGTATTCACCATGAAAACAAATAAATCAAACAAGTCCTTTACTGAAACTTAAATACTGGCGCTTAGTGACACAGACTAATAATAATACAAAACTGCAGCAGCTGTCCACAGAGTGCTAAAACCCCAAATTATAAGTATACATATATACAGCGCTTGCAGAAATACATGTGCTCATATAAAGTGCTTAAGTGCTCATGACATATATTACTAAAGTGCATCCCATCTCACCAGATCAATAGATCACCAGCGTATATAACCCACAGACTGCAAAGCTGAGGGTCCATCATTTCTGGTGAGTGGGGTGACAAGAGGGGAGCGTGGCACACAGCACCGGGAATTATCATTGGAGCACTAAAGCACTTTATTTTGATTGTAGCACTTTACACAATATTTGAGATTCGATTTTCCTATTTATATATAAGTGTGTTATATGTAGCACTTTAGTAATATATTTCATGAGCACTTAAGCACTTTATATGAGCACATGTATTTCACAAGCGCTGTATATATGTATACTTATAAACAAGTCCTTTAATCACTTGCCGACCAGCCGCCGCAGGCAGGTCAGCTCTATTGCGCGAATCGCCGTAGGTGTACGTCACTTCGTGTAATAGATAAAGTGGGCGCGCACACAGTGCCGCCTGCCACCCGCAATCGCTCCACAGAGAGCCAGAATGGGGTTCCGTCAGGGGAGTACTGAGTGATCGTCTGTACCTAGTGATTAGGAACAGCGGTCTCTACTCCCTGTCAGTCCACCGACAGTAAGAAACACCTCCCAGGGAACACATTTAACCCCTTGATCGCCCCATAGTGTTAACCCCTTCCCTGCCAATGTCATATATACAGTAATCAGTGCATTTTTATAGCACTGATCGCTGTATAAATGTCACTGGTCCCAAAAAAGTGTCAGATCTGTCTGCCGCAATGTCGCAGTACCGCTAAAAATCGCTGATCACCGCCATTACTAGTAAAAAAAAAAATTGCCATAAATCTATCTCCTATTTTGTAGACGCTATAACTTTTGCGCAAACCAATCAATATACACTTGTTGCGATTTTTTTTACCAAAAATATGTCGAAGAATACACATTGGCCCTAAACTGAGGAAAAAAATATTTTTTTAAATATTTTTGGGGATATTTATTATAGCAAAAAGTAAAAAATATTGTTTTTTTTTTTTTTCAAAAATGACGGTCTTTTTTTGTTTATTGCACAAAAAATTAAAACCGTAGAGGTATCAAATACCACCAAAAGAAAGCTCTATTTGTGGGGAAAAAAAGGACTTAAAATGTGTTTGTGTACAATGTCTCTGAACACCAGTCACTAAAAAAAATGATTAGCTTACAGTTCTGTTTACACCTGCTTTTGCTTTGCTTTGCTTCGAATTTGATTCAAAAATTATACCCCATGTAGCTTTAGTGGTGCTTCAAAGCGTCTTCAAAGCCTCCATAGAAGTCTATGGCAAAGCTCGCTTGAAGCCCCACCAAAGCCCAACCAAAGCCTCATCGAAGCCCCACCAAAGCTCCACCAAAGCCTCATCGAAGCACCAAGCAAATGCAGGTGTAAACAGGACTGTAAGCTAACCATTTTATTTAGTGACAGGGGCTTTGATTGTCGTTCAGTGAGCTTTAACAAAGCGTGTCCGAAGCCATGTTTTGACCCAAGTGTACACTAGCCCTAAGGGGGCAAATCCTTCCAGGGCTGAATTGGTTAAGTAGCGCCCGCACTTCTTAATAGAGGTACAGTGGTACTCTCACAAATTGGAGTACCTACCTTACTGCATAAAACTCAGTGTGATTGACTGTCATCAGAAAAGGATACTTGCATGAAAATTTATTATTTAGCCACGGTAGACCACATTTTGCAATAGTGATATTAAAGTTGAACTAAACCCATTGATTTAACAGTTTCAAAATACAGTTATACTCTCGGCATGTGGTGGACAGCACAGTGGATAAGCACTTCTGCCTAGCAGCACTAGGGACGTTGGTTCGAATCCCAACACTTCCATTACGTGCCTGGAGTTTGCATGTCCTTCCTGTGTCTGCGTGGGTTTCCTCCCCAACTCCAAAGACATGCTGGTAGGTAAATTGGCCCTAGTAAGTGTATGAAGGAATGGGAGTTCGGGACCTTAGCTTGTAAGCCCCTTGAGAGCAGGGACTGATGTGAATGTGTAACGCATGTAAAGCGCTGCTTAATGTGACAGCACTATACAAGTATCTGTAATAATAAAATAAAACTGTTTAGCCATAGTAGACCACCTTTTGCAATAGTGATATTAAAGCAGAACTAAACCCATTGGTTTAGCAGTTTAAAAATACAGTTACACTCCTGGCATGTGCTATGAATGTAACTGTCACTTTGGTTTGCTGGTGTCATAACTGATCACATGTGCAGCATCATGGCAGTTGAAGATCAGAGGCCAAGATGGCAGCTTCCTTGGCTGAAAATGATAGGAGGGTTCAGTTCTTTTTTTTTCATTTCTTCAGTTACCTTCTGGTTTCCAGAACTCGACAAACAATGTTATACATCCCATGAGTCTTTGGGAAAGGAGGAGGGGCTTTCTCAGCTAAGCACACCCTCCTGCCTACATGTCGGAGCTAAGGGCAGATGCATGTCATCCAAAGCATGGATACATGGATGGATAGTAGGGTTGCCACCTTTTCTTCAAGTCAAAGCCGAACACTTTAGCGGCGCACAGCAATTTTTTTTATAGTATAAACTATACATATATTTTGCTATTAAATAACATTTCTAATCATATGAAGTTAATAACAAGAGTCCCCCTTTATCAGAGTCCAATTTTACATCTGAACTCGCAGAGTTCCCTTTCACTGTAAGGGGGGACTCTGCAGACTCTCATGTAAGGGAGAACTCTGGGGCCTCTAACATAAGCGATGCTCTGGGAACCCTGATTTAAGGGGGGACACTGAGAACTCTGATGTAAGGGGAAACACTGTGGCCTCTGGTGTAAAGGGGAACTCTGATGTAAGGGGACACTGTGGCCTCTGGTGTAAAGGGGAACTCTGATGTAAGAGGTGCTCTGAGAACCCTGATTTGCCTTAGTGTACTTACTCGGGATGCGGGAGAGAGAAGGGGGATAATTCAGTCACAGACAGGGATGGATGGTGAGCTCACTCACCCCTTGGCACCTCTCATCCAGATGTATCTGAGGCTGCTGAACTTCAATATTGTCAACTTTTCTGAGGCACAGCGCTGGAGATTGGAGTGTGGGCAGACACAGAGGGGTAGGGGCGGGAGGAAGAGATACAGGCCGAGCCCTCTCTCCTCTTCCTTCTGTGTGTGTGTTTGTTAGTGCTGGCTTTGGGCAGTGTGAAAGAGTGCAACAGACACTGTGAGCATAGATAACTGCAGCCAGGAACCCTGCTGGGAAGCCATAGTCCAGTCTAAATAAAGTGTCCGGGTTTCAGGCAGTCTGAAACCCGGACACATGATTCCAAACCCGAACTGTCCGGGTGAATCCTGGACAGGTGGTAACCCTAATGTATAGGGAGGTTTGCTTAGAATATTAAAAAGAATTAAACATGAAATGTTCTGTTTGTGGTGTGTGTAGTTCCGCTTTAATAGCATGCAGGGTACCTGCCTTTCAGCATAACGGTTTGTCCCCAGGTCAGAGCATTTGGTATACAGTAAATCAGTATGCCATCACAATGTGCCACACTTTACAAGCGCAGTCCACATACAGTCATCTACAAATCGAAATCAATCAGTGCTAGTGATACATAGACTTTATTCTTCATGTTTTGAGCTGCATAGAAGAACTTGGAATGTGGCCTCTCTTGGTCTGACACTGAAATAAAGCGGAATAATAATGGACGTCGCACATTACACAGCACTCGCATAAATGATCATTTCATTAGTGTGCTTATTTCATTCCAGACCTAGAAAATCGAGTTGATTTTGCCTAGGGAAAAAATTCTAACGACTCTGCATTGATGTATTTGACACCTGTATACAGCTTGTGGCAGTAAAGGAATGAAGCGAAGTGACAGCAGCCCTGGGAAATAGACCTTTAATTATTACTTGTTCATTTTTCACCCCTCCCATATAAAACTATTATATCACACATATCTTAACAAGTAATGAGTTGATGTTTAGATGATTACTTGGCAAATGCACAATAGGGTAAATAACGGGTAGATATGTTTTATTTTTGTTTTACATTTTAAAGTTGAAATCTGGGCATATCAAAGGTGTAAGTACACCGAGGTTTTCAGGAGCAAGGGAGCTTTAGCACATAACTCCTATGCCCCGTACACACGGTCGGAAATTCCGACCACAAAATCCGTCGGATTTTTTCCGACGGATTTTGTCCGACACTGTTGTTGCATACACACGGTCGGACAAAGTTGTCGGAAAATCCGATCATCCTGAACGTGGTGACGTTCGTTGCGTACGACGGGACTACGTAGAGGCTAGTAGCCAATAGCTTTGGTCTTGTAATGTGATCTGAGCATGCGTGGCACTTTGTCCGTCGGAATTCGCTACACACGATCGGTAAAAAGTCCGATAGGACTTTGTTGTCGGAAAATTTGAGAGCAGGAGATAAAACTTTGTCCTTTTGGAAAATCCGACGGAAAAAGTCCGATGGAGCCTACACACGGTCGGAATTTCCGACAACATTGTCCGATAGGACATTTTCCGTCGGAAAATCCGACCGTGTGTATGGGGCACTAGTGTTTTACTGTGTGTACAGCTGATCATAGAAGTTCATGGCTGTAGGTGTTTGTAAATGCTGATGCTATCTTGCATCAGCATTTACTCTCCCATACATGTATGGCGGATTTTCCAGAACGCAACCAAAAATATAAAAGACCATTTATTGCAGCTTTTCATTCAAGTGCATATTAAGCCAAATTTTTTTTTGGATTCGGATAGAGTAGAAAAGTATACGTAAACATGACCGGACTTTCCGTCAGACTAGGTTTGAAAGGATTAGTCCGTTGGACAATCCCATCGTGTGTGGGCAAATCCGAACGTTTTTCGGGAATAAAATCCGACCGACCTAGAAATAGAACATGTTTCAAATTTATCTGACGGACTCAATTCCGACGGACTAAAATCGGGAAAAACGTTTGTGTGCTGGTCCAACGGACGCAAGGGAAGCTATTGGCTACTGCCTATTGAACTTCCTATTTTTTTGCCGTTTACGTCATCACGTTCAAAATGAACGGACTTATAAACGGACTTAGTCCGATCGTTTGTGGGCAAGTCCGTTCGTTCGTAAAGTTTGGCGGAACTCTGCCGAAACTCCACCGGGAAGACTGTCGGATCTAGTTTGCTGGAAAGTCCAGTCGTGTGTACGCGGCATTAGAACACCAGTTGGGTTTTACTGCTATCCAATGCATATGTTATTTACTATTAGGCCCCATGCACACAGGGTTTTTAGTCCTGCTGCACGGGGCTCTGGCATTTAGGTGATGTCTGAGGGCACAGGCAGTGTGTGAATGAGAAAATCGCGGGACTCGCATTTGAGATGCCATTCATTTGAATGACACCTAAAATTGCGGTGTGGGTCTGCCGCGATAAATCGTGCTGCAATTGTGGCAACTCACATCGTGGGAAGCATGTCACACAAAAGTAGCTCCTGAATTTATTTCAGGTGATATGCTTCCTGCGTGACAATCACCTCAAACCTAGATATCATTAAAATGAATGGCATCTCAAATACAAGTCTCGCGATTTGTCATTCACACATCAACGCTTTCAAATCGCAGGTAGAATCTCTACAAATCTGCCCGTGATTCAAAATGCTGAAGTGTGAATGCAGCCTAAATGTTAGTACCTCTAGGTGTCCCATCCAGCCCTATCACATCACAGCTTCTGTCAGGCTCTCAGAGAGCAGTGGCCTTGGGACTGTTATTTTCAGCTTCCATTGGCTGTAGGAGACTATGCTTATAGGATCTGGAAAAAGATTTGAGCTGTCCAGTTCATTTTCTATTTCATGTCTGAAAATTAATATAAAAATCTGGTTGCTAAAGGCAGTTAAACTCTGGGAGAATGTAATGGTCTGATTTGCTCTGCAGCATCCAATCAGCTTCTTGCTTTTGTTTTCTTACCTCATTGGAAACATGATATAGCCGGATGGGCTGCTATAAGATATAACACAGGTAATGCCAGTTACAGACACTTTAAAATGAGACTTTAAAGTAATACTAAAGTCTTGTTTTTTTCCGTTGAAAATAACTAACATGTTATACTTACCTGCTCTGTGCAGTGGTTTTGCACACAGCAGCCCCAATTCTCCTCTTCTCGGGTCCCTCTTCGGTGCTCCTGGCCCCTCCCTCCAGTTGAGTGCCCCCACAGCAAGCAGCTTGCTTGGGGGGCACCCAAGCCAAGCCACGCCACAGCTCCCTGTGTCCATTCAGACACGGGGCCGCAGCCCGATCCCATCCCCTTTCTGTCCTCATTGGCTCACTGACTTTGCTTGACAGCAGCAGGAGCCAGTGGTGCCACGCTGCTGTCTCAGCCAATGAGGAGGGGAGTCCGGGACAGCCGAGTCTCTCGTTGCAAGATCTCTGGATCTAGGGGGACCTCAGGTAAGTATTAGGGGGGCTGAGGGGGGCTGCACCACACAGAAGGATTTTTGGGAGTGTGGCTGCTATACACCTCTATTATTTTGCAGTAGGTGCATGGCCCTTTAAGAATTCCGGTGGTATTCTAGGTTGGCTATAAAAGCCAATGGGAACACCTGGTATTATTATGGGCCGCTGGGCCAAAGGTATATAAGGCAGCTGGATCCGGTTCTGGTCCTCTTTGGACCTTCAAGCAAATGGAGGTCCTTCCTGTCCTCCCATCGTGGTACTTTATGTGGTGTTTCTGCCACCCTGGATCTGGGGGGTCTTGTTTATATATATGTATATATATACATATATATATATATATATATATATTCATGTTCGAGTTCTGATAACTGGGCAATGAAGTGGAATCTGTATTGTCTTATTTTATTTGAATTTAAATCTGCTTGAAATTAATTTGTGTTATTTTGGTAAGCCAATAAAATACAGCGGCCATTTCATGCCAATTTCCTGTGTTCAGTGGTTTCCATTATTATTATTATTAGTATTGTTGGTTTGTTTGTATGGTGGGGGGTTTGCGGGCTACAACCCCATGCATTTAGATAAAAAAAAAAAAAGCTTCTGCCTTCACAACCCGTTTAATGTGAAAATGTTCCTCCTGTAGACTTTTCTAGTGATCTGGCTTCAGTGAAATATGCTCTCAGTGAATTCTGCCAGTAATGTAGGTCAGGGGATGCCTGTTGACTTGATACGGATAAACAGGATTATGCTATTTGCCATCAGATTAAGTCCGGAAATGTTGACAGCACACAAGTTGTAGAAGTACGATACTGGCATAGTGTACATATTTTATCATAGTGTTTAAGATACAAAAAATAAATCACAATTACAGTTTATCTATATTGTAACTTTTATTACATTGGATAACGTGAAAGTTGCAGTGTGAAACATGTCACATTGAAACACGATTACCATGATGGTCCTAACACGACCTTAAAGTGATTTAAACCCTAATTGGATGACATTTAGTTAAGGCACTGTGAATAATAAAGACTTGCCAATTTTTTTTTAATAAAATACTGATTTCAATTTATTCCATCTTCATCCTTTGTAGCATCTCAGTGCTGCTGATCTCCTGTAGCCTTTTTGCATTTGGAATTGCCTAATTACTGTTTGTGCTAGCCCAGCTCCTCTGTCCCTCCCCTCTTCTCCATACATCGCTTTTTATGTAGCTGTTGGGGGAGGAGCAAAGGACAGTATTATAGTTCAGTGGTTCTTCTCAACAAAATGCAGTCTTCATTCTACTGGGCTTCCAGCTAGCTCCAGATCTCCTAACTTCCCATAAGGCTTCCATAGTCTCCCCCAACCTCCCATAGTGGCAAGCAGTACCCCTTAACCCCCACAGTACCTCCAAACCCTTGAGAGTTCTCCCCCCAACAGTGCCTTCCAACATTGCAAAGTACCACCCAACCTCACACAGTGCCTCATAGCCGCCTGTAGTGCCATCTAGTCTACTGCAAAGCTTTCATCCCCCATAGTGCCCCCGACCTTCAGCTGTGTCCCACAGTGCCCCCCAGAACTTGCAGTGCTCCACTCTCCCTTTGTGCCCCTGCCCAGTTTGTAGCCTACTGGAGAGATCCCCAGTCTGCTCCCCCCCCCCACATTCCTTACAGGGCCACCAAGTCCTCTGCAGAGTCCCCTAACCCCGTGCAGAACCCTCATCGCCTAATTTTAGTTTCAGTCTGAAAGACAGACACATCTCCATCCATTGTACTCTAGAGAAACAGAAACTAAGTGCCCATTGGCTTTATTATGGGCATCTACATGCATGCTATATAAATAAATCTCTGTTTTATTAAATATCCACAGATACAATATTTTTCTTGTACAAACAAAACATATAAAACTAAAACCTATAAAGAAAACTGATTTACTAATGTCCATCTATTTCAAATAAGTGATCCATTACATATATATATATATATATATATATATATATATATATATATATATATATATATATATATATATATATATATATATATATATATATATATATATATATATTTATTTATTTCAAACGGCATTTAAAAAAATCTTTATCTCTCAAACATTAATTATACAAGTTTTGCAGAGTGAACAGATGGAGAACTTGCATCACAAGTCTCAATGGGTTTCGTGAACAATACTTCACTTCATCAGGAGTGGATGCATATAAGGTAAAAATACCAAAGTAAAATAGCAACAAAATAGTAAAGTAATCCACAAAAATGTAATGATATATTATGCCCGTCATAGTAAACAGATATACAGTTGTACTCATTTACATACCCTGGCAGAATTTATGATTTCTTGGCCATTTTTCAAAGAATATGAATGATGACGCAAAAACTTTTCTTTCACTCATGGTTAGTGTTTGGCTGAAGTCATTTATTATCAATCAACTGCGTTTACTCTTTTTAAATCATAATGACAACAGAAACTACCAAATGACCCTGATCAAAAGTTTACATACCCCAGTTCTTAATTATTATTATTTAAAGAGGAAATAAAGCCTCCTTTACAAAAAAAAAAAAAAAAAAAAACGTAACCTGCAACGCAAAGGCATAATGAGCTTGTATGCATAGCATACTAGCTCATTATAAATAACTTACCTGAGAACGAAGCCCCCGAAGCGACCCTCGTCCACGTCCTCCTCTGCCGCCATCAATCCCGGAGTGAGTTCCAGGTCTCGCTGCTCTAGCGCTGTCATTCGCTGGAGTCGCGATGGCGTCACTCCCGCGCATGCGCACGGGAGTTGCCAAGAGCGGCATATCGCCGCGATCTCCGGCATGCTCAGTGCGCCTGCGCGCCGCTGTCTATGGCGCATGCACCGTAGACAGCGGTGCCTGTTTTTTTCTAAATATCTCCTAAACCGTGTAGGTTTAGGAGATATTTATTGGACCTACAGGTAAGCCTTAATCTAAGCTTATCTGTAGGCCAAAGTGGTTTGTAAGGGTTTACTTATATAGCACTGTCAATTTATGCAGCGCTTTACATATACATTGTACATTCACATCGGTCCCTACCCTCAAGGAGCTTACAATCTAAGGTCCCTAACTCACATTCATATACTAGGGCCAATTTTAGACAGAAGCCAATTAACCTACCAGCATGTCTTTGGAGTGTGGGAGGAAACCGGAGGACCCGGAGTAAACCCACGCAGGCACAGGGAGAACATGCAAACTTGAGGCAGGTAGTGTCGTGTTTGGGACTCGAACCAGTGACCCTTTTTACTGCTAGGCGAGAGTGCTACCCACTACACCACTGTGCCACCATGTATTGCCCTCTTTAACATCAATGACAGCTTGAAGTCTTTTGTGGTATTTGTGGATGAGGCTCTTTATCTTCTCAGATGGTAAAGCTGCCCATTCCTCTTGGCAAAAAGCCTCCAGTTCTTGTACATTCTTGGGCTGTCTTGAGCATGAACTGTACGTTTTAGATCTCCCCAGAGTGGCTCAATGATATTGAGGTTAGAAGACTGAGATGGCCACTCCAGAAACTTCACTTTATTATGCTGTAGCCAATGACAGGTCGACTTGGCCTTGTGTTTTGGATCATTGTCATGTTGGAATGTCCAAGTACATCCCATGCGCAGCTTCCTGGCTGATGAATGCAAATGTTCCTCCAATATTTTTTGATAACATACTGCATTCATCTTGCCATCGATTTTGACCAAATTTCCTGTGCCAAAACAGCGATCCACCTCCGTGTTTCACAGTAGGAATGGTGTACCTTTCATCATAGGCCTTGTTGACTCCTCTCCATTTATGGTTGTGGGCAAAAAGCTCAATTTTGGTCTCATCACTCTTTGTGCCAGAAGGTTTGAGGCTTGTCTTTGTGCTGTTTGGCGTATTGTAAGCGGGATACTTTGTGGTATTTGCGTAGTAATGTCTTTCTTCAGGTGACTTGACCATGCAGCCCATCTTTCTTCAAGTGCCCTCTTATTGGGCATCTTGAAACAGCCACATCACATGTTTTCAGAAAATCCTGTATTTCACCTGAAGTTATTTGTGGGTTTTTCTTTGCATTCTGAACAATTTTCCTGGCAGTATCTATTCCTGGCACGATCTATTGTGCCGGGACGACGTCTATTGACGTCGTCCCGGCCACGAGCTGCCTGCGCGCCCCCTGAAGGGCGCGCGCGGCGCGCTCTGTGATCAGCGAGTCTGTGAGACTCGCTGGATCACAGATCCGAGTAAGGGGACGATCCCGACCCCTTACCACGTGATCAGCTGTCAGCCAATGACAGCTGATCATGTGATAATAACAGAGCCGTCAATCGGCTTTTTTTTCCTCCTCGCGCTGACAGCGCGAGGAGAAAAAATAAAAAGCCGATCACCGGCGGCAGTGAGAGGGACATCAGTCCCTCTCACTGCAATGTGCCCAATCCATTGTGCCCACCTTTGCCCCATTAAATTGCCGCCTACCAGTGCCCACAGTGCCATCTCTCAGTGCCCACAGTGCCATCTCTCAGTGCCCACAGTGCCAGTGCTGCACATCAGTGTCACCTGCCAGTGCTCATCTGTGTCACCTACCAGTGCTCATCTGTGTCACCTACCAGTGCCCATCAGTGCCACCTATCAGTGCCACCCATCAGTGCCACCCATCAGTGCCACCCATCAGTGTCATCCATCAGTGCCTATCCGAGCTACCCATCCGTGCCACCCATCCGTGCCACCCATCCATGCCCATCAGTGCCATCTTTGCTGTCCCCATCAGTACCGACTTATCTGTCCCCACCAGTGCAGCCTATCAGTGCCCACCAGTGCAGCCTATCAGTGCCCACCAGTGCAGCCTATCAGTGCCCACCTGTGCCGCCTCATCAGCGCATATCAATGAAGCAGAAAAATTACCTGTTTGCAAAATTTTATAACAAACTATTAAACATGATTTTTTTTTTTTTTTATTTTCTATCTTTTTTTGTTTGTTTAGCAAAAAATAAAAACCCCAGCTGTGATTAAATACCACCAAAAGAAAGCTCTATTTGTGGGCAAAAAATGGTAAAAACTTAATTTGGGTACAGTGTTGTATGACCGCGCAATTGTCATTCAAAGTGCGTCAGCGCCGAAAGCTGAAAATTGGTCTGGTCACGAGGGGGGTTTAAGTGCAAAGTAATCAGGTGGTTAAACATAGCCATTAAAAGCACTCAGAAATCACCTAAAATGGTGAGCACAATACTCAATCTTTACCACCTGTGGGGGCTTTTAAATGGTGCCTATGGAAAAATTTGGGGTACTGCAGTTTGTTGACCTTTCACGGGTATGCAAATTTAAGACTTGACATGCTGGGTATCGATTTACTTGGCATAGTAGATTTTATATATTTACCACAAATTGGGTAATATATTGTGTTCATGTGCCCTAAATTTAGCTTCCGTGTGTTTTGTTTTTGCTTTTTACAGAAAATGTGCGCTTGAATAAACCATTTTAACCACTTGCCTACCAGCCACGAACACCTCCTTCCTGACCAAGCCATTTTTCAGCTTTCAGCGCTGTCGCATTTTGAATGACAATTGCGCAGTCATGCAACGCTGTACCCAAATAAAATTTTTATCATTTTTTCCCCACAGATAGAGCTTTATTTTGGTGGTATTTGATCACCTCTGCGTTTTTTATTTCTTGCGCTATAAACAAAAGAAGAGGGACAAGTTTGAAAAAACATAATATTTTTTACTTTTTATTATAATAAATATCCAATTTTTTTTTTTTTTTTAAACAAATTTTTTCCTCAGTTTAGGCCGATACGTATTCTTCTACATATTTTTGGTAAAAAAAATCGCAATAAGCGTATATTGATTGGTTTGCGCAAAAGTTATAGCGTCTACAAAATAGGGGATAGATTTATAGCATTTTTATTATTTTATTTTTTTTTACTAGTAATGGCGGCGATTTGCGATTTTTTATCGTGACTGCGACATTGCGGCGGACACTTCGGACACTTTTGACTCATTTTTGGGACCATTCACATTTATACAGCAATCCGTGCTATAAAAATGCATTGATTACTGTATAAATGTGACTGGCAGGGAAGGGGTTAACTCTAGGGGCGCTGCAGGGGTTAATGTGTACCCTATCTTGGTGATTCTTACTGTGGGGGGAGGGGACTGACTGGGGGAGGAGACCGATCGGTGTCCCTATGTACAAGGGACACACCATCGGTCTCCTCTCCTCTGACAGGACGTGGATCTGTGTGTTTACACACACAGATCCACGTCCTGCTCGATTACCGGGCAATCGCGGGTGCCTGGCGGTCATCACGACCGCCGGGCACGCGCACCAGGGCCCCAGCTACGCGGCGGGCGCGCGCGCGCGCCTCCCGCGGCGCGCGCGCGCCCCCCAGTGGCCAAATTGTAGACGACGTCATATGACGGCGGCCCGCCACAGTAGCTGCACCGTCCCGCCGTCATTTGACAGTGGGCGGTCAGCTAGTGGTTAATGATGTCCTGTTAATATCGTGTAACATAAAAATTTGGAACTACTACCATTTTATTCTCCAGAATCTCTGTCTTCAGGCCTAACTTTTTGGGGGTTTTAAAGGGTAACTCCACTTTCTTGAAAAAAAAGTCATATTGTAATACAACTTTATTAAAAAATGACCTTTCCTTTTCAATCTGCAGCGCTGTAATTTTCTGTAAAATGCAATGCAATATTGCTACCTGGAGGTATTCTGTACACAATGGTATACAGAAGGCCCCCAGAAATGTAATTTCCTGCGTGATTGGGTTACTGATTTTCCCAGAAGTCTGGACTAAGATACTAGTAAGATTTTAGGCATCCCCTGCAACAAAAAATGTCAAATTGGTGAGCTACTCCCAGGGAAATCCTGTCTAAAGGGATGCAGTTTTCTTATTACAATCCTGCAAGTGCACCAGCTGTTTGATAATTATTAAATCACTCTCATTCTCATCCACTTTACACATGGATGCAGACAAACAAACAGCTATTTCTCTTCAGAATAACAAAAGGTAGGAATCTGCGACAAAGTTTGTTAAAATCCCAGCATTGTACATAGATCACCCAGAGGGGAATAATTAATTCTCAACAAAAGTGGTTACACTTTAAAGGAGAAGTACAGCCAAAGCTCATTTGGCTGTACTTTTCCCGTGGATCACAGGAGTGAAGTTAGTTTTGCACCCCTGTGACCCGTTTTCAGCAGAGAGCGGGCTGAAGTCCGCTGTCTGCTGAAGTCACAGAGTCAGTTCAGGCTCAGTTATCACGACCATAGAGTCTGGACCAGCACCCGGCTCAGCCTCTCAGTGAGCCGCTGAGAGCCTGAGCCAGCCGATTCCACCCCCTCCACAGCTCAACGCTCCAATGAGCAAGGATGGGGCAGAGCAGAGAGTCAGTGACTGACAGTCAGCAGCTCTCTGCTCACGGAGCTCTGAGAACCAAGTGATCAGCGATGTTTGATTGCTCGGTTCTCAGTGTTAGAGCCAGGGAGGGACAGATACAGCCCAAATTATTTTACCCCCACAGCTGCTTGCTGTGGGGGCACTGAACAGGAGGAAGGGGCCAGGAGCACAGAAGAGGGGCCTGAGAAGAGGAGGATCCAGGCTGCTCGGTGCAAATTCACTGCACAGAGCAGGTAAGTATAACATGTTTGTTATTTTCATAGGAAACAATATGAGACATTACCATCAATTTAAAAACTGAGGGTTAATATAAATTCAAGCAACTAGGTCACCTCCCTGTGCACAGACTGTGACTGGACATTGAATGAGCAGCAGATTACTCATAAGTCAACCCTTTGCTCTCTCCTCCTCCCAACATGCTGCATTTTAAAAAAATAATCATGGTGCAATCAATACATAACCGTTAACTGTTGTATTTTTATCCACTTGGAGTTCAGCTGTAAGATTACTGATCATGTTTGCTTGGAGTTCTCCTTTAACATTAATTCAGTGTTGAAAGTTATAGTGGAACTTATCTGCAGTTTCTAAACCTAAGTGGCAATCCCATAAAAAATTTGGATCATTCATTTATTTCATGGCGACAGGTTCTACCCCCATCTTTGTCGGATTTGTGTTCTCAGTGCCTGCACTAAGTTTGGAGGGATTTGCATTTCATATTTTCAGGCAGGAGTGCGGGGCACATTTTTGTTTTATTTGGACATTCTTTTCCACTTCAATATCCGTTCTGCATGAGTGTTTTAATGAGTGCATTTGCTCAAGGCTTTATAGAGCTTGCTCACCCAGGCAGAATCACTGCTGGCGTATCAGAGCTTGCCTGGCGAGGGACACAGATGCCGTGACATACATATGAACTGACAGATCAGAGGACCCAGAAAACACTCAGCCACTATAGCACTGGGATTGGTAGCAGCATTTTTACATACTAGTTGGGAGAGATATGCAGGGGGAATAATGCACACCTTTTAACACTGACCAGGTTGCTGCTGATTTTTTTTAAAAACATAAACAGGCGTATTACCAGAAAAAAAAAAACGTTTAGCTGATGTATCTATTAGGCCTCATTATCTATGCATACATCTGTGTGAAAGGCCATCTTGCCTGCGCAGGATGACTAGGTGTCCCCTGCATCCACGTGCAGGCAGTCCCATTTACAGTTATTAACATTTTTGTAAACATTTTATTATATCTTTTCCTGTGACAACACTGAAGAAATTACACTTTGCTACAATGTAAAGTAGTGAGTGTACAGCTTGTATAACAGTGTAAATTTGCTGTCCCTCAAAAAAACTCAACAGACAGCCATTAATGTTACCGCTGGCAACAAAAGTGAGTACACCCCTAAGTGAAAATGACCAAATTGGGCCCAAAGTGTCAATATTTTGTGTGGCCACCATTATTTCCAGCACTGCCTTAACCCTCTTGGGCATGGAGTTCACCAGAGCTTCACAGATTGCCATTGGAGTCCTCTTCCACTGACGATATCACCGAGCTGGTGGATGTTAGAGACTTTGCGCTCCTCCACCTCTTGTTTGAGGATGCCCCACAGATGCTCAATGGGGTTTAGGTCTGGAGACATGCTTGGCCAGTCCATCACCTTTACCCTCAGCTTTTTTAGGAAGGCAGTGGTCATCTTGGAGGTGTGTTATCATGTTGGAGGACTGCCCTGTGGCCCAGTCTATGAAGGGAGGGGATCATGCTCTGCTTCAGTATGTCACAGTACATGTTGGCATTCATGGTTCCCTCAATGAACCGTAGCTCCCCAGTGCCAGCAGCACTCATGAAGCCCCAGGCCATGACACTCCCACCACCATGCTTGACTGTAGGTCTTTGTACTCCTCACCTGGTTGCCGCCACACACGCTTAACACCATCTGAACCAAATATGTGGCATATGGTCTGAGCACTGACAGGCTGACCCCCCACCCGTTCAACCTCTGAAGCAATGCTGGCAGCACTCATACGTCTATTTCCCAAAGACAACCTCTGGATATGATGCTGAGCACGTTTACTCAACTTCTTTGGTCGACCATGGCGAGGCCTGTTCTGAGTGGAACTTGACCTATTAAACTGCTGTATGGTCTTGGCCACAGTGCCGCAGCTCAGTTTTAGGGTCTTGGCAATCCTCTTATAGCCTAGGCCAGTGATGGCAAACCTTTTTGAGCCCGAGTGCCCAAACTACAACATAAAACCAACCTATTTATTTCAAAGTGCCAACATCCATCGCCATGCAGCACATCGCACATCTCATCACACTGTAAACTTCTAGCACATTATGTATTGGCCTTCAGCTCACACCTCTCTGTTGTCCAGCCACATTACATCAGTGAGCTACAGCACATTTATACATCGCCATGTAACTTATAGCACACCTCCTTACCATGCAGCGCACACCCCTCCATGCAGCTCATGGCACACTCCATTACACATCTGGTCCCCCCTCTGCAACTCACCACTCCCTCCCCCCTCTGCTGTGGTACGGCAGTGGCGCAGTGACACTCATGTAGCCAGTCTTGCTCCCTCTGCCCATACACACCTTTCCTGCTATCACCATAGCACAGAACATGCTCACGTGGCGCAGCACATCACCGGCCGCTCCGGCCTCATCTCTGGGCTTTCTCACCAATGTAGCGAAGCAGGACAGTGTGGGGACATTGGGCGCTTTGTCCTCCTAGTGAAGTGTGAGGACCCTGTGTTTGCCCGGAGCTTCTGAGTGCCCACAGAGAGGGCTCTGCGTACCAGCTGTGGCACGCGTGCCATAGGTTCGCCATCACTGGCCTAGGCCATCTTTATGTAGAGCAACAATGCTTTTTTCAGATCCTCAGAGAGTTCTTTGCTATGAGGTGCCATGTTGAACCTCCAGTGACCAGAGAGGGAAAATTGCTAATTGGGCCCAATTTGGACATTTTCACTTAGGGGTGTACTCACTTTTGTTGCCAGCAGTTTAGTGTGTTGAGTTATTTTGAGGGGACAGCAAATTTACACTGTTATACAAGCTGTACACTCACTACTTTACATTGTAGCAAAGTGTTATTTCTTCAGTGTTGTCACATGAAAAGATATAATAAAATATTTACAAAAATGTGAGGGGTGTGAGGGCAGATACTGTCAAGGGACTCAAACTGGCCCTCCAGCTGTTGCAAAACTACAAGTCCCATGAGGCATGGCAAGGCTGACAGTTACAAGCATGACTCCCACAGGCAGAGGCATGATGGGACTTGTAGTTTTGCAACAGCTGGAGGGCCACCAGTTTGAGACCCCTGCTGTACGTCCACTGGGGGCGCAGCGGTGCATGGACACAGCCACTGGACCCAATTTAATAGTAGTGCAGAGGCAGGTGCATGTTTACGAATGCACACCGTATGCATCTGAGGACATGTACCCTCATCAGCATGGCTGTCAGATTGGTACCAGTGGCTGTGTCAATGCAGCCGCTGCTTACCAATAGACATGAATGGGACTGCCTGCATGCGGATGCAGCCAACACCTGTTTATCCTGTGCAGGCAAAAACGACCCTTTGCACAGTGTACACAGAGGACCAACCAGCTGCAGATGGAAAAGAAGTTGATTTTACCTCTGTATTGGTCCTAGCAAGCGTCATGCATTTAGAGCAGTGGTCTTCAAACTGCAGCCTGGGGGCCGGATGTGGCCCTTTGCTTGCCTGTATCTGGCCCTTGGGGCACTATTCCACCAACCGACACCATTCCCTCTACTGACACCATCAATGGGGCACTATTCTACCAACCAACACCATTCCCTCTACTGACACCATCAATGGGGCACTATTCCACCAACCGACACCAATGATAGGGCACTATTCCCTCTACTGACACCATCAATGGGGCACTATTCTACCAACTGACACCAATGCTAGGGCACCATTCCCTTTACTGACACCATCAATGGGGCACTATTCCACCAAACCGACACCAATGATAGGGCACCATTCCCTCTACTGACACCATCAATGGGGCACTTTTCCACCAACCGACACCAATGATAGGGCACCATTCCCTCTACTGACACCATCAATGGGGCACTATTCCTCCTATTAAAACCAGTGATAGGACATTTTCTACTCCTCTGGCCACAGTCCAGCAACCCCAAAGCCTGAAGGACAGTAAACTGGTGGCTTGCTTAGAAAGTTTGGAGACCCCTGATTTAAAGCATTAACCCAGTTGTCATGTTCAAAACCTGGGATTTTGCTCTTTTCAGTGTAAGGGCTCATTCACAAAGGGCAGAGCCCTGTAAAATGTGAACACTTGTTTGTTTATCTTTTTGTACTACATAGTTAGATAGCTAGTAAGGTTGAAAAAAGACACCAGTCCATCTAGTTCAACCTGTGGCGTGTGAGTGTGCTTGTGTTTATGTCAATAGTACATCGTATATCCCTGCATGTTGTGATTGTTAAGGTGCCCATCTAATAGTTTTTTGAAACTATTGACACTCCCTGCTGATACCACTGCTTGTGGAAGAGATCCTTACTGCTCTGACAGTAAAGAACCCTCTACGCCAGTGCTGGACGAATACCAGGCACCAGGTCGCATTGGCGACTAGAATTAGCGACCTGGCGCCTGGGGCAGCACAGCTGGGGGTATCCTGTCTTCATAGTGCACCCCCCCCCCCGCCGCGCGCGCGATCGCGATGGGCCGCGCCGGCCGGTAATTGAGGCCCCGGCTTTGCGGCCTTGTGCAGTCCTATGGTACCTTCTATAATCTGGCCCTCTTGTGGTGGCCATTGGTATGACACCCAGCAATACTAATAAGGCTGTTTTTGTATTCACTGCCTGCCTATCTCCTTCACTTAGAACCCCCAAACATTATATATATTTATTTTTCTAACACCCTAGAGAATAAAATGGCGGTCGTTGCAATACTTTCTGTCACACCGTATTTGCGCAGCGGACTTACAAGCGCACTTTTTTGGGAAAAAATACTTTTTTTAATTATAAAAATAACACAACAGTAAAGTTTGCCCAATCTTTTTTTATATTGTGAAAGATAAGGTTACGGCGAGTAAATTGATACCAAACACGTCTCGCTTCAAAATTTTGCCCGCTCGTGGAATGGCGACAAACTTTTACCCTTTAAAATCTCCATAGGTGACATTTAAAAAAATTCTACAGGTTGCATGTTTTGAGTTACAGAGGATGTCTAGGGCTAGAATTATTGCTCTCGCTCTACCGATCACGGCAATACCTCACATGTGTGGTTTGAACACCGCTTTCATATGCGGGCGCTACTCTTCTGCAAACAAGCTCGGCGGGACAGGCGTGTTTAAAATTGTTATTTTTTTCTTATTTATTTAAACTTTTAATTTTTTCACTGTTCTTTTGAAAAAAAAATTGTGTCACTTTTATTCCTATTACAAGGAATGTAAACACCCCTTGTAATAGAAAAAAGCATGACAGGACCTCTTAAATATGAGATCTGGGGTCAAAAAGACCTCAGATCTCATATTTACACTAAAATGCAAAAAAAAATAATTGCCATTTAAAAAAAAAAAAAAAAAAAAATGTCCCTTTTTAAGAGCTATGGGCAGAAGTGACGATTTGAAGTCGCTTCTGCCCTGCAATGACTTGGAGACAGGCGGGGGCCATCTTCCCCTCACTCGTCTCCATGTCGTTAAAAAAAAAAAAAGAAAACCTGGCTCCTAACTTTTTTAGCTGGCTCCTAGATTCCAAGCAAATTTGTCAAACCCTGCTCTACGCAGTTTAGGGTTAAACCACTTCTCTTCCAATTTCAGTGAATGGCCCCATGTCTTTTTGAATTGCCTTTCCCTGAAAAGTTTTATCCCTATTGTGAGGTCACCAGTAAGATATTTGTACATTGCTATCTCCTCTCCAGAGAGAATAAGTTCAGTGCTTGTAGTCTTTCCCCATAGCTGAGATCCTCCAGTCCTCTTATTAGCTTTGTTGCCCTTCTCTGGACTCTCTCCAGTTCCAGCACATCCTTCTTGAAGACTGGTATCCAGAACTGGACAGCAAACTCAAGATTCGGCTGAACCAGAGTCTTGTAGAGTGGGAGAATTATCGTTTTATCTCTGGAGTGAATCCCTTTTTAATGCATGCCAATATTCTGTTGGCTTTGCTTGCAGCAGCTTGGCATTGCATGCCATTGCTGAGCCTGTCATCTACTAGGACCCCCAGGTCCTTTTCCATCCTGTATTCCCCCAGAGGTTCTCCCTAAACATTTAGTTCCAAATTAGTTTTGACAAATTTGTTAATTCCGAAATTTCCAAATTTTAGAATTTCCGAATCTTAGAATTTCGTAAATTAGAAATTTCGGAAATTAGAAATTTCGGAAATTAGCAAATTTGGAAATTTGAAAATTCAAATGAAAATCCAAAAATTCGAAAACCCAAAAATCTTAAATAATAACTAACTAGTAATAACTATTAAATTATAGGTATTGGAATTTCCTTTCAAATTTGGCTGTTAGTGAACATAACGAGTACGAATTTATCCGAAGTTACGAATTTTCTCAAATAACGAATGCCTGTATCTAAACGAATGGAACGTAACGATCTAATAATAAATAACAATAATTATTATTATTTATTAATTTGTTCCATTCCATTTGTTTAGATGCAGCATTCGTTATTTCGTATAATTCGTAACTTAAAGATAAATTTGTATACGTATCGTACGCAAATACCGAGATTGAGTAATTTATCCCATCCTCTATATTGTTTATGAATAGATTTAACAGAATTGGTCCCAGGAGAGATCCTCAGGTACCCCACTTACCACACCGGACCGTTCCGAGTACTTGCCATTTATCACCATCCTTTTGACCCGTCCTTGTAGCCAGTTTTCAATACCAGGTACTCACCCTATGGTCCATGCCGACAGACCTCAGTTTGTAAAGTATGAATATTTGTGGGGAACTGTATCAAATGCCTTTGCAAAATCCAAATACACCACATCTATGGGCCTTCTCTTCATCCAGATGGCAGCTCACCTCCTCATAGAAGGTTAATAGATTGGTCTGACAAGAACGGTTTTTCATTAATCCATGCTGATTACTGCTAATGATATCATTTTCATTACTAAAATCTTGTATATAGTCCCTTATCATTCTCTCCAATAGCTTGCATACTATTGATGTTAGGCTAACTGGACTGTAGTTTCCAGGGATATATCTTGGCCCTTTTTTAATGAGGGTGGAGCTAGTGTGTTTTTACTAGTGTGTAGCTGCATGCAATGTTAGTTAATGGATAAGCATTGGCGGCATGGACATGGTCATGCAGACTGCTTGTGTTCTGGGTATTCGCCCATGGGCGCATACTGTCCTAAATGATAGTACCTTATGGTGCACCACCCAGCCCCTTCCAGCTGCAGCAGCTTTAAGCCTCTCATAGACTTTTACAGGCTGCTGACAGCAGGACTGGGCAGTGCGTCTGTGCCTTCTACCCACACCAAAAAGCCTGAGGCACAAGGCTGCAGAGAACTCTTGCTCTCTGCGTAGAAGCACTGGTCTCTCTGCAGAGGTCAGACACACCTTCTGCTGAGTCCGAGCTAGAGTTCCGAAGACAGCAGAGAGCATGAGCTTTGCTGAATGGAAAGCTCTAGCTCTGACTCAAAAAACGTGTGCAGAGAGACACCTTCTTCCACACAGAGTGTAAGGATCCTTTCCTACAGCATGCTGGCAGGGGACCTGACTCTCTACACAGGATGTGGCTGCTTTCCGTAAGACTTTGCACACCCTTTGTTTTGATGCACTTGGAATGTATTTAGCTGATATTTGAAGCTGAAAGTTCAGTTGGACTTTAAAGCGGAACCTAATTTTTTTGGTTTGTATAGTTCCGCTTTAAGTACTAGTACGATTTTCAGTGTGCATAGAGATTGTGGGGTAATGGAAAGCTCCAAGAGTCTACCTTCTCTTGCTGATTGACATGGAAGATATCCAAATCAAGTTTAATTATCTGTTCTTTTCTGCTGTTTAAGGCATGGCCTTCCCTGTTGATATCTTGGATAACTACAACCACGATGAACTGGAGAATTTGTCCGAAGATTATTTGTCATACCTAAGGTGTGCTGATCCTGATATCCCGGAGTACTTCAGCCTGCGAGATGGACGTGAGGTAACATTTCTATGGATAGCACATTTTGTTGATCTCAATGCCTTATTCACATGAGCATACTTAACCACTTCTGCCCCGGAAGATTTTACACCCTTTATGACCAGAGCATTTTTTGCTATTTGGCACTGCGTCGCTTTAACTGACAATTGCGTGGTCATGCGACATTGTACCCAAACAAAATTGATGTCCATTTTTT
Organism: Lithobates sylvaticus; assembly: GCA_028564925.1. Lineage (NCBI taxonomy): Eukaryota > Metazoa > Chordata > Amphibia > Anura > Ranidae > Lithobates > Lithobates sylvaticus. The sequence continues at coordinate 118,782,401 of CM053026.1, forward strand.
TCTCACAAATAGAGCTTTCTTTTGGTGGTATTTGATCACCTCTGCGGTTTTTATTTTTTGCACTATAAACAAAATAAGACCCAAATTTTTGGAAAAAAATATATTTTTTACTTTTTGCTATAATAAATATCCCCAAAAAATATATAAAAAAACAAAATTTCTTCATCACTTTAGGCCGATATGTATTCTACTGCATATTTTTGGTAAAAAAAAAAAAAAATCGCAATAAGCGTATATTGATTGGTTCGTGCAAAAGTTATAGCGTCTACAAAATAGGAGATAGATTTATGGCATTTTTATTATAAATTTTTTTTTAACTACTAATGGCGGTGATCTTTTTATCGGAACTGCGACATTGCGGCGGACAGATCAGACACTTTTGGCACTTTTTTGGGACCATTGCCATTTATACAGTGTACTGTATAAATGTCACTGGCAGGGAAGGGGTTAAACAATAGGGGCGATCAAGGGGTTAACTCTGTTCCCTCAGTGTGTTCTAACTGTAGGAGGGATGGGCTACCTAGGACATGACAGAGATCACTGCTCCTGATGACAGGGATCAGTGGATCCCTGTCATGTCACTAGGCAGAACAGGGAAATGCCTTGTTTACATAGGCACTTCCCTGTTCTGCCCGTCCGCCGGCGGTGCTCGCTATGCGGCTATGACAGAGGGACGTACGGGTACACCCTTTTGCCCACCTGTGCCATTGTGCCGACGTACATCTTCGTGCGCTGGTCGGTAAATGGTTAAGCTTATACCCACGTGTGCAGGCAATCCCATTCATGTCAATTGGGATGCAGTGGCTGCACAGACACATTTGACAATCTATGTGGGTGTACAGAAAAGGGGAAGGAGGGGAGGCGTCACCTGAATGTAGTATTAAAGTTTCAGCATTTATTGCACAAGGTTAAATACACTTATAGCGTGGACCACACGGGCAGAAGTGATGTCACCGGAAGAGACAGGGATCGAATCACAATGGCAGAGATACAGGCTATGTGCTCTGAGTTTACAGCTCCTTTTACTGGCAAACTGTCATTGCGATCCTGATCCCGCATCTTCCGGTGACGTCACTTCTGCCCGTGCGGTCCACGCTGGTTAGTGTTGACTTCCTGGAACTGCTAGGCATCCTAGTCCCTACAGCTTCTACCCAGCCACCCAGACCGCCGGTAGAATCTGCAGGATGGTGAAAACCATGGGATTGAAGATACTTTGATGAGCGTGACTATCTTTTACATCTCGTAAGTGTTTTTTTTTTTCAAAATTATTTTTATTCAAATTTATCATGGTATACATAAACAATAACAAAATACTAGGAACAGAGAAGGCAACATACCCACTCTGTCCCAAAGGCCTCACAGGGCCAAAAACATAGCACTAACATTTCAGTTCAAACTAGCCCAAGGAGCAACAACCCCCCCCCCCCCCCCCAACTCTAACCATCAGCCCGAGTCCAGGAGATATAGAACACCAATCAACTGCAACAATGTTCTATAATGTAATTTGTTCGTTTGGATTCTGGATATAGCATTTAGGATAATTGGGTATACATAGATCTCAGAACATTCATACCATTAATAATAATTACCACCGCATTGCTAGGTCTGCAAAACATCTGGGGCTAGAGCCCAAAGCAGCAGTCACCAATCTGGAGGGGGGGGGGGGGTCACGCCGGTGGTAAACAATTTTTCGTGGGAAAAGGAAGGCTGGCGTTTCAATCATCATGGCACCATGGTTGATATGGTGTCGGGGTGATCAAAGCGCATTGTTGCTAGTGTTACATTGTAATATATAATGAAGTGATTCAACTCACCATAATGCAGAATCAGTGAGAGCCCTGGGCGTGTCACTTGCCACCGTCGCCTGTCACCAGATGCAGCTTTTTAACTTGCCACCGTCACCTGCCACTAGATGTGGATTGTCACTTGCCACGTGATCTACCACCATTTGCAGATTGTCACTTGCCACGTGACATGCCACCATTTGCATATTGTCACTTGCCACATGACCTGCCACCATTTGCAGATTGTCACTTGCCACGTCACCTGCCACCATTTGCAGATTATCACTTGCCACCATTTGCAGATTGTCTTTTGCCACCATTTGCAGATTTTACTCCCCTCCAGGTGGGTCTCCTGCAGGAGGACAACATGTGGCTTTACCTGTTTAAGATACTGGAAAACTGCCGTCCTTTGTTTGTTGTTCAGACCCCTCACATTCCAAGACACTACCTTAAGCCTGCTAGCCATCAGTGAAATTCAAAGAAAAAGAGACCAATGTATACCCATTACTACCCGGCAAGGCTGACAACAGATCCTCATGATATGCAGTATGAGTTAGAGCAGTAAATCGGTGTAGCACATATAGAAAAAGTAATGAGCTGAATGGTAACCCCCCCCCCCCCCCCCGTTATACCAGAAACTAGCAAACCAAAAAAACAAACAAAAATCATCCAGTATGCAGCTTGTTCCCAAAAAACTAAAAAAACGTAAGGAACCAACCGTTGGTATCGAAAGTTCGGCATTGTTAGATGAAAAACGTGCATCTCTATTCAAGGCTCCTCCCCGAACAACGTAAAGCAATGCAACCTTCAAACCGCAGGGTTGTCATGCATAGCAGAGAAAAGGAGTGCAAGTCAGGAACATGCAGTGCCAACAGCACCACAATCAGAGTTGACTCAATCAGGAAGGGTGAGTTCCAAGTGCATTAAAACAGTAGGAAAACAAAACAGGCCTCTTCCCAGGAAAGTTGAGTACCAAGGTGGTATCAGGGGTTGCTATCCAGCCAATTGCAAGCATCTTGCGGAGTATCAAAGAACTGACTGTGCCCTTGTATTGGACCTGAAGACGACTAGGATGTAACCTGCTATACTTTATTTCTTTTTCTCTGAACCTTCTCTTCGCATCTGTGAAAGAGTGGCGTTTTCTCTGTGTTTCAGCAGAAAAGTCAGGAAAAAGCATAATGCAAGTATTTTCAAACTTTAAATCTTGATGCTTTTTTGCTTCAGCCAGGAGCATGTCACGATCTCTATAATTGAGAGACCTGACTAGGAAGGGCCATGGCAGAGAGCCTGGGGGTCTTGCGCCAGTGGGCACCCGGTGTGCTCTCTCCACTACGTATGTGGGCGGAAGATCTTCCAGGGAAAGCAAGGTTTTAAAGAACTGTTAAGGGAACAGGACTAGCTTGGCCCCTTCTGCACTTTCAGGCAATCCCACCACCCTCACATAATTTCTCCTCTGCCTATCTTCGGCGTCATCAGCTCGGTGTTGAAGCAATCTTACCATATCCCTAAATTCAGACAACTGGGAGCCCTGGGAATGTGAGGCATCCTCCACCTCAGAGAATTGGTCCTCAGCCGCAGTGAGCCTGCCTCTGATCTTGTCCAGATTGTGTCTGATGAGATTACACTCAGACGCCAAGTAATCAATATGGGCCATGAGCTCATCTTTGGATGCCGCAATTGCTTCCAGGATTGGCTTAGTTATTGCCGCAGTATCGACCTCCGACTAGGGATGTTGGCGGGGACAGCTCTGGTGCTCTGTGTGCTTTGCATGTCACCTGTTCCATCTTCGCGCTCTGCTGCTTGGCGCGCTGTGAGGACGACACAGGAACCAAGATGGCGGTGGCAGAGCCAGCGTCCCCCATCACGCTGAGAACCGAGGTGCCTCTGATCCCATGGCGGCGGCAGGGGGCTCTCCTTGTGCTTTTTAGAGGTCGAGGATGGCATTTTCCGGTTCTCTGTGGTCTCGGCTACCTGCACCGGTGTAGTGATCCGGGATAGGGTGGGTTTGAAGGGCTCCAAGGGGGCTATATATTGGAGGAAACCGGAGCTCGGAAGAGACACGTCCTGCACCGATCACATCCGGTCACGCCCTCCTTGTAAGTGTTTTTAACCTTGTGCAGTAAAAATATATATTGGGCAAGTAAGGTAGAAATACAGTTGGTCTATCGCATCCCAAAATGAATAGATAGATTATCAGTAGGCATAAAGTGTGCATGAACACTGGCCAATACCCCTGGGGGATGCTTAGGGTGAAGATAGACACTTAGAAGGTATATGCTTTTGATGAAGTAAATAAATTTATTCAAAAGAAAAAATATGTGCAAATATATAAATGCTGGAATAGGTTCAGTATGTTTACATACAAAAATAGGTAGGCTTGTACAGTTTTTATCATGTCAACAGCATGAACATACAAAAAAGACGTTGTGACAATTATAAGAACTTGCTTGGTACATGTATGATAAGGATGATGCCAACATGTTTCGGACTTTGGTCCTTTGTCAAGGCAATTAGGTATCCTTTTAATTCACATCTAGGTGTGTATGAGAATCACAGAATTAGTACATATAAATTAAGACATAAGATACAGTCATTTTAACCATTGCTATGGACAACCAATGCAGTATATGGAGAATATGTAAAACATAGACAGGTACTCACATGTAATGCCAATATTCATATTTGCCACAATGGAGACCACTGAAAGTGGTATGGAAAGGTAAGTAAGGTGAGGGTTTATAAAAACAAGGTGGAAATAGCCACTAAATGTGGAAAGCTTGCTGACGTAGCCCCAGAGGGTTACAAGGTCCTATACAGGGCTTGGGCCGAGGCCCAGGTCTTGTAGCAGGCAAACTGAGCCAGGCAGTGTAGGGCTGTAAAGATAGAGTATAAAGTATAAGTATGGTGGGGGTAGTTATAGAGAAAATGCATATGCAGCCTTATGAGCAAAAATGCTGTTATTACCTGAGTAAAGTATCGCCTGGAAAAGGGGAATCAGTCAGCTCTGGATCATCAGCAGCATGTACTGAGGCCATGTTAGTGTGTGGGTTTATAAGTAATCATCTAATAGCAATCAGCTGAGTGAGAGTATAGGTATTCTGCTGAGAGAAAAACTGATTGGTTGTTTGTCTGTGGGGAAAAAGGCGCCAAAGCGCCATAGGTGTATTTCCATTGAGGACCTCTGACGGGGCGGCGCCGGGCGTGAGCGCGTCATGACGGCGGGGTCACGTCCGGCGTCGTGACGTCACCGACGCGGGCAAGAAGGCCGCTGGCGTCATGTTGCGCTCCGCTGTGGAGCGCAAACAGGAAGTGGACAAGAGGTGTATGTCCATAATACAGCGGGAAGTTGGCGCATGCGCACACCAATAGCCGCGCATGCTAACCAAGTCTTACCCGCGCCGGGTAACCGAACTGGGGGGGAAATCAAGCTGTATTGTCTAATATATAAACAACATTTGAGTATAGAATATCAAGTGGCAATGAATTTGTAGAACATGTGTAGTGCCTGAAATAGAAATGGTAATGAAACAAGAAACATGATATGTGGTTCTTTATGGCATATAACATTAGAGAAAATGGACAGATCACATGTTGCAACAATGTTACAAATGTGATAAAATAGAAATTTATCAGAGAGGGTGGGTTATGTGGGTGCTTGAAATGTGGGGAAGAGGGTCAGAGATCTAATTCGCAGACTCCAGTTTCGAAGCCATCAAGGTAGGGTTTGAAATTGAAGGCCTCATTGAGGCCAGGGGGTAAAGTAGCATTGAGATGGAAAATCCATCGGAGTTCGCTTTGTAGTAGTGCTTTATTATAGTCACCACCTCGGGTAGGGGGTGGGATATGGTCTAAAGCTTTAAATGAAATTTTAGGGATAGCGTCTTGATGGACAATATTGCAGTGTCGTCCTAACGGTAGGTCAGGGTCTCTTTGGTTGATACTGCTAATATGGCCATATATCCGCTTCCAAAAAGGTAGCTTGGTCTTGCCCACATAAAAGCACCCACATTCACATTCTAGTAGGTAGACAATGCCGATGGATCGGCAGTTCACATAGTATTTAGGAAAAAAACGTTGACCATTTGGTTTGGACAAGTATTTGCAATAACTACAGTTGCCACATGGAAAGGTACCCTTGAGCTGTTTCTGGGATTTGTTACTGCTTTTGTATTCACTAGTAATAAGTTTGTCTCAGAGGGATGGAGCACGTTGGTAAGTGATCAAAGGTTTTGGCGGGACAAAGGGGGAAAGGGTCCTATCTGTGGCAATAATGTGCCAGTGTTTGAGAAGTATTTGAGTAATCTCATTGTATTGTTGACAGTAATTTGTAATGATTCTAAGGGGGGGTTGGGTAGATGGCCCAATGGGTTGGGTAGTGAGTAAGACCGAGCGTGATTTGGATTTAGCTTTTTTGTATGCGTCTTTTTAGACGCTATTCTTATAGCCACGTGCTCGTAATCTATTACGTAGCACAGAGGCCTCGTGTTCAAAGGAGGTATCCGTCGAGCAATTGCGTCGGGCACGGAGATATTGGGCAAAAGGGATAGATTTTAGTAAAGGCTGTGGGTGAAAGCTGGAGGCAGCCAACACTTTACTAAAATCTATCCCTTTTGCCCAATATCTCCCAATATCTCCGTGCCCGACGCAATTACTGTCAACAATACAATGAGATTACTCAAATACTTCTCAAACACTGGCACATTATTGCCACAGATAGGACCCTTTCCCCCTTTGTCCCGCCAAAACCTTTGATCACTTACCGGCGTGCTCCATCCCTCCGAGACAAACTTATGAGATTGTAGGACCCCACTAGACCTTATAAACCCACCAAACATCAATTAAATAAACACCAACAAGCCATTTTTTTTTTTTTTTTGGCAAAATAATTGGCCGCGGCACCTTTATTGGTTTAAACATATTAATATAACTCTTTTATTCAAATCATCAATTCAACCAACACAGAATTCTATCTGCTCAGTTTTTAGAACTCGAGCAGTACCACCATTATAAATATAATTAACCGTCCCCCCCAGAATCCGGGGTGACCCTACCACATAAGGGTGCACGCGACAGGGCGGGAGGGAGGGAGCTCCAATCTTTTGCTGATCCAAAGGGAAAGAGGGCAAGCCCCTTTCCTGATATCCTTATATAGCCTCCACAGACTTCCAGAAAATTCCTTACTCCCTGATTGGCTCTTCCTGACTACCACTCTCTCTACCTTAAAGGGACAGCAACCTATTAAACTGACACTGAAATAAATGCTATTTTACCTCACAAAAAGAAAAGGGGGGGAGGGGGAGTCCACAATCTCAGGAAAGTGGACCCATATTGTGTCCCCTTTTTCATGAGATTGTAGGACCCCACTAGACCTTATAAACCCACCAAACATCAATTAAATAAACACCAACAAGCCATTTTTTTTTTTTTTTTTTGGCAAAATAATTGGCCGCGGCACCTTTATTGGTTTAAACATATTAATATAACTCTTTTATTCAAATCATCAATTCAACCAACACAGAATTCTATCTGCTCAGTTTTTAGAACTCGAGCAGTACCACCATTATAAATATAATTAACCGTCCCCACAAGCCGGGCTTGAGTAACAAGGACGGCCCACCCCCACCACCGCGGCCACTGCATTCTCAATGCTATTTTGCAAACCAAGGTTAAATATATCCAGCCCCACTTCTGATAAATGAACCCCATCAGGCCTATATAGCCCTGGGAAACCACCCTCGAGATCTACATGACGGTAAGATAAACCGCCAATTTGAGGCATGAATTTCTCCATCGCCTTGTTAACCCTTTTCCTCATCTTTTCCATAACCCTCCTCTGGCCCGAGGAGAGCCAAGAAAAACGAGGAACTATTTCAGAAAATATGAACACTGTACCTGGGAACGTGATACTAAAACGAAGGAGGTCCCTTTTTATCATAAATAACAAATCCAACGTTCTAAGGTTACCTATGTCATTCCCCCCTACATGAATAATCACTATGGAAGGCGGGGGCCACATCTGACATAACCTAGTTAACTGAAAATAAAGTTGATACCACTGAAGTCCTCTCACACCCTTCCAAAATAACTGAAAGGATTCTGGCTGCAGAGACAGATTCAATGAGTAACTGCGTTGAGCTGCTCTTTTTTGTGCCCAATATATAAACGAGTGTCCCAGGATCCATACCGTGTGCTGGGTACCTGAAATTAGATAAACAAATTAGGACGAACATATAACTTATAACATTGGGACCTCCACCTCCCCATTTCTTTAATATCAGACTCCGGGACCCCTAAGCGAGATGCTTCGGAAGCTGCACCTATCCTAAATGAGTGTGATGAAAACTTGAACCCTCTCAAGCCTAAATGCGTCAGGCATCTATGGAAGACTACATCGAACTGGTATTTCGTTAAAGGGATCCCATCCTTATGAATAAGAAAATTACCCGACACAGATGGCCTAATTACCAGGAATAGCCTGACGGCCGCTACAGGACACACAAATAAGTCCCCCTGCTCCCGCAAGTGGACCCAACTACCCCTGCCACATTGATCTGTTTTGGAATGATGTAACCTAATATGCACTCCCTCGCTGTCCATTACCAATTGTTCCAACCTAATTCCAGCGCCTCCCCGCTTATTCGGAGGAACCAGCTCCGAAATGCGGAATGCGCCAAAAAATGCAAGCGCAAATGCCGTTCTAAATAGCAAGGCCTCATATGCTGAGAAGCAAATGACTTCGGTACTTCTACAAAGGCCACCAAGGATGTCAAGTGAGATTGGTCGTCTGGCATCAGCCTCAAATGTTGACCGCCTGTATCCCTTTAGTGCCTGTTTAACCGAAAAATAATAAGAACAATGCTGTAAGCCAAACAATTTAAAGAAAAAGGAAATGCCGGCCAGCGTTTTCGCTATATAACTATATGAATACCGCTGGCGCATAAGGCCTGCCAAAAAAGCCAAAATCAACTCCTCTGACGGCATATTAAACGGAAAACTTTCATTGTTAGCAAATGACAACCAGCTCTTCCATGCTGCTGAGTAACTGGCCCAAGTCTTGGGGGCCAAGGAACCCTGAATAGCTTCTGACACTATATTGAGATCACTTCCCACAAATGGTCTGGGCATGGGATGCCATCCCGGTCTGCCTCTGGAAGTAACAGCCTGAAACGGTCCATCTGAAAGCGAGACAGAGAATCGGCTATATTATTCAATATTCCGGGCGTATATTTAGCTTTCAGCCAAATGTTGAATTTGAGGCATCTAAAAACCACCTGGCGCAGTACTTTAATCACCCACACAGAGCTGGAGGAGAGACAATTTACTGCATAAAGCACGCCTTTATTATCCGTTTCCACCAGGATACGCTTGTTTGCTAAATCTGACCCCCATAACTCCAAAGCCACTAAAATTGGAAATAACTCCAACAAAACGATGTTCTTAGTTGCGCCTAATTGTACCCAGGCATTAGGCCAATTGGAACAACACCAGTGTGTGTGCCAAATGGCCCCAAAACCTTGGGAGCCCGCTGCATCAGTAAACAACCTGAGATCAGGGGCAAAAATGAATTCAGATTGAAAAAACGACCGCCCGTTGTAACAATCCAGGAAATTTGCCCAAATTAACAAATCCTCCTTAAGAGGCATTGTCATGCGAATGTGGGCCCTAGGGGACTTGTAACCCGAGATGGATAAATAGAGGCGACGCGAAAAAATTCTGCCCACTGGCATAATACGACACGCAAACGCCAAAATACCCAGGAGAGATTGCATCTCTTTCAACCGGATTTTTTTCTTCTGGAGAACCCCAGCGATCAGCCATTTTAATTTGCGCAGCTTTAACTCGGGCAAACGAAATTCCATTCTATGGGTGTCAATTTCGATGCCCAAAAACTCTAAGACCATGCTGGGCATACATGTCTTTTCAGCCGCTAGCGGAATACCAAACTCAACCGCCAGTGCCTGAAAATCCATTAACAAATAAGCGCAACGCATGGAGTCCGCCGGACCGATAAATAAAAAATCATCTAAATAATGAATAACGCTGTCCGAACCCGACCGCTCGTCTAAAGTCCAATGAAGAAAAGTAGCGAATGCCTCAAAATATGCGCATGATAATGAACACCCCATAGGGAGACACTTATCAAAAAAATAATGCTCCTCAAAGAAAAACCCCAATGAATTGAATGCTTCTGGAGCGATAGGTAAAAGGCGAAAAGCCGATTGTATATCAGCTTTTGCCAATAAAGCCCCCTGACCGCACGACCTGATTTTTTTAACCGCGTCGTCAAAAGTTGCATAAGAAACTGAGCATAAGCTTGCATCGATGTCATCGTTTAAAGAATCTCCCTTCGGAAATGACAGATGGTGTATTATGCGGAACGCATTGGGTTCGCGCTTAGGGACTACCCCCAATGGGGAAATCCGAAAATTAGGGAAAGGCGGCTGCTTAAAAGGCCCCTCCATACGCCCCTCTGCAAGTTCCTTGCACAATTTATCCCTTACCACCTGGGGAAAAAAATCGACCGACTTTAAATTCCTCATAACTGTACAACCAGACCCTGAAAAAGCAGGCAAAGGAAAACCATTGGAAAAGCCTTCAGTGAGGAAATATGCCTTCTCCCTGTCTGGGTATCTGTCCAGCCATGGGCGCATTTTTTCCAGCCTCACTGGAGTGCAGGCTTTTTGGAAAAATATCCCTCTGCGCAGGACTTTGACTGACATTAGCTTTATTTTTGAAACATTTAGCTGCTGGATGCGCACCCGCACAAATAGAACATTCATGCCTATATTTACAGGTCGCATTCCAACGGCACTGACTTTCATTAAATGCAAAACAGCATCCTCTTCTGAAAGCAGGATTTTGAGGGTTAGCCATGGAAGGTTTAGGTGCCGCTATCCTCTGAGGCAGAATTAAATTGAGCCACAAACCCACGTCCTTCATTCCCCATTTTAACGATGGGTGTATAGACAATTTTTGACGAAAAGATTCGTCGTAATAGAACCATCCCAGGCCCCCAAAGTTCTTATAGGCCTCTAAAATATGGTCCAGATGCTGGAAAAGGCCCCCACACATTTCAGGATGCTTGTCAGCCAATATACCAGCATAAATACAAAAAGCCTGCAGCCAATTATTAAATGACCGAGGAAACGATCTGCGTCTATCCTCCTCACCCTTCTCCTCCCCCTTTCTTTCTGTTCTAGACACAAAATCCTTATGTGAAGGCAAAAGGGAAAGGATTTCTATATATTCCCCCTTCCATATTTTATCTTTAATCGCTGCGCTCAAATGACAACCCAAAGGTGACATCTCACAAGGCATTACCCCTTTCATGCATGTCTCTGGTATATTTAGTTTAACAGGTGCAGCCGTGTACAGTGACTCAGGGCAAATAATGTCATTCTGCAAACCCACATTAACATTCCTATCATGCACAGCCAGACTGACAGGGGAAGGAGATAGCACAGCAGCAGGAGAGTTAAATGGCAGAGCTGCCATAGAGGAAGAAACAGGTACAGGCACCTGAGACAAAGATTGAACTAAAGAAGACAAAGATCCTATTAAACCATTTAAAATAGATAATTGGTTCAACTCACCAGCTGCTGGAGGCTGACTGTCTCCCTCCAGCAGCACTGCAGGGTCTGGGACTTGAAACTGCTGCCCAACCTGGGACTGATAAGACACCTCAGGGCGCTGAGTGCCATGCTGCACTGTTTCAGATGTCTGCTGCCATGGATGCTGCGGCGTCGACTGTCTTCCCCTGGCTTCACTGGTGGGCTGCTGGGCTATGCACATCCGACCGTTTCTGCCCGCTGGAGACTGGGAACAGGACCTCCTCTTCTTGGGCCCTCGGCGGCCCCGAACCGACCGGCCGGCATCCGAACGTTCCTGAGGCGTGCTTTCTTCTTCGGTTGCGACCGCAACCTGGCGAAAACGTTCGGGAGGAATGCTCCTCCTAGTTCTCATACGCAAGGCGGGCTCTCCTTCATACCGCCCCACGCCATTAGGGTCCGCCTGTTCGCCGCCTACCGCAGAGCCTCCGCCTTCAGCCCTGACACAGGGCTCTTCCTCTTCATTGGCAGACGCCAGGCAGCGGCGAAGCCATGCCTCTCCTCCTGCACTGCCGGCTTTCTCAATCAGCTGATGTAGTAGTGACTCCATAGCAGGACAGGTAGGAGCTCCAATCTTTTGCTGATCCAAAGGGAAAGAGGGCAAGCCCCTTTCCTGATATCCTTATATAGCCTCCACAGACTTCCAGAAAATTCCTTACTCCCTGATTGGCTCTTCCTGACTACCACTCTCTCTACCTTAAAGGGACAGCAACCTATTAAACTGACACTGAAATAAATGCTATTTTACCTCACAAAAAGAAAAGGGGGGGGAGGGGGAGTCCACAATCTCAGGAAAGTGGACCCATATTGTGTCCCCTTTTTCATTACTAGTGAATACAAAAGCAGTAACAAACTCAGAAACAACTCAAGGGTACCTTTCCATGTGGCAACTGTAGTTATTGCAAATACTTGTCCAAATCCAATATACACAATGTTTTACCAAATGGTCAACGTTTTTTTTCCTAAATACTATGTGAACTGCCGATCCATCGGCATTGTCTACCTACTAGAATGTGAATGTGGGTGCTTTTATGTGGGCAAGACCAAGCTACCTTTTTGGAAGCGGATATATGGCCATATTAGCAGTATCAACCAAAGAGACCCTGACCTACCGTTAGGACGACACTGCAATATTGTCCATCAAGACGCTATCCCTAAAATTTCATTTAAAGCTTTAGACCATATCCCACCCCCTACCTGAGGTGGTGACTATAATAAAGCACTACTACAAAGCGAACTCCGATGGATTTTCCATCTCAATGCTACTTTACCCCCTGGCCTCAATGAGGCCTTCAATTTCAAACCCTACCTTGATGGCTTCGAAACTGGAGTCTGCGAATTAGATCTCTGACCCTCTTCCCCACATTTCAAGCACCCACATAACCCACCCTCTCTGATAAATTTCTATTTTATCACATTTGTAACATTGTTGCAACATGTGATCTGTCCATTTTCTCTAATGTTATATGCCATAAAGAACCACATATCATGTTTTTTGTTTCATTACTATTTCTATTTCAGGTACTACACATGTTCTACAAATTCATTGCCACTTGATATTCTATACTCAAATGTTGTTTATATATTAGACAATACAGCTTGCTCTCCCCCCCAGTTCGGTTACCCGGCGCGGGTAAGACTTGGTCAGCATGCGTGGCTATTGGTGTGCGCATGCGCCAACTTCCCGCTGTATTATGGACATACACCTCTTGTCCACTTCCTGTTTGCGCTCCACAGCGGAGCGCAACATGACGCCAGCGGCCTTCTTGCCCACGTCGGTGACGTCACGACGCCGGACGTGACCCCGCCGTCATGACGCGCTCACGCCCGGCGCCGCCCCGTCAGAGGTCCTCAATGGAAATACACCTATGGGGCTTTGGCGCCTTTTTCCCCACAGACAAACAACCAATCAGTTTTTCTCTCAGCAGAATACCTATACTCTCACTCAGCTGATTGCTATTAGATGATTACTTACAAACCCACACACTAACATGGCCTCAGTACATGCTGCTGATGATCCAGAGCTGACTGATTCCCCTTTTCCAGGCGATACTTTACTCAGGTAATAACAGCATTTTTGCTCATAAGGCTGCATATGCATTTTCTCTATAACTACCCCCACCATACTTATACTTTATACTCTATCTTTACAGCCCTACACTGCCTGGCTCAGTTTGCCTGCTACAAGACCTGGGCCTCGGCCCAAGCCCTGTATAGGACCTTGTAACCCTCTGGGGCTACGTCAGCAAGCTTTCCACATTTAGTGGCTATTTCCACCTTGTTTTTATAAACCCTCACCTTACTTACCTTTCCATACCACTTTCAGTGGTCTCCATTGTGGCAAATATGAATATTGGCATTACATGTGAGTACCTGTCTATGTTTTACATATTCTCCATATACTGCATTGGTTGTCCATAGCAATGGTTAAAATGACTGTATCTTATGTCTTAATTTATATGTACTAATTCTGTGATTCTCATACACACCTAGATGTGAATTAAAAGGATACCTAATTGCCTTGACAAAGGACCAAAGTCCGAAACATGTTGGCATCATCCTTATCATACATGTGCCAAGCAAGTTCTTATAATTGTCACAACGTCTTTTTTGTATGTTCATGCTGTTGACATGATAAAAACTGTACAAGCCTACCTATTTTTGTATGTAAACATGCTGAACCTATTCCAGCATTTATATATTTGCACATATTTTTTCTTTTGAATAAATGTATTTACTTCATCAAAAGCATATACCTTCTAAGTGTCTATCTTCACCCTAAGCATCCCCCAGGGGTATTGGCCAGTGTTCATGCACACTTTATGCCTACTGATAATCTATCTAACCTTGTGCAGTAAATGCTGAAACTTTAATGCACTGATGGGCATTGGTAGGTGGCACTGATAGGTGATACAGATGAGATGGCACTGATTGGCAGCACTGTGGGCACAGAATGGCAGCACTGGTGGGTACAGATTGGCAGCACTGGTTGGCACAGTTTGGACTGCACTGATAATTGGGACACTGATAATCAGTGCCCTGATTTTCAGTGTACATAACTGTACATGTCCCTTTTAGAGAAGCCAGTTATCGGCTCTCTTATCTGATCCTCATGCTGTCAGCATAAGGATAGTGCTGATAACTGTATACACCGCTCCTAAAGTGCTCCTGCCCATTGAAATCAATGGGCAGCACCACCGAAGTGTCGTTTTTTCAGGAGCTTTTAACCCTTTTTCGGCCGCTAGCAGAGGTTAAAAGCTCCCCGCTAGCGGCCGAAAAGTGCTGCTAAAACAATGGTAAAGCGCCGCTAAAAGTATCACCGATGCCCGGGCGCTGTGAGTGTGAAAGTGCCCTTAGGATCGCATGCAATATTTATATTTATTTGTGTCTGGACACCTAAATACCGCATGCAATCTGCTTTGCGGAATGCAGCCCATTATCTACACTGAGCAAAATTATAAATGCAACACTTTTGTGTTTTCCACTATTTATCAGGAGCTGAACTCAAAATCTACAACTTTTTCTATGTACACAAAAGGCCTATTTCTCTCAAATATTGTTCACAATCTGTCTAAATCTGTGTTAGTGAGCACTTCTCCTTTGTCGGGATAATCCATCCACCTCACAGGTGTGGCATATCAAGATGCTGATTAGACAGCATGATTATTGCACAGGTGTGCCTTAGGCTGGCCACATTAAAAGGCCACTTTAAAATGTGCAGTTTTACTGTATTGGGGGGCCGAGGGGTGTCCAAACAAGTCAGTATCTGTTGTGACCACCATTTGCCTCACACAGTGCAGCACATCTCCTTTGCATAGAGTTGATCAGGTTGTTGTTTGTTGCCCGTGGAATGTTGGTCCATTCCTCTTCAATGACTGCAAAGTTGCTGGATATTGGCAGGAACCAGAACCTGCTGTCGTATACGCTGATCCAGAGCATCCCAAACATGCTCAATAGGTGACATGTCCGGTGAGCATGCTGGCCATGCAAGAACTGAGATGTTTTCAGCTTCCAGGAATTGTGTACAGATTCTTGCAACATGGGGCCATGCATTATCATGCTGCAACATGAGGTGATGGTCGTGGATGAATGGCACAACAATGGGCCTCAGGATCTCCTCACGGTACCTCTGTGCATTCAAAATGGCATCAATAAAATGCACCTGTGTTCATTATCCATAGCATAACCCCACCGCCACCATGGGCCACTCAATCCACAACATTGACATCAGCAAACTGCTCACCCACACAACGCGGTACACACTGTCTGCCATCTGCCCTGTACAATGAAAACCGGGATTCATCCGTGAAGAGAACACCTCTACAAAGTGCCAGACGCCATTGAATGTGAGCATTTGCCCACTGAAGTCGGTTACGACGACGAGATGCAGTCAGGTCGAGACCCCGATGAGGACGACGAGCATGCAGATGAGCTTCCCTGAGACAGTTTCTGACAGTTTGTGCAGAAATTCTTTGGTTATGCAAACCGATTGTTACAGCAGCTGTCCAGGTGGCTGGACTCAGACGATCTTGGAGGTGAAGATGCTGGATGTGGAGGTCCGGCGCTGGTGTGGTTACACGTGGTCTGTGGTTGTGAGGCCGGTTGGATGTACTGCCAAATTTGGAGACGGCTTATGGTAGAGAAATGATAGGTTAGGCCGGCTCGGTTGCCCAATGTGAGGAATTTTTAAGGTTGTGCCACATCCAATATTAAACAGAAAAGAAAAGATCTCCCCTATGTGGTGGACTTTTAAGGCACACTGTTTCTTTCCCCAAAAGAGAAATTCAAAATAGAGTATTAACATTAATATGAAAAGATTTATTAAGAAAAATAGTGTTGAAATCAATGCATTAAAAATAGAGCGTCTTAACATTATACATATTCAACAAAATATATAATGCATCAGCATCATAAATGATTGATTAGACCCAACGCGTTTCGGAGTTGTATGGGGTTTCCTCCTTCTTCAGGGGTCACAGTACAGGGGAACAAAAGACCCTGTTCTAAATACAAAAGGTAAATTCAATATGTCAGACATCACATTTTATGGGAATGTAGGGTGAGGGGTACGGTAGAGATAGACAGAACATAGATGGATAAAAACAACTTACAAATGTGCAGATGCTGTATATGAAGACACTCTAGAGTACTTAAAAGCAATAGATTGAATGCCAATTCCAGTATCCTCCTGCAGAGAAATCCAAGAGCGCCTGTACAGGCAAAGCTATAGGCCTGTAGCTGGTGACAGGTCATGCCTATTTAGGATGGTATAGACTCTTCTTTGCATATAGGAAAATGTAAAATAAATATAAATGTATAAAATGTGATGTCTGACATATTGAATTTACCTTTTGTATTTCGAACAGGGTTTTTTGTTCCCCTGTACTGTGACCCCTGAAGAAGGAGGAAACCCCATACAACTCTGAATTGCGTTGGTTCTGATCAATCATTTATGATGCTGATGCATTATATATTTTGTTGAATATGTATAATGTTAAGACGCTCTATTTTTAATGCATTCATTTCAACGCTATTTTTCTTAATAAATCTTTTCATATTAATAATAATACTCTACTTTGAATTTCTCTTTTGGGGAAAGAAACAGTGTGCCTTAAAATTTCACCACATAGGGGAGATCTTTTCTTTTCTATGGTAGAGAAATGAACATTCAATTTAAGGGAAACAGCTCTGGTAGACATTCCTGCAGTCAGCATGCCAATTGCACGCTCCATCAAAACTTATAATTTGCAACTTGCAACTCGCTACATCTGTGGCATTGTGCTGTGTGATAAAACTGCACATTTTACAGTGGCCTTTTATTGTGGCCAGCCTAAGGCACACCTGTGCAATAATCATATGCCACACCTGTGAGGTGGATGGATTACCTCGGCAAAGGAGAAGTGCTCACTAACACAGATTTAGACAGATTTGTGAACAATATTTGAGAGAAATAGGCCTTTTGTGTACATAGAAAAAGTTGTAGATCTTAAAGTTCAGCTCATGATAAATATGGGCAAACACAAAAGTGTTGCATTTATAATTTTGCTCAGTGTAAATACAGTGGGGTTGATTTACTAAAGGCAAATAGACTGTGAACTTTGCAAGTGAAGTCACTCCAGAGCTTAGTAAATGAGCAAAAGTTCTGTTGACTTTCATCATCCAATCATGCATGTGCATTTTATATTTTGCTTGCGTGTGACTGGGTATTCTTTGTAAAGTAAAATTTTACCTAATTTACTAAGCTCTGGAACAACTACATTAACAGTGCCTTTAGTAAATCAACCCCAATGTGTATTCTGACTTTAACCTTGGTGTGGTTTGTGCATTATTATAGTATAAAACTTTGCCTATGTGCAAGAGCTTCCTACAATAAAGACTAGTTACCGCCTCTCTCTCTCTCCTTGTGCAGGGTGACTGGTCCTGTCTCCGCCCCCTCCTGTAGTTTTCATCAGGCAGCCTGTAGTGGGTGGAGCCTGCTGGGTCCCTCCCACAGCTCCCTCCCACAGCTCTACTCTCTGCACAGGTTATGTACAGCACAGTGATGATGTCATAGCTACTTATAGGTTATCCAGGTTTGCAATTGCATTTGGTGCACACCAAGTGGATTTATACCCTTTGTGTATATTGATAAATATATTTTAATGAAATTTTAGGTGCCCTAAGTTCAGCTTTAAAAACATTTTCCTACCTATAAGGCCCCTTTCACATGGACGGACCGTTCAGATCCGCCTGTCAGTTTTGACGGCGGATCTGAACGGGCGCTCCATGTTACTCTATGGAGCGTCGGATGTCAGCGGAGACATGTCCGCTGACATCCGACCCGGTCCGATCCGCCAAAAGCAGACGGATGGCTCTACGTCCAGATCCGCCGCTGGCGGATCGGATCGGGTGAGATCGGATGAAAACGGACACGCTGTCCGTTTTCATCCGATCTCTCCATAGAGACCAGCGGCGCTCGCAAGCCCCTCCCCGCTCAGTGAGCAGAGAGGGGCTTGTCATCCGCCGGCTCAGCGGAGATCAACGGACAGATCTCCCGCTGAGCCGGCGGACAGAGGCGGACTCCGTGGAAGCGGCCTCGTGTGAAAGGGGCCTAAGTCTCAAAGCTTTGTCCAATTACAGAAAAGCACATTGTTGTTAAAACCAGACTATACTCTTCTCTTGTTCTTATTTTAAATACTTTTTGTTTCCTTTTCAGGTGCTAATCAGTCTCTCTACAGTAGGGTATGTACCTCTCTATGGAGGAGATCAGGCACAAAAAGTACTGGCTCTGTTTGCACCTGAAGATGCTCTGACAGGTATGATATACACTATACACTAGGGCAAATAGTAAGGCCTCTATTGTAGTGCTTACCCCTGGAGAGGCTGCTGGTCTCCCTTACCAGTACAGAGTATCCGTAAGCAAAGTTCCATGCATGCGGGCAATGCAGGCTCAGTCTAGGGCAGGGGTGTCAAACTCTATTTCATCGTGGGCAGCATAAGCATTATGATTACCCTTTAAAAGGGCCAGTTGTATCTGTAAGATTAGATGTCCAGTGCATTCCCTCCCCTTACATTAGATGTCCAGAGCCACCCAACCATCAGAAGTTGAGTCCCCCACCCCCCCTAACATTACAGTGCACCCCCTTTCTTTATGCTGCTGCTGGGAAGAAGCTGGATGCATTGCTTAAAAGCAGAAAGAAAGGGTCTGGAGGAGGACCAGAGGAGGGCTGCAGGAGAGGTGCGAGGGCCTCTCCTAGGGGCAGCAGCCCTAGAAGAACTGGAACCCTCACTTAAAGCGGGGTTCCACTGCCTAAATCGTTTTTTTTCCTTTTTTTTTTTTAATACAATGACATTGATTACATTATTTAAAATTAGTACTCACTTGTACCAGTTTTGAAGTGTTTAAGATATATATTTTCTCCTTAAAAATGAAGTTATATAGCGTCTGTTTGTGGGTTGTCATCTTGCTTGTGGGCATGTAAAGCCCACAGGCATCCTCTTCCGGGATACAGTGTCACTCATGAACCAGCATGCACTGCGCGCTGTATCTCCAATCTTGCGCATGCGCAGTGACTTCATTTCAGAGCGCAGACAACAGCCCAGGTTACCATCGCAGATGGCAACCTGGCTGAGCAAGTAGTAAAGGAAGATACGATGGAGAATCATAGAGGAGAGAGCGGCGTCGTAACAACGTCACTTCCGGTTTCTTAATCTTGTGATAACTCGCGCCAGGCCGCCGCACAGACTACTGGGAACAATCAGAAAAGATCCCAGGAGACAGTGCGGTTCGAGGAAATGACGAAATAGCTGCACAAACCCCGCCCATATCCGCAATCCCCAGATTAAGGAAGCAGACAAATTAAAAAGAAAAACAAAGGTACAGTTTAACTACTTCCCGACCGCCTCATGTAGATATACGTCTACAGAATGGCACGGGCAGGCAAAAGCACGTACCTGTATGTCCCCTTTAATTGCCTGCCCGTGGGTCGCGCGCGCGCCAGCGGCGCGCTCGCGACTCGGTCGGGAGCTCCGTGACCCCGGCCGCGGGACCAGAATTCTAGAAAACACGCTGCTGACACTATTCACAATCCCATATACATGTGTAAGTGTTCAATACAAATCAATATAATTGCTGCGCTGTGCTTGCCAATCAAAACATAAGTGTTACTAAATATTAACTATAAACAAAATACATAAGTGGCCACTATAGTAATATCATGACAATATCCAAATAATAAACACAATAGCATGCAATTAGTAGTACTGTACTTGAATAAAGTCCTTTGTTATGCAGTTCAGATATTCCTTATGTGATGTGAACCCATCAATGAATCACAATCCAAAAAAGAAGTGCTCCTTGATCCAATTCCTCCATTTGTGCTTTAGAAAAACGCTGTGCCACCCCACACGTGCTCTCCCCCCCCCCCCCCCCCCCCCCCCCCCGGTGGGTATGTCTTCACCTCAGTATGTGTGACCTTGCATCTAAGCTTGGTCAGACAGGGCTTGTTAGCCTCTCCAGGGCTAAATCACATAGATCTAGATCTCCTGTATCCATCCATAATGTGACAGCATGATAAATATTCATGCTGGCCATTTGACTTTCCCTGCCGTAT
Source organism: Lithobates sylvaticus (assembly GCA_028564925.1). Classification (NCBI taxonomy): domain Eukaryota; kingdom Metazoa; phylum Chordata; class Amphibia; order Anura; family Ranidae; genus Lithobates; species Lithobates sylvaticus. The sequence goes on from CM053026.1 coordinate 118,802,885, forward strand.
ATACTAGAAATATCTTTCAGCAGGTGGGATGAATCAAACACCCATCTCAGGAAACCCTGAACAGACAAATAGATCACTGATAGATCACTGTTCCACTCACTACAGTCGAGCCAAAAACTACATTTAGTCAGCCTGACTACAGGAGGCCACTGCACTAGTATATTGTATAATTATTGTGTAACATATTATATACAAGTATGGCTATCAGTTTGCTAAGCTTATTGCATCTGTAGAATTGAAATAGTTTGTTCTGTATTGGATTTATCTTGGATGTTTTTATTTATTTTTTACTTGTAAGTTAACCCTTTATTTTGGCTCCTTCAAATAGCATAATAAAGGTGTCAAACTTTTAATAAGACCCAGGTCTGTAATTTTAGATTCTGCAAGCAGTGCAAGTGAGATGGTCATTGTGACCCCAGAATTTAAATGTATGGTTCTCTATAATCCCTATGATTGGACTTAATCCACAGAGTATATGTAATTATAGTTTATGGATTTTGCTGAACTCAAAGGCGTGGGGGTCCTGTCCTTGTTATGCCTCGTACACACGATCGGACTTTCCGACGGGATTGTCCCCCGGACCTAGTACAGCGGAAAAACCGCCGGACCTTCCAGCGGGGCTTCGCCGGACTTTCCGAGCGTGTGGACTTGCCCACACATGCCCGGACTTCTCCGGCGGAAAATCCGCGGGAAAAAGTCCGCGGGACTTTTGAAAATGAACGGACTTGCCCACACACGGAGCAAAGTCCGTTAATTTAGAACATAACTGCAGGTAGACGGGACAAGCAAAGGCAGTGAATGCCGCCGCGCTAGCCCCGTCACCTGGCATGGATTTAAAGGGAATCCCCACGCCGAAAAAAAAACGGCGTGGGGGTCCCCTCCAAATCCATCTCAGACCCTTATCCGAGCACACAGGCCGGCCAGGAAAGGGGTGGGGACAAGCGAGCGCCCCCCCTCCTGAGCCGTACCAGGCCGCGTGCCCTCAACATGGGGGGTGCCCTGGGGAAAGGGGGGCCGTGTGGCCCCCCCACCCCAAAGCAGCTTGTCCCCATGTTGATGAGGACAAGGGCCTCTTCCCGACAACCCTGGCCGTTGGTTGTCGGGGTCTGTGGGCGGGGGACTTATTGGAATCCGGGAGCCCCCTTTAATAAGGGGGCCCCCAGATCCCGGCCCCCCACCCTATGTGAATGAGTATGGGGTACGATGTACCCCTACCCATTCACCTAAGGTGTAAAGTGTAAATAAAAAAAAAACACACAATTTTTTAAAAATATTTTATTGCACTGCTCCGGGGGTCTTCTTCCGTCTTGGGGGGTCTTCTCGCCGGACTCCTCCGCTATTTTACCTAGCTCTTTTACCGAGCGGAGGAGCCCGGCTTCCTTCTTCGTTGCCGTCGTCTGGGGGTCTCGATCCGCCTTCGGGGGTCTTCCGGGGTCTCTTCTGTTCTTGCCGCTGTCGTCGCTTTCTGCGCCGTCTTCTTCTTCTTCTTCTTCCTCTTTTTCTTCTCCTTCTGATGTTGACTCGTCGCTCTCTCTGGCCGGAATGGCAGAACCGCGCTGTGTTGTGACTTATTATATAGGGACAAGGAGGCGGGATCACATGCGCATGTCACATGGTGAACCTGCCCCTATGATGTCACAGTCCCCACCCCTTTCCTGGCCGGCCGGGCTGCGTGCTCGGATAAGGGTCTGAGATGGATTTGGGGGGGGACCCCCTAGCCGTTTTCTCTGCGTGGGGATTCCCTTTAAATCCATACCAGGTGACGGGGCTAGCGCGGCGACATTCACTGCCTTCGCTAGTCCCGTCTACCTGAAGTCACGTTCTAAATGAACGGACTTTCCGATGATCGGCAAGTCCGTTCCATTCCAAAAGTCCGGCGGACTAGCATACAGACCGCGGGATTGTCCGCCGGACTGCCGAGTCCAGCGGACAATTTTAAAACAAAAAACTTAAAACATAGTCCGCCGGACTTTTGGCGGCAAAAAGTCTGCTGACGCCCACACACGGGCGGATTGTCCGTCGGACTTCAGTCCAGTGGACATTCCCGCGGGAAAGTCTGCTCGTGTGTACGAGGCATTATTATACTGAGCAATGTGAAACAAGAGTTTGCTATTTATTGAAACCTAAGAACTGTAGTATGCACGACTTTTCTAGTTTAGAATTTCTGGTTATAAGTGTTACTATTCTTCCATAGCTGTGGCTCTGTATCTTGGTCATCAGTGGTGGACAGTTGATGATACAGTGAGGACTTCCAAATCATCCCGGGATGGCCTGCAGCAGGTAAAGCCTTGAATAGTACTTGTACAGTAGTGAAAATATCCATGTAATCTATTATTCTTTTGGCATGACCATTCGACAAAAGTCAGCTGAACTGGTGTACACACAGGCCAAATGTCGACCTATTTCTGTTGAACGGGGCGATACCGGGCCAATATTCGACTGTGTGTACCAGGCTTTGTTCACGTAAAGCAACAGGCATCACAGGCTAATTATTTGGGACCTTGCGGGACCCCTTTTCCAAGGTACAGTGCGCTCTGTTTTGAAAAAGGGATCCTGCAAGGTTTTTATTTGTTGTGTCTGTGTGCAGACAACAGAAAATTGTATAAAATATCGTAATTTTCCTTCTATGGCACCAATCCATGGCCACATACTACCACATGTATGCTTCCTGGTTGGCGCCAGGAAAATAATTCTGTATGTGAACAAGATTCTGCCAGTGGTGTCTGCTTTAGTAGAGTAATTTCCCTGATTCATTTTGCTTGGTTGCTTTTTAACTCTTGAACATTTTTAAGTAAACCACTGAATTATTTATTCAAAGACAATGCAACACTAAAAAAAAGCAGATACAGTATAGAAGTTTTCGATCGATTCCATGTTAAATACTAGCAGGTATAAAAGTATAATATTCGGATGAAATTCATAGTTTTTGTCTCTTTCATTTGCAGGTCCGGACTCTTGGAGAAAGAGTAGTTCTTTATGTGCTGAACCGAATTATTTATAGAAAGAAAGAGATGGAGCGAGACGAGGTCCCCTTTCTCTGTCACAGCAGCTCTGATTATGCTAAGATTCTATGGAGAGAAGGAGAAGCCATTGGATTTTATTCTGTCAAGCCTGCAGGTCACTTATTTTAAGCGTTCTTCAGCAAAAGTTATTTTAAAATGACTGCGTATTAGAATTGTTATAAAACTGTCAATTAAGGGGACTTCAGCAAAATACGGAGACAGAATATTGTTTAAAGCTGAATGCCTGGCTCCATGAAATACATATAAAGTTCACCATACATATTACATTCTAACTGTAGAGTTTTACTTAAAGTGATTGTAAAGGGTACAGTTTTTTAAATAATAAACATGTTATACTTACCTGCGCTATGCAATGGTTTTGCACAGAGCAGCCCCGATCCTCCTCTTCTGTGGTCCCCCAATGGGGCTCCTCTTCTCAGTATTCCACCATAGGAAGCTGCTTCCTATTGTGGCACACTTGTGGGCTCAATCCCGAGTTGCGCTGCCTTTGTCCATATGTACAGACAGTGTGGCTAAGCCCTCCCCCTCACTCCCTCGTCACAGGATTTGATTGACAGCAGCGGGGACCAATGGCTCTGGCTACTATCAATCTGCCCTGGGAGAAGGGAGAGAACAGACAGAGACAGCACATCGCTGAATCGAGATCAGGCTCAGGTAAGTATAAGGGGAGGCGGGGGAGCTGCACACAGAAGGTTTTTTACCTTAACACAGTGAAAGTATTAAGGTTAAAAAACCTTCTGCCTTTAGAACCACTTTCATTGTTCGATCAATTTGTATGCAATCAAACGGGCCCTTGCACTACACAGTAGTGAGATTGTACAGTGAGATTGTAATGTGTGGTGAGCTTTAGGGGGCTGTTTTATCTAAAGGATTTCTATTTTCATCTATCCAGTTTCCAGTTCTAATATTTACACAGCTCTGCAACAGAGCACAGTACTGTCTGGCAGGGCAGGGTTCCCAAAAGTTTTCTATGCAACAAAGTTTTGTCCCTCACCCTACCCTGTGATTGAACAGACAAAGCTGAAGCAGACTGATGCACGTATCTCTCTGTTGCTCTTTTCTCCTATCAGCATGTCCCTTGTTGGCACATGACTACTACAGCACAACTAATTGCCTCCTTGTGCTGCATCTTCCGCTCCCATTCTGAGCTCTGCTGTACAGGGATTGTAAGAGGCTAGGTACCTACACTACTTGCATTTAAAAGAGAAGTATGGCGTTTGTTTTTTTCTGAATCATACTTACCTAGGTGGTTGCAGCGTCGGTCCGATGCTGCATCTGTCCCCCCGCCTCTAACACTGAGACCCGAGCAATCAAACACTGCCGATTGCACAGTTCTCAGAGCTTCGTGAGGAGAGAGCTGGTTAATGTCAGTCACCGGCTTTCTTCTCTGCCCCCCCCCCCCCCCCGTTCGCTCTCTGGAGTGCTGGGCTTTGGAGGGGATGGGAGCGGCCCGCTCAGGCTCTCAGCAGCTTGCTGAGAAGCCGACCCGTGTGTCAGTCCAGGCATGTGGGTGGGTGGATCCCGACTTCATTGTCACGATCTTGCCCAAACCTGGAATGGCTCTGTGACGTCCGCCAACAACAGACTTCAGCCTTCTGTCTGTTGAAAATGGGTCACAGGAGTGCAGAACAAACTGCACTCCTGTGATCCACAGGAGAGGTACAGCCAAACCGCGGTTGGGTTGTACTTCTCCTTTAAAAATATGTTTAACGATTTATACAGAGCTGCATTCATCTGTGTTTTAATATTATCCTTGCATTCCACTTTAATGTAAACATGTCACGAATGTGAAGATACAAACACAATATAACAATTTAATGCTCAAATTCAATCTTAAAAAATAACCTTGCAGTGGGCCCTGACCCCCTGCACCTCAAGAATTAAATGATAAAAAAATCTATAGGTCTCAGAAGAGGATGTATTACTTACCTGACTCCTAGCTCCAGCCAGGTTCCTCAATCCATGCAACTGGTCCACCGTATCCTCCTCTGTAAGTTGCTTACCCACGTCGCAGTTGCACTCCTGACTTTAAAATGTACAATACAGGGTTAATAGCCCTGCTCTGTACTGGAGCTTCAGGGACAGACAAAAAGCTTTGGAGCCTGCTGGAGTGGGGAATCAGGTATTAACAAGCATTTAACTTTAAATATATAGCTTAAGCACACCACATGTCAAAAATGCTTAAGCAATAAAGTTGTATTAGGCATATACAGTACATAAGTATACAAAAGGTACAAGCATCCAAGTATCTTATATCACATTAAAGAGGGATTGCACCTAAAAAAAAAAAATATTAAAGGCCAGCAGCTACAAATACTGCAGCTGCTGACTTTTAATAAATGGGCACTTACCTGTCTCAGGGTCCAGCGATGTCGGCAGCTGAAGCAGAGAAATCACTCGGTTCTCGGCTGCTGCCGCCGCCATTCTCGTTGAGGGAATCAGGAAGTGAAGCATTGCGGCTTCACTTCCCGGTTCCCTACTGCGCATGCGCAAGTCGCACAGCACAATGAGAATGCTCCACGCTGTCTCTGGGACCCGTGTGTGTCCCAGCAGACAGTGCGGCGGGACAGGAAGAGGCATAGACTCCCGTGGGAGTCTATGCCCGGAAGTGGGTGCAAATACCTGTCTTAGACAGGTATCTGCACCCCCCTGAAAGGTGCCAACTGTGGCACCGGAGGGGGGAGGGTTCCGATGAGCGGAAGTTCCACTTTAGGGTGGAACTCCGCTTTAAGCATAATGCAACATAGGTAATCGCTCCACTGTTAATACAAACCAACAAAAATACACACATATATACAGGTATAGTGAGCACCACTTAAACCCTATAGTAGCTGATGTTCAAATAGGAATTCAGTACCCAGAATAGAGTAATGAAAAGGATAGCTGAGCCAAAGCATGGTGAAAAAAGAGAGGAGGAGGAAAAACCCAACATTTCGGGGATGTAAGAACCGTTTTTTCTCTAGAACCTCATACCTTTTTTTGTTGTGTCTAGAGTTGGGCTTTAACAGTGATAAACACAAGGTGCCTGTTTTATACTTTTTTTTTTTATTATTAAAGAGAGCCTGTCACCACTGTTTAGAATGTTTCCTATGCATCTTTCTATATTCTTCAAAATGGCCACTTGTGCAGAGGTCTCTGCACTTCTATGTATACAGTGTATGCTGGGTTATTTGTTCCACCTATCTCACAGAAATCTGACCATTCTAAGAATGTTGGAGCCTTGCAGTTCCCTTGGTCTGTTTTCTACACCTGTAAGCAAAATGTCTTGAGTGTTAATGTCAGTGCAGAGACCATAAATTCAACTGATATCCAGCTTCACGTGAATGATAACATAAAGTATTTTTGGATAGAGTGCAGAGGGATTAGAACACCAGTCAGTTTTTATTGCTGTCTGTTCATCTGTTAGGGAGATTCTACCTATTAGTCCATACCATTATCATTGAAAGTCAAAGTAAAAGAAAATCCCACATTTTGGGTTGTCCCCAGAAAGATAATAAAGTAATAGAGGAGAAATCTTCCAATGGGGACACTAGTTCTGGTGACCTGGGGGTCTCCAAGGAATTCCCATTAGAACAGGAGGTGAAGAGAAATCTCCGAAATGGGACAAAGATAGCAAAAATAAACCTTACAGGGGTTATAACCCTCCCTTACTCTATCATAAATGGAAAAAAAGGTTTTGCCTATAGTTCTACTTTATTGATTCTGGGGCCATTGGCATAATAGCCAAGAGGGCAGTGCCCAGCAACAGCGAACAAAGGTTCTAGTAGAGTGGAGAAAAGGATGCATGATAAGATTATTGAGCAGTAAATGCTGCAGATATGATTTACAAAAAATACCGCTGACTGTTCTTGGCTGATCACACGGGACTCCTAGGGTGCCTGAACCTGGGCATGCTTCATGGGTAAAAAGTGGTTGTTAAGCCACTATATCCTTTTTATATAATCCTCTCTGCCTCCTAATCCTGTGTGCCCCTGTGTGTGTGTTTTATTTAAAAAAATGCTATCTATACTTGATTTCAGAGCGCCGCTCAGCACTCACATGACCGGCTGCTTCTCTCCTCTCTCGATCTGACAACTGCTGAAGGAGGGGGTAAGAATCCCCTGCTGACATCAGTCAGGAGGAGAGAGGCGGCCGGTCACGTGAGCAGCGCTCTGATATAAGGTATAGACGGCATGTTTTTAATAAAGCATATACACAGGAGAACAGAGAGGATTGTATGGAAATCTAAAAGTTATTTTAGCCGCAGGAGTGGCGGGGCGGACACTGTCACTTGTTGCCAGACTGGGAGGGGAGAGCAGAGAGAGGATGATGGAGACGCTTAAACTGACCACGGTGTCAGGGCTCAGCAGCCATAATAAACTGTGGTCAGTTTACAGGGGGAGGGCAGAACCAGGCAGGATCAACCAGGTATTTCAGGTGATAAAAAGGGCCAAATTACACAGCACAAGCACTGTGCTGTTATTCATGCTTTAAAGGAACAGGATCCATTAGGTAACAAAATGCTTTAAAGTTGATTTCCAGGAATTCAGCCACTTTGTAAAAAGTAATGCAATAATGTGACCTGACAACCCAATCATAGCAGTGGCAAACCTCCATCCCTAATATATGTTTAAACAAAGGAAGAGGAAAGAATGGGACTTTATATGAGGCATGTCACTGAATAAATATCTTGTTTATATTGATCATCACATTGTTTATTAATTCCAAATGAAGTTAAAAAGTATCAACCTTTGGTAAAAGACATGATATACTGTAAATAACAGTTCACTTGTATAGACATACAATTATTATACAAAGTAAAATACAACATGATTAGCAGTACAATTTCATAGATTATTCATCCATTAATAATAAACATGAGCAATTGCTCTTAGTGAGCCAAACTTGTCTGGGCATCAGTTCAAAGTCTAGTTGACGACGTTTCATGGCTTACGCCACTCATCAGGAGTAAAATGCTCTGAAATTAAATCAATAACATATCTATAAATACAGGATACCCTTTAAAAGGAGAGCCATCTCTCAGAAAAATGGGGGCATATAACTTACAGAATGGTCCATTAGCGATGCCCAACTTATATCCAAAGGAAGACAGGGGACAGGGATGATGATCTCCCCCGGGACTGAGGTGAGGAATTCCATCTAAACCGGGGACAGAAGCCAGGTGAAAACCAGGCGACCATATCACAACCATGTGAATCTTGTGTGTGCTTGACAACCCACACTGCTCTGCAAGGATATGTAAATTAGACTGTGTGAAATTAATGAACTGTTGATAAGGTAAACCTATATCAGTGACTAAATGAAAGTGATATATGGTGTGTGATTGCTGCAGTGAACTAAAGTGTGCTAACTAAAAAGACTGCTACCAAAAAAATGTGTGCGCATGTACCCACCAAAATGAAATCCAAGTCCAAACGCACCATTTGATAACTATGTGCACTCCACAATGATAGTAAAATATAAGTGATACTAAAATAGACCTGAAAAGTGTTGTGTGTGTGTGATATAAATGAGCCTCTGTTACCTTATGTGTATGATTCTGTGGGTGTGAGCATGCCTGGGATCCCTCTCATGTGAATGACCCATGTGGAATGGTCAGCTGGCCAGTCCGAGCCACTCTTATTCCCGGTAAGGGGAGGGTCCCCACCATAGTTATCAAATGGTGCGTTTGGACTTGGATTTAATTTTGGTGGGTACATGCACACACATTTTTTGGTAATAGTCTTTTTAGTTAGCACACTTTTTTTTTTTTTTTTAACATAAAGTTTGTTTATTTTAAACAAAACAAAGAACAAAAAAGAGTGGTACATTCTCGACAATCCACATAGATAAAATAAATAAGCAGAAACATAAAGCAGAAGCTGTAGTCAAGGTTAGTTATATATGCATTACAGATTGAGTAAACTTCACAAAGGTAACATAGGAAGGGATGCGCATAGTCCAAGACATGCAAGTAAGGCTATGGACAGGGACCAAGAAAAGTTGGGACTTAATTAAGAGAGGAATCAACGTCTTTAATGAAGTCAGTGTTTACTCTGTTCCATAAAAAGGTCTGATAGCGAGGAGAATGGGGGGGGGGGGGGCGTTGGGCACCACTAGAGATCACTTTAGCCAAATATCACTTTAGCCAAATCCTGTGTTACTTAGGTCTTGACTCCAAACCCTACTCCAGAGTCAGCTGCCTCTCACGAATCCACACCGCCCATATCTTATCAAATTTTTTCACCAAGGTTCTCCATTGCTGCAACGTCGGAGGGGAGGGGTGGTTCCATTTTAGGAGGACCGCTTTCCTAGCATAAAAGGCTGTGTAAAATACAAACAGTTTTTTCGTTTGGGGGGCCTCTAGTGTCTCAACAATACCCAGTATCAGTGGTATCGGGTCACATGGGACTCGTAATTTGCCTATGGAATTGATATGACTAACCACCCCTTTCCTGAAAACTTGCAGATGCTGACAGGACCATATAACATGAAAGAAGGAGCCCACCACTGAGGTGCATTTAGGGCAGATCGAACTCCTGGCAGAGTATATTCTGGCTAATCGCTCTGGGGAATAGTATGTAAATTTAAGCTGGGTAAATCTATCTCTCTCAGAGATCATGAGGAGAAGGTATTGCTGGATACTCTCTTCCCAATCATCATCGGCTAACGTAGGTATGCCTGCCACACTGAAAACAGCCGGGAGACCTTAAAGGTGTCCAGTTCGGTGAAATCGGAGTAGAGAGAGTAGGTAGGGAATTGGGTCCGATAGGCATGACGACATTGTAGGTATCTAAAGAACATATGGTTAGGCATGTTACATTCTCTTTTTAGAGCATCAAACATGCATAAACTATCCGGAAAGACAATATCTGCCAATGTTTTAATGCCATATCATGCCCATAGCACAGGTTCCGGAATGGACTGGAAATGTGTCAGTCTCGGGTTCTCCCATAGTGGAGTGTTTGGGTACCAGCTGCTGGATTTCTCCACCTTGGCCCGTACCGTCTCCCAGACCCGAAGCGTAACACGCATCGAGGGGAGAATATTAGGGTTGGATCGGGGTCCCCTATGTATCAAGTTCCGGAGTTCAGAGTAGGAGCCAAGCAATGCCGCCTCCAACGTGGCTGATGGTATTGGCCGGCTCAAAACAGGGCAATGCCAGACCTCCCAAAGTAACCGTCAGTTGCAGAGTAGTTTTTGCTATTCTGGGGATGCCACCATTCCACACAAAGGAGATAAGTAGGCTGTCTAGTTTTTGGAAAAACGTGTGTGAGAGATGTGCACCAGGGTTTGTCTGAAAAGGTAAACAAATTTGGGTAGCACCGACATTTAAACAAGATTAACCCTACCAACTGGGGTAAGGGGCAATGTTTTCCAGGCGGTACATCGTTGAATCAGGAGGGAAAGCATCGGATTTAAATTAAGAGGGATAAATTGTGAAATATCTCTATGTATAACAACACCCAAGTATTTGAACTGTGAGACCCGTGGAGTATCTATTGGCAGCATGGCGTCCGAGGAGTGTAGTGCAAAGAGGACAGACTTTTCCCAATTAACACATATGCCTGAGTACCTACCAAAGGTGTTAATAAGCAAGAGGGCCTCCCTCAGTGAGGATGTAGTATTACTAAGGTACAGAAGGGTATCAAGTTAGCACACTTTAGTTCACTGCAGCAATCACACACCATATATCACTTTCATTTAGTCACTGATATAGGTTTACCTTATCAACAGTTCATTCATTTCACATGGTCTCATTTACATATCTTTGCAGAGCAGTGTGGGTTGTCAAGCACACACAAGATTCACATGGTTGTGATATGGTCACCTGGTCTTCACCTGGCTGCTGTCCCCGGTTTGGATGGGATTGCTCACCTCAGCCCCGGGGGAGATCATCATCCCTGTCCCCGTCTTCCTTTGGATATAGGTTGGGTGTCGCTAATGGGCCATTTTGTAAGTTATAGACCCACCCCCATTGGTTCTCCTTTTAAAGGGTATCCTATATTTATAGATATGTTATTGATTTAATATCAGAGCATTTTACTCCTGATGAGTGGCGTGAGCTATGAAACGTCGTCAAGTACACTTTGAACTGATGCCCAGACAAGTTTGGCTCACTAAGAGCAATTGCTCATGTTTATTATTAATGGATGAATAATCTATGAAATTGTACTGCTAATCATGTTGTATTTTACTTTGTATAATAATTGTATGTGTATACAAGTGAACTGTTATTTACAGTATATCATGTCTTTTACCAAAGATTGACACTTTTTAACTTGATTTGGACTTAATAAACAATTTAATGATCAATATAATCTAGATATTTATTCAGTGACATGCCTCATATAAAGTCCCATTCTTTCTTCTTCCTTTTTTGTTTAAACTTTGTAAAAAGTGAAGGCACAATATGAGTTATTTCCATGGAGCTACATGACATCTCCTGGGCTTAACACTATTATTTATATCTGACAGGTTTAATGTTCTGCCAGAAATTATAATTGAGACACTCGGGGGAGAGGAGAAGGACACATAGAGCAGCTTTGCCTACCCCTCCCCTCTGCTGCCCATTCAGAGAAGCCTCTGTGTTTTTTGAATGTGTTCACATAATACAAAGGATTCTGTGAAAAGGCAGGAGAAGGGCATGGCAGACACAGCAACTCTCCTGTTAAAGATGCATAGCTTAGAAGGATCAGCGTTGGGCTCCTGGAAATACACTGATAGCTGTCTTCCAAGAGTACTATGAAGCTGTCAGATATAAATAGTAGAGCTAAGCCCAGGAGGTGTCATGCACCTCGCTGGACTTATCTCATAGTGGGCCTTCATTTTTTACAAAGGAGCTGAATTCCTAGAGTTTAGCTTTATAGTGAAAGCTTTTTCACAATCCCTATTTGAAATGAGCAGGTCTTTATTAGTCAGTAAACTATGCACATTGAGGAATGCAGGAAGGGCATACTTAAGCTCCAGCTTACATATGAAATTTGCTTCATGCATAATGAGTTTGCCTGGGTTTGTGGGCCCCTATGGCAATCAGAAGAATCTGAAGAATAAAGACACATGTGCAGACTCCTGGTGGTGCTGTTGTAACTTGTTGCCTCCAACATGTGCTATACAGTAAAACATTGGATTGCAAGCATAATTTGTCCTTCAGTTTATAGTCCATATAAAAAGATCATAGCAATGTGACCAGACTGTGCAACCATAAAATGTCCATCCACAAATGAAAGCCTCCACAAGGGGAATAGAAGCAAAATCCAGCAGGAGCTACAAAGTATTAAAGAGAAGAGAGGCGCCTCTAAGGGCCGGTTCACACAGGGGCGACACGACTTGCAGGCCGACTCTGTGAGGCGACCTGCACTCGACTTCAGCGGCGACTTCCAAAACGACTTCTATATAGAAGTCAATGCAAGTCGCCTCAAGTCGCCCCCAAAGTAGTACAAGAACCTTTTTCTAAGTCGGAGCGACTTGAGTTGCTCCTATTAGAACGGTTCCATAGTACAGAACGGAGCGTGACTTGTCAGGCGGCTAAGTCGCCTGACAAGTCGCCCCTATGTGAACCAGCTCTAAGTGTAGCAATATGTTGCAAAATTTTGTACCTTCATTAAATGTAACCATATTGCTACACTTATGCCCCGTACACACAGTCGGAAAATCCGACCACCAAATCCATCGGATTTTTTCCGACGGATTTAGTCTGACACTGGTGTTGCATACACACGGTCGGACAAAGTTGTCGGAAAATCCGATCATTCTGAACGTGGTGACGTTTGTTGCCTACAACGGGACTACGTAGAGGCTAGTAGCCAATAGCTTTGGTCTTGTAATGTGATCTGAGCATGCGTGGCACTTTGTCCATCGGAATTTGCTACACACGATCGGAATTGGTGTGATCGGACTTTGTTGTCGGAAAATTTTTAGAGCAGGAGATACAACTTTGTCCGTCGGACAATCCGATGGAAAATGTCCGATGGTGCCTACACACGGTCGGAATTTCCGACAACATTGTCCGATAGGACAGAATCCATCGGAAAATCCGACCGTGTGTATGGGGCTTTAGAGGAGCCTCTCTTCTCTAATACAGTATATTCAGTTGTGACATGACGCTACTTGTATATCAAGTCAAAATTGATTCAAAAATTTTGCTTGTCTTGCAAAATGCTCTCAAACCAAGCTACTCTCAAACAAAGGTTTTACTGTAATTTCAATTAAATTTTCTGAAAGGATTTAATAAATACTGGTACCCAAAAGTGTTAAAGTTTTTGAAAAGTGTGAACACTCTAAAAACATAAATTATTAAAAAAAATAAAAGAATTATATGAGGTCCAGAGTGGATAAAAAATATGACTGTAGTGACATTAATTCTTTATTTTAAATATTTTTACAAGTATATAGAAGTGGTCAGAGCATATCAATCAATGTCTCTTATATAAGGTGTATATTACAGACAGTCAAAAGAGCAATAAACTTGTCTTACTCAACAATCAAAACATACTTGCAACCCTGACATCCAAATGAATAAAAAAAGACTGTGATTCAGTCCTTGTTACATGTTTTGTATAAAACAGAAGAGTATAACAAATTTAATTACCTGCATTAAGAGAAAGGGACAACAAGTGAGTCAGGGGGAAGGGGCAAGGAAAAAAAGGGGGGGGGGGGCAGTTCTAGGGAGATTTATCTCATTCTATTGATGATAGCATGTTGAGGAGGATAGCTTTAGGCTTCACTTACAGTGGCGTACCTATCCGTACACCTGTGCAATGGGCTTTCTTTGTCTGCAGTGGGATGCACAGATGTTTCATGCATCTGCATGCAGGCAGTCCCAGTTATGTCTGTTTGGATGCAGCAGATGCACAGACACAGCCGTTGGTCCAAAATTGACAGCCGTGCTGGTGCGTGTCCCTGATTGCGCACTGGCCGCATTCAGAAACTTGCATCCGCATGGCTGGCAAATTGTTCTGGAGAACAAGAACCTGGTTCTTCTCTGAATTTTTGTATCAATTTATACAGAGAGGAGTGATGAAGTAGATAAGCTGCCAGTTTGTCAACCAGGTCAAGATCAGTCAATTGTGTAATAATCACCCTCATCCTTGCTACACGACCACAAAATATGTAGGAGTTTACATTTTGCACATCCATACCACCAACGCATAGAAGAGTTCTTGGGAAATATGTTTTCTAAGACTGCTGGCACTTTATACTGTACCACTTGGTCAAGATCTTATAGCCTGATTCTTGATACTTACTGGCTATAGAAGAAGTGTGAGTAAAATATAACATGTCAGTTCTCTGTGCTTGGGAGAATGACACCCCCATGTCTTTTTCCCATTTAAACCTGAACTTTAGGGATGTGCTGGCATACCATGAGTTAAATTCAATGAGGAGGTGCAGGCCACCTCCTGGACTTATCTCTTTAATTAACATCTGACAGTTTTATGGAGCTTCAGGAGTGCAGTTATCACAATAGGGGCTCTGACAGGAGTTCTCACACACAGCATCTCTGCCGACCCCCCCCCCCCCCCCCCCCTCTGCTATTCATTCACAGACTCCTTAGCTATTGCGCATGAAACTTTTACCTGAGCCAGGATTTTCTATATTGTTTGCTGATTGATATTTGATGTCTGCATTTTGATATTAAAGTCATATTGGAACCGCACTTTTCTCAGAATCATTGGCAATATATTTCCAACCAGAGACTCTCAACTTAGGGGGTATTTTGGTAGCCATGAGGTACATGTGAGTTGCACACTCGGCATTGTACACGATTGTGGGGTACCGCATGGACATTCTGACCGGGTGACTTTAGTGTGACATTGTTTTTACAGTGGTGAAGGGCAATTGTCAGCACTGTGTGTTTTTATTTTTTATTTTTGATGTTTATCATAGTTACATAGTAGGTGAGGTCGAAAAAAGACACAAGTCCAACCTATGTGTGTAATTATATGTCAGTATTACATTGTATATCCCTGTATGTTGTGGTCGTTCAGGTGCTTATCTAAAAGTTTCTTGAAACTATCGATGCTCCCCACTGAGACCACCTCCTGTGAAGGGAATTCCACATCCTTGCCACTCTTACAGTAAAGAATCCTCTACGTAGTTTAAGATTAAACCTCTTTTCTTAGAATTTTAATGAGTGGCCACGAGTCTTGTTAAACTCCCTTCCGCATCCCCCCCCCCCCCTTTTTTTTTCTTTTTCTTTTTCTGTTGGTCCACAGTTACTAGGTACACTTTAGTGGAGAAATTCTCGATGGAAGCAAAACATTGAGAATTTCTCCTCCTTATAAATTAATAAAAAGGGTTTGAAAACTCACAGTTGTTTCAATGGATGAGGGTAATACTAGGGGGTGTGGAAATAGACATCCCTAGGGAGGAATTTCCAACAGGTGGTAAAAAGTTAAGATCTTTTCCTCCCCATAAATTAATAAAAAGGGATGGAATAAGTAACGTTTTACTTATATAAGAAGAAAGGTCAGTAAGAGAATTCTGTTATTATTAGGGGATTAGGGCAGGGCACTGCTGGTACACAATAACTAGGTACACTTTATTGGAGAAATTCTCGATGGAAGCAATAATCGAAAATTTCTCCTCTTTATAAATTAATAAAAAGGGTGTGGGGGACTAGATGGCGGGGGGCGATGGAATACCTCTGAAATGATAGAATATTTCTAGCATGGTGGAGTATATTACAACAAGATAGGTCCATGTTTGTGTCGATTGTGCTTTATGTTTTGTTTATTATGAATGTTTTGTATAGGCTTATATGTATCTATATGGTATTGAATTGAAATGGAATGTATAATAATTTAATAAAAATAATTGAAAAAAACTCCCTTCCGCAAAAAAGTTTTATCCCTATTGTGGGGTCACCAGTAGGGATGGGCCCGGTGCTCGATGCGAACCCACGTTCGCATCGAGCACCGGGCGTTCGCTCGCTCGGCGAGCCCAGAACTATTTTGGCCGCTCGCATCACGTTCGTGTGATGCGAGCGGCCCCGCAATGCATTGCGGCCGGCGCGGCCGGCGCAGTGCATTGCTGGCTGATGATTGGCCAAGCATGCACTGTGACCCTGCATGCTTGGCCAATCACAGCCCCGGAAACTCGAAGAGCCATAATTGGCTACAGGCAGGACGCCTGTAGCCAATTACAGCTCAGGGGCTTTAGTACACGCCCCCCCCTATAAAAGGCCGCCACGCCGTCTGCGCCGGTCACATGCTGTTCCGGCGTAGATAGAGCAGGATAGATCTGTGACACTCTGCTGGATTTAGTTAGTTAGAGAGATTTACTTAGAGAGATTGAGTTAGATAGATTCATTTACAAAGATTGATTTAGAAAGAGGGGCTTGTAGTGTGTTCGTGGCAGGCAGGCAGAGCTCCTATATTTTGTTCCCAGAAGCACCTATAGGACTTGTAGTGTGTTCGTGGCAGGCAGGCAGAGCTCCTATATTTTGTTCCCAGAAGCACCTATAGGACTTGTAGTGTGTTCGTGGCAGGCAGGCAGAGCTCCTATATTTTGTTTCCAGAAGCACCTATATGACTTGTAGTGTGTTCGTGGCAGGCAGGCAGAGCTCCTATATTTTGTTCCCAGAAGCACCTATAGGACTTGTAGTGTGTTCCTGGCAGGCAGGCAGAGCTCCTATATTTTGTTCCCAGAAGCACCTATAGGACTTGTAGTGTGTTCGTGGCAGGCAGGCAGAGCTCCTATATTTTCTTCCCAGAAGCACCTATAGGACTTGAAGTGTGTTAGTCCCATCACACAGAGATCATATATTTTGTTCCCAGAAGCACCTATAGGACTTGAAGTGTGTTAGTCCCATCACACAGACCTATATTTTCTTCCCAGAAGCACCTATAGGACTTGAAGTGTGTTAGTCCCATCACACAGAGATCATATATTTTGTTCCCAGAAGCACCTATAGGACTTGAAGTGTGTTAGTCCCATCACACAGAGATCATATATTTTGTTCCCAGAAGCACCTATAGGACTTAAAGTGTGTTAGTCCCATCACACAGAGATCATATATTTTGTTCCCAGAAGCACCTATAGGACTTGAAGTGTGTTAGTCCCATCACACAGAGATCATATATTTTGTTCCCAGAAGCACCTATAGGACTTGAAGTGTGTTAGTCCCATCACACAGAGATCCTATATTTTGTTCCCAGAAGCACCTATAGGACTTGAAGTGTGTTAGTCCCATCACACAGACCTACATTTTCTTCCCAGAAGCACCCATAGGACTTGAAGTGTGTTAGTCCCATCACACAGAGATCCTATATTTTGTTCCCAGAAGCACCTATAGGACTTGAAGTGTGTTAGTCCCATCACACAGACCTATATTTTCTTCCCAGAGGCACCTATAGGACTTGAAGTGTGTTAGTCCCATCACACAGAGATCATATATTTTGTTCCCAGAAGCACCTATAGGACTTGAAGTGTGTTAGTCCCATCACACAGACCTATATTTTCTTCCCAGAGGCACCTATAGGACTTGAAGTGTGTTAGTCCCATCACACAGAGATCATATATTTTGTTCCCAGAAGCACCTATAGGACTTGAAGTGTGTTAGTCCCATCACACAGACCTACATTTTCTTCCCAGAAGCACCCATAGGACTTGAAGTGTGTTAGTCCCATCACACAGAGATCCTATATTTTGTTCCCAGAAGCACCTATAGGACTTGAAGTGTGTTAGTCCCATCACACAGACCTATATTTTCTTCCCAGAAGCACCTATAGGACTTCTAGTGTGTTAGTGGCATCACACAGAGCTCCTCTATTTTCTTCTCAGCAGCACCCACAGGACTTCTAGTGTGTTAGTGGCATCACACAGAGCTCCTCTATTTTCTTTGCAGAAGCACCCATAGGACTTCTAGTGTGTTAGTGGCATCACACAGAGCTCCTATATTTTCTTCTCAGCAGCACCCACAGGACTTCTAGTGTGTTAGTGGCATCACACAGACCTCCTCTATTTTCTTTGCAGAAGCACCCACAGGACTTCTAGTGTGTTAGTGGCATCACACAGAGCTCCTCTATTTTCTTTGCAGAAGCACCCATAGGACTTCTAGTGTGTTAGTGGCATCACACAGAGCTCCTATATTTTCTTCTCAGCAGCACCCACAGGACTTCCAGTGTGTTAGTGGCATCACACAGAGCTCCTCTATTTTCTTTGCAGAAGCACCCATAGGACTTCTAGTGTGTTAGTGGCATCACACAGAGCTCCTCTATTTTCTTTGCAGAAGCACCCATAGGACTTCTAGTGTGTTAGTGGCATCACACAGAGCTCCTATATTTTCTTCTCAGCAGCACCCACAGGACTTTCTAGTGTGTTAGTGGCATCACACAGAGCTCCTCTATTTTCTTTGCAGAAGCACCCACAGGACTTCTAGTGTGTTAGTGGCATCACACAGAGCTCCTCTATTTTCTTTGCAGAAGCACCCATAGGACTTCTAGTGTGTTAGTGGCATCACACAGAGCTCCTATATTTTCTTCTCAGCAGCACCCACAGGACTTCTAGTGTGTTAGTGGCATCACACAGAGCTCCTCTATTTTCTTTGCAGAAGCACCCACAGGACTTCTAGTGTGTTAGTGGCATCACACAGAGCTCCTCTATTTTCTTTGCAGAAGCACCCATAGGACTTCTAGTGTGTTAGTGGCATCACACAGAGCTCCTATATTTTCTTCTCAGCAGCACCCATAGGACTTCTAGTGTGTTAGTGGCATCACACAGAGCTCCTCTATTTTCTTTGCAGAAGCACCCATAGGACTTCTAGTGTGTTAGTGGCATCACACAGAGCTCCTATATATTCTTCTCAGCAGCACCCACAGGACTACCGACTACAATGGCTGGAAGACCGCCAAGGGGAGGCAGAGCGTGCAGAGCCAAGAACACAGGGCAGGCAGGCTCTGTTTCTAGTGGACGTGGCCGTGGCCGTGGACGTGGTCGTGCATCGTCATCAGCACGTGGCCATGGGACACGCGCGTCTTTGTTTTCGGCAGCTGGACATGTGGAGCCGCATCATGCTGAAGGCTTGGTAGAATGGATGACCAAGCCCTCCTCATCCTCCTCATCCTCTCTCACCCAGGCTCAGGGTACTGGCAGAGCATCATCAGCCACCCCTTCCCTAGACCCACCATGTCCTCCTGAGGAGTCCCCCGAACTCTTTGAGCACAGTGTTGGGTACATGCTCCAGGAGGATGCCCAACGATTCGAAGGCTCGGATGATGATACCCAGCTTGAGGAATCTGGCAGTACTGTTCCACCAGCTGCAGCTTACTGCCAGGTTTGCTCTAGTGGTGAAGAGGGAGGGGATGATGAGGTCACTGACTCCACGTGGGTGCCTGAAGGGAGAGAGGATGAGGAGGAGGACGAGGAGGAGGAGGATGCGGCGTCACATGTCCAACGAGGCAGGATGCCCCCTGGAGGCCAGGTAGAGGCCAGCACAGCAACTGTACAACACCGCAGAGCTCCGCCTGTGCAGGGCGCTGCCTCTGCACGTTATCAGAAAAGTTCTTTGGTGTGGGCCTTTTTTGAGACGAGTGCATCAGATCGCACCACTGCTATTTGCAATATTTGTCTCAAGCGTATCTCGCGTGGCCAAAACATCAGCCGCTTGGGCACCACAAGCATGACCAGACATATGGCGACCTGCCATGCAGCTCGTTGGCAGGCACACATAAAAGACCCACACCAAAGAACTAAGCGGACCTCTCCTTGCTCCTCCTCAGCTGGGATCTCCATCCCCACTACACCTTCAGTCCTCTATGAAAGCTGCTCTGAGAGGACTGAAGGTGTAGAATTAGGTGTGTCACAACCAAGTACTTGCAGTACACCGACGTCCGATTGCAGCAGGCAAATTTCCCTGCCCCAGCTGCTGGACCGTAGAAAGAAGTACACTCCCAGCCATCCACATGCCCAGCGGTTGAATGCTAGCCTGGCTAAATTGCTAGCACTTCAACTGCTGCCTTTTCAGTTGGTAGACTCGGCCCCCTTCCGTGAGTTTGTTCAATGTGCGGTTCCTCAGTGGCAGGTTCCCAAACGCCACTTTTTCTCACGGAAGGCGATTCCGTCTCTCTACCGGCATGTGGAGGGCAATGTCCATGCCTCGCTGGACAGGGCGGTCAGCGGTAAGGTGCATATTACCGCTGACTCATGGTCCAGCAGGCATGGACAGGGACGGTACCTTTCTTTCACGGCCCATTGGGTCACTCTATTGGCAGCTGGGAGGGATGCAGGACAAGGTGCAGTAGTGTTGGAGGTTGTTCCGCCACCACGCCTCCAAAACGCTACTACTGCTACTGGTTGTGACACACCTCTCTCCTCCACCCCCTCCTCTTCTTCTTCCTCCAGTGCTCTGTCCTTGGAACCAGCGGTGCTCCGTAGGCGTACAAGGGGCTACGCAAGTACGCAGGCAAAAAGATGCCATGCCGTGCTTGCGCTGGTGTGTTTGGGGGACAGGAGCCACACTGGGCCCGAGGTTCTGGCAGCTCTGCAGGGGCAGGCCGAGAGGTGGTTGACGCCACGTCAGCTTAAGCCAGGAATGGTCGTTTCTGACAATGGCACCAACCTCCTCTCCGCCCTGCGACAGGGGCAGCTCACCCATGTGCCCTGCATGGCTCACGTCCTCAACCTGGTGGTGCAGCGGTTCTTGGGCAGGTTCCCAGGCTTACAGGATGTCCTGAGGCAGGCCAGGAAAGTCTGTGTGCATTTCCGCCGGTCTTATAATGCCAGTGCTCGGCTGACTGAGCTGCAAAAGGAGCTGAACCTGCCCAAGAACCGCCTAATATGTGACATGCCCACCAGGTGGAACTCAACGTTGGCCATGCTGCAGCGACTGCACACGCAGCAGAGGGCCATCAATGAGTACCTTTGCGACTATGGCACCAGGACAGGGTCAGGGGAGCTTGGTTTTTTTTCCCCACGTCAGTGGAGCATGATCAGGGATGCATGCACTGTCCTCTCACCATTTGAGGAGGCCACGAGGATGGTGAGCAGTGACAGTGCATGCATCAGTGACACTGTCCCTCTTGTCCACCTGTTGGAGCATACGCTGCGTGGGATAATGGACAGGGCACTTGAGGCAGAACAGAGGCAGGAAGAGGAGGACTTCCTTGCCTCTCAAGGCCCCCTTTATCCGGACAGTGTTCCTTCTGTCCCACCCATCACACAGGAAGAGGATGAGGAGGAGGAGGAGGAGGAGGAGGAGGATTGTGTGAGCATGGAGGTGGAGCCTGGCACTCAGCATCAGCAGCAGCAGTCTTTTAGGGATGATGTACAGTCCCAACAAACCAGTGGACTTGTACGTGGCTGGGAGGAGGTGGCTGGCGATCATGTCATCCTCAGTGACCCAGAAGACTCCGGACCGAATGCCTCAGCTAACCTACGCTGCATGGCCTCCCTGATCCTGCAAAGCCTGCGGAAGGATCCTCGTGTTCTTCGGATCAAGGAGAGGGACCATTACTGGCTGGCCACTCTCCTTGATCCGCGGTACAAGGGTAAGGTTGCGGACCTTATCTTGCCGTCGCAGAGGGAGCAGAGGATGAGACATCTCAGGGAGGCCTTGCAGAAAGGTCTGTGCAACGCGTTCCCAGAAACTGGGAGGCTACAAACTCCTGGTCCTGGGCGACGAGTTGCTGAGGCTTCGGTCAGTAGCAGAAGGAGCGGTGGGGAAGGTGGACGTCTGACCGATGCGTTCAGACAATTTTTTAGTCCGCAGCCCCAAGGTATGATCGGTTCCAGCAACCATCGCCAGCGTCTGATATACATGGTGCAGGAATACCTGGGGCAAGGTCAGACTTGGACACCTTTCCCACCGAAAATCCTCTGGCTTACTGGGTCCTGAGGATGGATCACTGGCCAGAGCTTGCACAGTATGCAATTGAGCTACTGGCCTGTCCTGCCTCCAGCGTTCTTTCCGAACGCACATTCAGTGCTGCTGGAGGATTTGTCACCGATCATAGGGTGCGCCTGTCCACCGCCTCGGTTGATCGACTGACCTTCATCAAAATGAATCAGTCTTGGATCACCACCAGCTACCAGGCACCTGAGGCGGATATAACCGAATAATTTTTAATATCACATCCCTTCAAGACTGCCTATGCTGATGCTGAGTGACTGTCCTCTTATGTTCACTGACTATCCTCTTCCTCCTCCTCAATGATCCATGCCACCACACCAGTGCCTAAGGCACAATTTTTCAGCCCCTGTTTAACAGGGGCGTGTACATACAATTTTTATAAAAAAATGCTTCGCAACACGTGTGACTGCTGTGCTCCAAGTACAGTATCTGTGAGGGGTTGCAGTGTTGTGGCACCAGCACCAGTGCCTAAGGCACAATTTTTCAGCCCCTGTTTAACAGGGGCGTGTACTTAAATTTTTTTTAAAAAATGCTTCGCAACACGTGTGACTGCTGTGCTCCAAGTACAGTATCTGTGAGGGGTTGCAGTGTTGTGGCACCAGCACCAGTGCCTAAGGCACAATTTTTCAGCCCCTGTTTAACAGGGGCGGGTAATTACAAATCTTGATCTAATAGTTCACAGCAGGGCCCATTCCTGCGCCCACCAAGAGTAACTACGAGGGCCTACAGTCTTGTGGCAACACCGTCCACCACCACCGCCAAAGGCCCAATTTTTCTGCCCAGTTCATCAGGTGCTTGCAATTACAAATCTTGATCTAATAACACACAGCAGGGCCCATTCCTGCGCCCACCAAGAGTAACTGTGAGAGCTTACAGTCTTGTGGCAACACCGTCCACCACCACCGCCAAAGGCCCAATTTTTCTGCCCTGTTCATCAGGTGCTTGCAATTACAAATCTTGATCTAATAACTCACAGCAGGGCCCATTCTTGCGCCCACCAAGAGTAACTGTGAGAGCTTACAGTCTTGTGGCAACACCGTCCACCACCACCGCCAAAGGCCCAATTTTTCTGCCCTGTTCATCAGGTGCTTGCAATTACAAATCTTGATCTAATAACTCACAGTAGGGCCCATTCCTGCGCCCACCAAGAGTAACTGTGAGAGCTTACAGTCTTGTGGCAACACCGTCCACCACCACCACCACCCCCAATTTTTCTGCCCTGTTCAACAGGTGCATGCAATTACAAATCTTGATCTATTAACTCACAGCAGGGCCCATTCCTGTGCCCACCAGTCTTGTGGCTACACCAACATCTAATAGGGCAAATTTCTGCAGAGTATATACGCCAGGCCCCTACTTTCAAACATCCAACTTACAAACGACTCCTACTTGCAAATGGAAAGAGAAAACAGGAAGTGAGAGGAAATCTACCCCTAGGAAGGGAAATTCTATCCTGTTAGATTTAATTTGGGAAAAAGGTATCTCCTCTCTACTGATACTTTATCACCAATCCTTGTTTCAATTAAAACCCCACTTTTTCCAAAAACATTTGTCATTGGGACGGAAAGTGAGGTGACATGTTCTGAACAGATGTGCAAAGACAGCAAATGTTACAGGGGTGATAACCCCTCCCTATGTTCTCCAAAAAGCTTAAAAATAGATTTTTTTGGGATGGAGCTACACTTCATAATGTACCTGTTCAGATTCTACTTAAGAACAAACCTAAAGCCGCAAGTGGTTTTAAATGGCTTCTTTTTTTCCTTTAAAAATGTCATTTTGTGCAAGGACAGTTCTAAACACGGGAAACACATGCCACTTCACAGGCATACTTTAGACACCCCCCAGGTACCATATTTAAAGGAAAATTTCACTTTTTTTTTTTTCACTTTATGCATCATTAAAATGACTGCTCCCGAAAAAACGTTAGTTTTTAAAAGTTCTTTTTGCATTGATATATGTCCCCTGGGGCAGGACCCGGGTCCCCAAACCTGTTTTATGACATTAACATGCATATTGGCCGTTGTAATTAGCACTTTTGATTTCGAACGTTCGCGTCCATTATAACGTATAGGGTTCGAAAATTCGCGCGAACTTTCGGTCGGTTCGAAGGTTCTGGTGCGAACCGAACCCGGGGGTGTTCGGCTCATCCCTAGTCACCAGTATGGTATTTGTAAATTGAAATCATATCCCCTCTCAAGCATCTCTTCTCCAGAGAGAATAAGTTCAGTGCTCGCAACCTTTCCTCATAACTAATGTCCTCCAGACTCTTTATTAGCTTTGTTGCCCTTCTTTGTACTCACTCCATTTCCAGTACATCCTTCCTGAGGACTGGTGCCCAGAACTGGACAGCATACTCCAGATGCGACCGGACCAGAGTCTTGTAGAGCAGGAGAATTATCATTTTATCTCTGGAATTAATCCCCTTTTTAATGCATGCCAATATTCTGTTTGCTTTGTTAGCAGCAGCTTGGCATTGCATGCCATTGCTGAGCCTATCATCTTTAAGGTCCTTTTCCATCCTAGATTCCCCCAGAGGTTCTTCCCCCGTGTATAGATTGCATTCATATTTTTGCCACTCAAATCATAATACCATCAATTTAATAAAGTATTTTTACAACAAGCCAGCAAGTCCAGTTTTCTGCCATATTAACTGCTGGTTATCCACAGGGGACGCTCTGTTTCCACCATGTGGTGACCACCCTTCCTTTTTCTCTACATATGTTTATATACTATTACCTCTTGTATCAATTGACCCTTTCTTTTTAGATTGTAAGCTCTAACGAGCAGGGCCCTCTGATTCCTCTTGTACCAAATTGTTATGTAATTGTAATTTCTGCCTTTATTTTGTTAATCTGCGCAAACTGTTGGCGCTATATAAATCCTGTATAATAATAATAATAATAATAATAATAATAATAATAATTTACAAGGCAGTACATCTTATTAAGGTGTTTGGACACTAGGTGTGAACTATAATTACAATTATAGTATCCCACCCCCTTTTTTTTGTTATATGCTCCTCAGTTTATAGAGTCCAGCCAAGATTCCCCAAGGGTTTGCCTCCCCCACAAATGGCAGACCCAAGGGTGAGGGTGGCCTCCAGAGGAGTCCCATTGTACCACAAGCACACCATCAAGGCCTGGCAAAATAAAGAATTATTCCTGACAGCTGAGCGAATGGGTGAAACATTCACACAGTTTTCTATTTTTTTTATTTAGACCCCTTTGTATCCTTCAGTATATTTTTTGTGGTTCATTCCATTGAGGGTTTAACCGAGTCAGTGTGGTGCATGGCGATGTATGAGACATTTAGGAAATACAGGTCTTCTTTCCATTTCTTCCTAATTCAGTTTAAATTAATTATCTTTGTTGTAAAGAAAGTCATAAAGACAATTTAAAGAGTCAACTGAATGCTTGTACTGTGGAATAGGCTGTTTTAGTGATCTATATACCCGAGTTCCCAACTCCTCCCCCACCATAGCTGTTTCAAGCTTACTGCTTTATTTTATATGTATTAATTTATCCTGTTTCCAGGCTGGTTCACACTGTAATGCACATGTTTGAACGCTCGCTTTCCTAAGCGGTCCCGCTCGTTCTGGCTTTCACAGCCCATTCCTTTCAATGGGCTGCCAAACATACTGGAACATGGAAAAAGTAGTGCAAACGGTACTTTTTTGGATCATGCTGCAGTACCTTGTGGTTTGGTGCCTGCAAGATGTGTTTGGGCTGCCATTACTAAATAATGGCACCTGCGCATGTCTCGTAAGTGCAGCGTGTTCATGTGCAGTGCAGGAAATGCGCACAAAGCCTTTCCTGCACCTCCTAGTGTAAATCGCCCCTTACAGGTATTGTAGTAGTAGTAGTAGTAGTAGTCTGAATGAGTTTCCTTACTTGGCTTGCTGGTAGAATACTGTACCAGAAGCACTATCATGTAGTAATGTCTATGTTTTTTCTTTCAGGAAGTATATGTCAAATGTATCTAACCCAAAGTTACACACTTCCGGTACTTGACACCATGTTTGTAAGGAAGAGATTTCAACGTGAAGATTTTGCTTTGCAAATGTTGGAAGATTATGTGGACTCCTTCACAGAAGAATCACTTGGTCTAAGGTATCCTCTGTCACCTAAGATGCATGCAGGTAACCTTCTACCAGGGTTTTCCAGGTCCCTTACATAAATGATGTATATCTGAAAACATTTGGGGTTATTAGAAAAAGAGATAGATATACAAACTGGAGAGAAAACTCCTGTTGCCTATAAATGTGGACTATAGCGGCACAACATCAGAAACACCGAAAATTGAAATAAAACCTATTCTTTATTTATACAGTGATAAAAAGTACAAAAACAGTGATATTGTGTACAATACATATTGAGAAAACATAACCCTCTGAATATTGTATAGTAAGATAAAAAGCACATATACAGACTAGGATGATACACAGATGCCCTCCCGGGTTGATTGGGCCTGTTGTGCCCCTATGTCCACCCTAGACGTAGTTCGAGCAGACATTCCGCCACATAGAACTACTGATATAAACATGCAGACCTGTTACATCTTACTGCTGTGGATTATTATATACTGTTGTACATTTTTATATTAATATGCATGTTGTCTTAAGCTCCATACACACGGTCGGATTTTTGCATGGATTCTGTCCGATCGGACAATGTTGTTGAAAAATCAGACCGTGTGTATGCACCATCGGACAGTGTACGTCGGATTGTCCGACGGACAAAGTCCTATCTCCTGCTGGATAGATTTGCCGACAACACGGTCCGATCACACCAAATCCGATCGTGTGTACGGTTGTCCGACCGGACAAAGTGCTACGCATGCTCAGATCACATTACAAGACCAAAGCTATTGGCTACTAGCCTCTACGTAGTCCCGTCGTAGGCAACAAACGTCACCACGTTCAGAATGATCGGATTTTCCGACAACTTTGTCTGACCGTGTGTACGCAAAACCAACATCAGACAAAGTATGACGGACATGGTCCGACGGACCTGGTCCTCGGATAATCCGCGCGTGTGTATGGGGCTTTATACAGTAGGCCCTCTTCATATGTCTGGGTCCTGAAGAAGCCAAATAATAGGTGAAACGCATTGATCTTACAGGCTTTCGGAAAGCCCACCTCATCTATACTGGACAGTTATTATCCTTGTCTGTATATGTGCTTTTTATCTTACTATACAATATTCAGAGGATTCTGTTTTCTTAAAGTGGGTGTAAACCCACACTCACCCAGTATAAACTAATGGTACAGTATTAATGTATATATACATGCAAGCCTCCTGCATGTATCCCTACCTTGCAAATGTCACCCCCTTCAGTAGTACAAAATACTGAAATCAGTGGGTGGTCTTTTTGCTGGAGCTCGGTGGGCAGAGTCGTGATGTCACAATACTCTCCATCCACCTCTACACTCTCCTACTCTTCAGTCACACTGATCATGCCCCATGATGAGTAACAGCCAGTCAAAACTCAGGAAAGGCACCACATGACTTCAGCATGCCCAATCATGCTGAGGTGTGGAGCAGTCAGTCCTGGGAGAGCTGGAGAAGAAAGGAGAGGGATGTGAAGCTTGAATCGTAACACACACTCTGCTCTCTGCTTGTTCATGAGATAAAGAAATAAGATGTCAGTCACAGCAGTGGGGGAAGTGGTGACACAAACTTGTGTGTTTTTTTATCTCACTACAAAAAGACAAGAGGATTGCTTAGAGCTGGATTAACTCTTCGTGGCATGACTGGGCACAGATGACTTGACATCCTGTACTGTACCAGGTAGAAGTCTTTATTTAAAAAAAATATATATCAGGTTTACATCCACTTTAATATGTATGGTACACAATACCACAATTTGTATGTTTTATTCTTTTGATAGTATAAATAAAGAATAGACTTTATTTCAATTTTCAGTGTCTCCGATGTTGTGCCACTATAGTCCACATTTATAGGCAATAGGAGTTTTCTCACCAGTTTGTACCTATCTCTTTTTCTATATTACTAGGACGAGGCCTGTTAGCACGGGCGTTGCTAGGGGGTGCCTTATGGGCTATAGCCCTGAATCTGGAGCCCATAGCCCAGAGTCTCTCAGGTAGGCCGCATGTGTGGCGGGCAGCACCAGAGAGCAGGCAGGCAGCACAGGAGAGCCAGGTGGGCGAGAGACCAGAGAGATTACATCATCTCTTACCGCCCGCCCTGCATCACCGCTGTTCTGCTCTCACTGTGCATCATCTCTTACTGCCAGCCCTCTCTCTGGTGACCCTGATGTAAGGAGCGGCTCTCTGAGGACTCTGAGGAAAGGAGGGGCTCTCTGGGAACCCTGATGTAATGATAATATATGTAATATACAGTATAAATATATATACACATATATATATATATATATATATATATATATATATATATATATATATATATATATACACACATATACACACACGTATATTATATACATGTGTATGCCCGCCCAAGCGAATTACTTTCTTTACTTCGCTGCTGTGGGCTCTAGCCCCAGATCTTTTGTAGACCTAGCAATACCCCTGCCTGTTAGTCTGCTTTTTTGTGTTACATTTGGGCTTATTACAGTTATTGATTCATAAAAATTCACCCACATTTGTTTTTTCAATATGCTTGGCATTATTTTTCACTGTATGCTATTTTCTATTTAATGCAGAACTAAAGCTTTCTGTCCCTCTTTTTAGATCTGCCGTAGACATGGTGCTGTACATGTGATTAGCTAGGACACCAGCCATTTCAGGGCTAGAAAGCCCATTTGAGAGCTCACATAAGCACCCTGTTTGCAAATACCTATTTGACTTTGCTCTACCTTGAAAAAAGACCACTAGATGCCTTTATTTTTTCTCTAGATTTGCATTAAAGCCAAACTTTCCAGAAAAAATTACTGCGACAGAGCTCAGGACAAGCGATGGGACTGCAAAGGGTCATTCAGCAGTTGCAGCAACAGATTTTTTTTTTTTTTTAAGTGAACCTACAATTTACCCAAGCACCTTACCCATGCCTTTACCCAAACAAAACAGGATCACTTTATTGCCAGCCCCACCAACTGTTTACTCTTTAATTCCCTGAACTGCTGTTCCTTGACATTTTGGGAGCGAGAGCAAAAATCTCTGTGTAAGGTCGGCCATAGATGGATCGAAATGTGTTCCGTTCTATGGGCAGGCTGGTTGTACTGAAGTCAATTCAAAAATCAACTCCAGTGCAACCAGCCTGTCAGGTTTTTTCATGCCATCACTGCCTGTGGCAATAGCTGCTGGCAGTGATCATTGTATTCTGACAGCTGGGAAACCTCCCTCTGTCAGAATACAGTAGCGCAGTGAGAGGAATTCCCCCATCCACACCGATGTGTGGATGGGGAAATTGAGCAAGCTTCTTCCTTCATCCCCTGGTTGAAGGAAAGAAAATTGTATAATATATGGTTTGCTTAAGCTGCACGTCACCACTTGGAGCTTACACAGGGCAGAGAATTATCTCCCTGCTTCCAAGTGGCAATGCTGGGAGCCTGAGCACCCATTTGCTAAGTAACAGCACTGTCACATGCTCCACTATACCCTGAAATACAGGTTATGTCACTTTGTATCTCCTAAGTTAATGGGTAAGTGGGTGAGCAAAAGGAGGGTATGCAGTACAGCTGGGGGGCCAGCATTGAAAAGCTGTGGAAAAACTGACAGTGTTATAGTTTTTACCATCCTATGTCATTTTTGCATTTGCTGGACAGCTTGGTCTGCATTAAAATGCAAAGTCAATTTTAAATAAAGGCACATCAAAAAAAAACAAAAAAAAAACATATAATAAATACAACAATGTGTTTTAAAGCCCAATCTGGGCACAGCCAAAAAATAACCCTTGCAGTGGGCAACTGGAAGGTTATTACTTGAAGACAAATATCAAAATATCTTAAATGTCAGCATTATCAACATCCTGAACTTAAAATGTTTAGTTATTAATGTTTTTTCACTACATTTTTGTAATATTTGTTTTAATTTGCAGTTTGTATTCAGTTTTTAAAAAAAAAAAGGGAAGTAGGGGAAGTAGGATAGGGTAGAAGGTTTAGCATCATAAGGAAAGTAGGGGCGGGGGTAAAACAAGCAATCCAAGCATGCAAAGTTTAAACATACAGTATACAGTAGAAAAAAATTGTTTACTATACCATCTTTATAATAACCTTATAAAGTGCCTCCATGTCTGATACCCATGAAAGTATTATGCCAAAGTTAACAAATGTTATATATTACTCACAAGTTACAAAGTGAATGAAGGGGGTTATTATATGCATTTAATATATATTTGTTGTACAGCTATTATGTAGCAACCAGACACTCCGTTGTTTCCAAAGGCCCTCCTATTCCCTCCAGCTTCCTTTTAACTGAGCCTGGAGAGTGGGGAGGTCTGTCTAATCATGTGACCGCTGTTATTGGCTGTCACAGTGGTCACATGATCAGAAGCTGTTCCCGCCAGATCCCCATTATTAGTACAGACCAAGAGACATCTTTTCTGGGATGACGCCGTGAGTGCGCCCTCAGCACAGACCCCTCTGCCACCCATAGATGCGTATGTGTGGACTTTAAAGCCCACAACTTTGATGCTGCAGATTTGTGTTATGTGGGCGGCAAGAGGCTAATGGCGAACATAAGTTCAAATTGTATCTGTGTGCTTAGGGTGTTTAATAACATGGCATTATCTATTATTCATGTTTTTGTTTATCAGAAGGTCTTGTATGGTGTTCATGCTATTTTAAGTCACTAAAATGCCTTTTCTCATCTTTTAGTGTGTTCAGTGATTCATACAATTGTTAACTTTTTACTAGCCTGAAGCATTACCATGTACTCTGAGAGATGAGAATGACTTGTGTTTCCATGGAAACAGATTTTGTGCCTAATGTCTGCTGAGGTCTTGCTGCTGCATATTTTTAACCTTGTCTCGGCGGAGGTTTTGTATCTTTCTGCTGCTAGATTATGTAAGGACATCCTGAGCATACAGCAACAAGCTTTTATCTTATTGGGGTGGGTGGGGAATATCACATTGGAAAATGATGAATTCAGGGACAAAACTGATGGTACTGTAAGGAACCATTGAGCTTGTCTATAGTCTGATCCTGCCTTACACACCCCATTCTGACGGTCATATTAACAAAATGTCTAGTGCAAAAGCAGTGTCAGTTCTGTGCAATCCAGAACTTGATAACTAACCCTACAGACTCTAATATTCTCTGCAATAAGGTAGAAAAAACATATGTTCAGCTCCCCCAACCTGCCCTAATACTTTTTTGTTTTTATTCTTTTTATTACGTTTTATAAAAGGCATACAGTAGAAAAGAATGACATTGACACAACGCCAAGTCACTCACATGACCAAGCACGGTCCAACAAGTTACAGATAACAGCCAAA
Organism: Lithobates sylvaticus; assembly: GCA_028564925.1. Lineage (NCBI taxonomy): Eukaryota > Metazoa > Chordata > Amphibia > Anura > Ranidae > Lithobates > Lithobates sylvaticus. The sequence continues at coordinate 118,834,153 of CM053026.1, forward strand.
CTAACTAACATAAACTCCGGACTAAATGCAGAGAAATCTCCTCCACCCCCCAACAACCCAAAGCTCAGTTCACTCATTCATTCATATAACAGTTTTATCCAGAGAAAAATGCACCAAATGGCTAATTGAAACATAGAGGTTAATGGTGCATAGATCATTCACCTCCAGCAGTAAACTCCATCTATAGCAGGGGTCTCCAAACTTTAAAAAAAAAAGGTCCAATTTACTGTCCATCAGAATTTAGGGGGCCAAACTGTGCCCATTTGGAGTAATAGTTGTCGTAAATAGTTGGATCAGTGGAAGGAATTATGACCCATCGTTGGTGTCCGTAGAAGGAATAGTGCCCCATTGTTGGTGTCAGTGACAGGAAGAATGCCTCAAGGGCCAAATAAAGGCAAGCAAAGGGCCACATCCGGCCCCGGGGCTACAGTTTGGAGACCACTGATCTATAGCAACTGAAAAACCACAGAAGCCATTTCGACCCCATTATACACAGAGACATTAAGTAGCTCCCGCCCCTAAACAGTACATTAAAGGGATGAACTTATAGAAACCTTCAATCCTGTTAACCCACAGTTATATCAGAATTATACCATGCCTGCCACACCTTGTCAAATTTTTTTCCCACATCCTCTGGATAAGTAAGTCGCCTTGTAATACGGCATCGTTGAATTCACAAGCCCTTTCCAGAAGGGCAAGGTAGGGGCACCCGGTTTCCTTCAATGTAACAAAATGGCCTTCCTACCATAGAATAACAGGATATTAAGTAGAGTTCTATGTGCCTGTGATGGAACCACTTCCTCCACCAGGCCCAGTAAACATACTCTAATGCACACGAGCGGAATTTCCGTTGAAAAAATCTTGGATGTTTTTTCAGACGGAAAAATAGAGAACCTGCTCTCAATCTTTTGCTGGCAGAAATTCCGCCAGCAAAAGTCCGATGGAACATACATACAGTCGTAATTTCCGACCAAAAGCTCACATCGGACTTTTGCTGGTGGAATTTCCGATCGTGTGTACGGGGCTTAATTGTTAATGGGATTGGCACCACCAGGACCTCCGCAATGCAGGAGGTAGCCCGATCCCGATTCAGAGCACAGCTTGGGAACGAGCCCACACTTGCTATGGGGGCACTCGGCAGGGGAGAGGAGCCAGGGGTGCTGATGGGGGACCCCAGGAGAGGAAGATTGTCGCTGCTCCTTGCAAAACCATTGCACAGAGCAGGTAAAGTATAACATGTTTTTTTGTTATTTTAAATAATCAAAATTTGAACCTTTACAATCACTTTAATTTTTACAGCCATGTTGCAGTTTTCCGCAGATAACAACGGTGTGTAAGTGTGAATGGGACACATAGAAAACCATTGTTTTTTGCATGCCCTTGCGGAAAGCTGCTTTTTTCTTCTGCATAAAACCGCTGCTCTCTGCACAAATGATTACCGGCTCTTAGTGAATTTTGTATTTCATGACCTTTCAGGTCCAAATTCAGCCAAAAATTCGGACTGAATTCAGACCTGAAACGGTGAACAGGGACGCACCGGACTCCATATCTCAAAGCTGAACTCCAGTCTAAGCCTGGCCATAGACAATTTGAATCTTAGCCGCTTCAGCAGGGATCTCAGCAGGAAATTCGAACCATGTGTGGACAAGCTGAATGTACAAAGTTGATCGATCGATCAACTTAGGTTCAAACAGCCTTCCAGATTTTACATACGATTATCGCTACTGGCTGGTATAGTAATATACTAACTGCCTTCTCCCGACAGGGACGGCTTTCCCCGCCCACCCATCTGTTGTTAAAGGAATAACTCTGTGTATTGCCTGCCTTACTTTCAGTCCTGCACCGTTGTGCAAGCTCTCCTGCTGGACTCATGTTGCTTACTCTGATTTCTCTGCACAAAGTGAGCTCCTTATAGCATTAGAAGCTGCAGAAAGTCAGATATTCTGGCTGTTGGACATCCAGCATCTTCTAGTTCCTTCTTCCCCAGTTTTACCCAGTTCTTTCCAGTAGGGAAGCTAAGCATTACATGTGCATGTTACCTATGGCAATCTGCATGCAAATACAGTCTGCCTAGGAACACCCACTCCAAAATGTTCTACAGTATATTTGCCCACCTCCTCCAAAGAGAGGGCACTTGAGCAGAGTGCCGTGGCAGGGTGCTGTGATGTTTTTAGAAAGCTATGTACAGAACCCTGCTGGCCTCTCCCACTAGTCACCTGCCTGCATTACATAGAGAAGAACAGAGACCCATTGATGATGTCACTGGATCGATCATAAGGTATGTAATATAAACACAAACGTTTTATTTAATAATTTCACGTGCATGTTGATGAGAGAAGGAGGGTGAACCAGGAAAGGCAAAATATAAGCAGATAAAAGTGGTTGATAAAGCCGAAGGTTTTTTACCTTAATGTACTCTTTGCAAAAAAGTAAAAAACATTCTGTTGTCAGTTTACCCCCTAGCCCCTTCAACTTACCTGGGCTCAATATTGATCCAGCCAATTGCTCTTGCTGCTGTCAATCAAATTCCACGACCCAGGGAGCCAGGGGGGTGGGGCCAAGCAGCACTGTGAGTATCTATAGACACACACAGCTCGGCTCAGGATCAAGCCTGCAAGTGTGTCATCATAGGAAGTGGCTTCCTGTAGTGGCACACAGAGAAGAGGAGGAGCCAAGAAGACGAGGATTGAGGCTGCTCTGTGCAAAACCACTGCATAGAGCAGGTATATATGTTTGTTATTTTTTAAAAAAAAAACTTTACAATTACTTTAAACTTTAGAAGGAAGGAAGAAATTGGTGTAACATTTAGCAGGACATGGATTATATGCTATTGCTATGGCCTCCTTTCCTGAATAGAATTGGAATTAGTTTTATTTGATTTGTGACCTAATTATTCTTCGTTTTATAGCCTGCAAGAAATATTTACATAAGTACCCAGGAGATCAAGAGCTGCTGTGGGAAGTGGAAGGTGTGGGTCACTGGTTCCAAAGAACCCTTATTTCCTATATACTCAAGAGAGAAACCGCAAGATTGTCGGGTAAGTTATATAAGCAGCTTATTATTTATGTTTATATGATTTACCGTCGCTATAGTCTTTAATCTATGCTCTCAGGATAGTTTTCCTGCTTTATCACAAAGAATGTGGAATAAAGGCTGTTTTATACTGTCAACAATAACAGGTAACATTGTAGGAAAAAAAACAAAGAAGCACAGTTTCCTCTTAGGCCCCTTTCACACTAGGGCGTTTTTCAAGCGGTACAGCGCTAAAAATAGCGCCTGTATACCGCCTGAAAAAATCCGGCCCCATTCATTCCAGTGTGAAAGCCGGCGGGCTTTCACACTGGAGCGGTGCGCTAGCAGGACGGTAAAAAAAGTCCTGCTAGCAGCATCTTTGGAGCGGTATAGGAGCGGTGTATTCACAGCTCCTATATCGCTCCTTCCCATTGATTTGAATGGGACACCGCGGTAATACCGCTGCAAAGCGCCGCTACGGCGGCGCTCTGCGGGGGGTCTTTAACCTTTTTTCAGCCGCTTGCGGGGGGTAAAACCGCACCGCGAGTGGCCGAATACCGCGGCTAAAACGACGGTAAAGCAGCGCTAAATGTAGCGCTGCTTTACCGTCACCGCGGCTCCCGCCCCAGTGTGAAAGGGGCCTTAGTGAGGGGACTAATTAGGTAATTGTCAGCAATCAACACCGGGCTTCTGCACAATCACTCGGCCCTATGCATTATTTTTTGTTAATTTTTTATTCCTTTATTTTCAAAAAGTTGTGATTTACAGTCAGGTAAACAAAAAAGAAAAACTCATTATTTTTCAAATGACAACCAAGAGGGTCACACAATTTAGATCCATAAGCCAACAGGCCAGGTAAGACATAGTATATATGAGTACATATAATAATACCAACATTAACCTGATCATTAATGTACAGGGAATATAAGGCAAATGAGGTGGTGGCGGCATGGAAGACCCAGAACAAATACTCGTAGACTTAAAACTGTGCAACTACCGTATATACTCGAGTATAAGCCGACCCAAATATAAGCCGAGGCACCTAATTTTACCACAAAAAAATGGGAAAACTTATTGACTTGAGTATAAGCCTAGGGTGAGAAATGCGCAGCTACTGTAAGTGTAAAAGAGGGTCAACAATGCCCATTTGCAGCCTCACTGTGCCCATTTGCATGCCTCACTGTGCCCATTTGCATGCCTCACTGTGCCCATTTGCATGCCTCACTGTGCCCATTTGCAGCCTCACTGTGCCCATTTGCATGCCTCACTGTGCCCATTTGCAGCCATAGGTCCCCCGAACTTCAAAGGGTCCCAAAATGACATTGCTGCACATGGACACAGTTGACCAACTTTGGGGCCCTGTATCTTGGGGCCACTTGGTGCTAGGAACCATATTTGGATATGTTGTAGTGCTGGGTCCACTGGGTTTGCACACCAAATTTGGGGTTCCTAGCACCAAGTGGCCCCCGAGATACAGGGCCCCAAATTAGGGTCGGAAAATGTCAAGCACTTTTCTGCAGCAGAGAATGACATTTCCCGAACCAAATTTGGGGCCCCGTGTCTCGGGGACACTTGGTGCTAGGAACCTTAAATGTTGATATGTTGTAGTGCTAGTTCCACTGGGTTTGCACACTAAATTTGGGGTTCCTAGCACCAAGTGGCCCCAAAGTCCGGTCAGAAAATGTCATGTTGAGTATAAACCGAGGGGGGCACTTTTAGCACAAAAAAATGTGCTGAAAAACTTGGCTTATACTCGAGTATATAAAACACAACAATATATCAGGAAGCTGGGCATCCCGATGGCCATCTGGGCCCAGACATGGAACAGTGAGATACAGAAAATTCAAATATCTGAAGAAATACCGTGCTCACAGCTGAGCCAGGTATACAGGGGGGGGGGGGAGAGAGAAAGCGGGAAAGGGGGTGGGAGGGAACGTTAGAGAAGAGAAAGACTAGGGGGCTGGGTCTCTCTTGGTAGAAGAAAAAGTAAAGATGCAGAACAATAGATAAATAGACAGATAGAGCCTCTCGCCCAGGGAATCCAGGCTAAGTCCAGGAGATCAGCCAGGCTGCGAGACCTCCTGAAGATCAGTGTATACGAAATGCTGCCAAGGTCTCCAGGTGTCACGAAAGATCTCCTACCGGTTGTTCAAGGTAGCTGTGAGATCCTCCATATCCCTTAGTTCATTGATTTTGGAAAACCACAGGAACTTCGACGGCGGGTTCTCAGATCTCCAACACAATGCATGCCTTAACCGCATTCAGTAGCTGAATTGTAAGAAAAGCCTTATGTTTCTTAACAGGTCGTTTCGATAGATGTAACAAGCATGCCGCAGGGTTCCCCTCCAAATGAAAATTAGTCAGAAGTTTGACAGTACAGATCACCTCCTGCCAGAAAGGCCTGAGTTTGGGACACTATTTTAATTTTATTAATATTATTAATTATTTTACTGAAAGACTAGGGGATGCTTGGAGCAGACTCCCAGCAGAGGTAGTGAGTTAATGAACAGTAAGTGAATGTATTAATTTAATTAATGTATTATTCATCAGAGGGCAAAGCTAATGCAGACAAATTCTAAACAACAATTTAATGAAAATTAAATAACAGGGCCATTAGGAAGTGGATATGTATGAATTATTTTGGGAGGATAAGGATATCATTTAGTGTCACTTTAAGCTACCTATAAAGCAATAGATTCCTCCATTCACACAAAACATTAGAGATGAAAGAATCTCCCCCTGCCACCTATAGTATTCAAGCAGCCGCAGTATCCACGGATGTCTGAATACCCGAACACTGAATACATCTTAATGCAGTGGTTGTCAACTCCTGTCCTCATGACCCATTACAGGCCAGGTTTGCAAGATGACTGAAATACATCACAGATGATATAATTTGCTCCTCAGTGATTTCAGTATTCTAGTCTGCATCTCCCCAAGGTAATACATAAAATCTGGGCTGTTAGTGGGTCCTGAGGACAGGAGTTAACAACCACTGTCTTAATGGATACAGTCACTGTTTAACCGAGAGCTTTTGATTTTTCAGTCGACTTGTCGAGCCGGGTGATGCCAACAGGGTGACCCACAGCTTGAGGTTTGGGAAGTTTGAGCCAACTTTAGTCAACACATTTTCTCATATCTAGCGTATATCTGGTGGGTGTGACTAGCTTAATCAGATTTAAAAAGCCGGACATGCATGGATTTAAATTTGGCCAGTTCAGCAGGGACTCAACAAATTTGGATCCATGTATGGGCACCCTGTTTGTACCTTAAGTGGATCTATCGATCCACTTGTGTACAGCCAGCCTGTTTTTTCTCAGAATAATTAGTGCCACTGGCTATACCAGGCAATGCTAAACGCATTCTGCCAGCAGAGAAAGGCTCCCCGCCGGCAGAGCACAATAACGATGCGGGAGGGTTCCCCCATAAGCACTGACTGTGTTGATGGGGAAATCAAGCAATTCCACCTGTGGTGGAAGGAAAGAATCTTTGATCTATGGGCTGCTTTACTCTTACAAACATAATGCATCGAATCTATGCTTGCATCTCTTAAAGTAAAAATGTGCTTTCCCCATTCAGGGCTTAACAGACTTGTTTTTATCCCTCACCCCTCAGAATATACTTACCTATCCTTCGCTCTTCGGTTATGCTATTATGGAAATACCTGCTACTTTCAGGTATGGAGGAGCAATCAGCACCTGTCATAGGGGAGTACATAGTCCTGTGTAAGCTTCGACTCTGGCAACCTGTAGCTTATACAAGACATTCATTTGCTTCTAGCAGCTGATATGAGTGGCAAAGTGAAAGGAAGATAAATATACGCTGCTGGGGAGAGTTAAGTTAAAGTGTACTTGTTTGCCCTGTGTGGGAAAAGCAACAGGTTCACTTTAATAAGGCCACAGTGTACTATACAATTCTCGGCCTATATTCTGGCTTTCCTAATGCCTCACATTTTTAGTATGAATACTTATCATGAAGAGAAAAACATGTTAGCAATGTGCTTTGAAACTGGTAAATGAGAAAAATGTGTCTTTAGCAGAACTTCTTTTTATGTAGGTTCCATGCACACTGGTATAAAAATTGCCAGTTCCCTTGGCAGAAAAAACACTCATGTAGAATGTTTTTTGAACAAAGTTTAGATGAGTTTAGGTGAGTTTTGCGTTTTTCTTTCTGCCAGAAAGATCCAATCAGACGCAACCCAGAAGGTTTTTTTTCCTGCCTCTAAACGTTGAGCTCAGAATATGCCTGGAATCATTCTAATGACACTTTGGGGTTCATTTACTAAAGGAAAATAGGCCGTGCACTTTGCAAAGTGCAGTTGCACTCTGAAAGAACAGTTGCTCCAGACCTTAGTAAATGAGCAGAATCTCTGCTGACTTCCATCATCCAATCACATGCAAGCAAAAATTGATTTTTTTTTTTTTTCCTTGCACGCGATTTGGTGTTCTTTGCAAAGTGAAGCTTTACCTCATTTACTAAGCTCTGGAGCAACTTAACTTTGCAAAGTGCAAAGTCTATATGCCTTTGGCAAATCAACCCTATAGGATAACATTGAGCTGCTTCTACAGGCAGAACACAAAACTCCTCTAGAACCAACGATTTTTAAGCCAGTGTGCATGGAGCCTTAAATGCTCCCTACAGTTGCTTAAAGTCCCTGGATGCTACATGGCAGTCTACAGCCAATAACTGTGTGTGTCTGTGTTTAAAAGACACGTCATTAGGCATGGTACCAATCATCTTTGTAACCTAAACCAGGTATACATACCTATTCTATTAACATTGCAATATCCTGTAGATTCCATAGAGTTTAGACTGTCCTCCCCTAAGCCTCTGAATTATATTCCTGAATACTTTCAGCTAACCAGGTTAGTAAAATGTTCACAGTTCAAGGTCAAATACAAGGTGGAAAAGATTCTGTTTATAGCATATTGTCTAAATTATGTTTTTTTTTTCCCTGAACAGATGTTTCATTGTGGACAACATCTTTGCACAGTCCACACTAGTAGTTGAACCCTTTCTAGGACACCAGCACCCAATTGCCAACCCATCACCACCACCATGCCTATCACAGTGGGCATGGTAACCATTTGCCACCAATACTCATTGCCAACCTGCTTGATAATCATGCAATTTATTGGCCCAATTTGAAAAAGCTGGATTCCTGCCTGTCATAATAACCCTATAGCTTCACTGCTTTCTGAAAAATCATATAGATAATGAATTCCAACTTCCCTTGCTACCAGTTTTTTTCTGGGTTACCAATTTAATAGCGCTGAGACCCGGGATAGCCAGGTAACTAGCATTATGAAACATAGCCAGCGATGGAAGTTTTCTTGATCGCTTTCATGATAGTGAAGAGCAGTACACACTGATATGATTGCTGTGGTTATGCGCAGTAAAACAAATCTCCATTGTATGTATGTAACAGTCCCAGATCCAGAAACTGCCAAACAAGAGCGGATCTCTCAGTGCACAGAAAAGTCCTCATCGGAGCCTCCAGCAGAATCCCAGCCTCATAATGTCGAACAAACAAATCCTGAACAGGCAGAAACTGAACAAACAGAAGATAGTAAGGAAACACAGGTAGGATTGTTGGATTACAATACTTTGATGGTTTGGTTTATCTTCTTCTACATCTAATACTTCTGACACTTATAGCTGTGTCATTGATAACAACTGTAAATTAGTTTAGTAACCTCCTTTCATGGACAGCACCCTACCTGACTCCATCCTTACCACTTCTTACTGATATCTTCACCATACCAGCTCAGAATCCAGTAAGCCTGCAGACATTAATCAGCGCTGTGATCAAAGAAAATAGAGTCCAAACCTATGGGGTTTATTTACTAAAGGCAAATCCACTTTGCACTACAAGTGCACTGCACGTGCACTTGGAAGTGCAGTCACTGTAGATCTGAGGGGGACATGCAAGGAAAAAAAAAAACTGCATTTTTGCTTGAACATGATTTGATGATAAAATCAGCAGAGCTTCCCCTCATTTCAGATCTTCCCCTCAGATCTAAAGCGACTGCACTTCCAAGTGCACTGCAAGTGCACTTGTAATGCAAAGTGGATTTGCCTTTAGTAAATAAACTCCTATGTCTTATCCCTTCACCTGCTCCAGTACTATATGTCTGGACAATCACAACCAGTTCCACATGTAGAAAACCATGATTGAGCAAGTGTTACAATACAACTTATCTATAGCTGTTACTAGACCCTCCTATATAAATATGCTGTATAAAAATGTCAGCACTATTGTATTCCTCAACATAGAATGGTATACAGTATAAATAAATAAAACACTGTATACCATTCCATGTTGAGGAATACAATAGTGTTGACATTTTTATCAAGGTGACCATTTATAATTGACATGACGACACTTTCCTTACCTTGGTTTATGTGGCTGACTTAAGCCTAGTACACACGGGCCGAATGTTGGGTGGCTTCTGTTGAAGTTTTGAAAAAATATCAACTAGTTTGTGTTGAAAATGATGGACTTTTTAGGCGTACAATCTAAATTAATATATTTTATTAAAAACATAAGTATACAGTTACTCAATACAACAAACAGATATTAAAATCTGCACAGAATATAGAAAATGCTACAAGCCAATAGACAACTTTGCTAGAGTAGCAACAATATGGATCATTTGACCACTAGAGTCTGGATATTACTATTCAGATTTCAGCATATGGAAGTGACATTGAACAGTTAATTATGAACCATATGAAGGCAGTGTTGTCGTGGGTAGCTTGTGCTTGATTGCCCTTGATTTCTGTTGAAGTGTCATGAACAAAAAAGGTCTGCCGACCGGCTCCTGGTCAGCGCTCTCAGCCATTGACCAGAGTGTTCCAGCTGGGAAAGGGGGGCGTCCCCCTTTCAAAACACAATAGAACAGCAGGGGAGATCGCTGTAATAACATTGGATTGTTAGTACAGCAGCTCCGACCTTTTTTTTTCGGTGAGTCGTCCCTGCAGAGAGAACACGATTATTGCTAGTGGATATAGCTGCTGGCATTAATCGCATATAAAAATCCGGCATGCTGAATCCTTTTCCTTCAATCAGCCTACCCATAGATGGTTCGAATCTTGGCCGGTTCTGCAGGGACTGGCTGAGATTTGAACAATCTATGGCTGACTTAAGTTCTTGACTGACCTGGAGTAGGATTTATATTGTATACATGTCCTCCCCTTCTGGTCAGTTTAGCCATTTGTCTCCTCGCGTTCGCCGCTTCGGCAGACGCTGCTCATTGACTTCAATGGGCAGGGGAGCTTTAGGTGCGGTGTATACACCACTCCTAAAGCGCCCCAAAGATGCTGCTTGCAGGACTTTTTTTAACGTCTTGCCAACACAGCGCCCCAGTGTGAAAGCACTCAGGCTTTCACACTGGGACTGCAGATGAAGCGCCTGAAAAACGCCTCCAGTGTGAAAGGGGTCTTACTGTATAGTATCTATCGAAAGTCAGCTTTGTTTTTATAGGCTGCTCTCCTGATTTGAACTACAAACCTCTTCCCATATACATAACACATGGGCAGGTGTTCTTTAGTTCACAGAAAAAAACTGGGGAGAGCTGACAACATTATTTAAAATGTTGGTTCATTGCACTGGAAATGGAGAAAATGTACAGAATTAATAAAACTAATACGACTATCACATCTAAGGACTGCTGAGCTGCATCATATTCATTTTTTTGTTTTTGAGTTAAAATATGCTTTAATTAAACTCATTTTTTAAGTCAGTTTTAAATATGATTTGTTATTATCTAGTCCTTTAAACTGTTATAATTTTATTTAACAAGTGGAAGTACCCCCTGGGGTAAACGTACCACTGATTGCAGAGTTGGGTGTTACAGCATTCCGCTTTGCACTGTGCTAATAAATAAATCTTATTGTGCTTTTGTTTCTCATAGCGGGTGGTTTGTCTGCATAGGCAAAAAAAAAGTAAACACTTCACACACTACTGTTTTTTTCATTTTGAGGTAATATTCTGCTCCTGCTTTATGCACATACTTTGAAAATATAGCCAAATATCCTTTAATATTTCTTTTACAGCCAGAAACAGAGGAAGAAAATGATGATGCCATTTCCTCTAAGGGTAAGTAGTATCTTTATTTTACATTGTTGCCAGGGACTCTGAATGTCATATGTAGCAACTATGCGCATTGTGGTTCATACATTGGAATTTTGTCATGGCCTTAATCATTACATTTATTTTTACTTATGTTTTGGACACAACTTTTTTTCTAGAGAGTGTAACAGACTGATAAATAAAAACACTTACACCAGACACCAAAATGTTAGGAGAAGAGAACGTTACCAACACAATGTTTTGGGGCCTTGTAGGGTCCCTACTTCAAGGCCACACAGTAATAGCCAGGTACCCTGTGAGACCGTGAAACATTGGCTAGGTTACTGATTGGTTATGTAAAAAAAAAAAAAAGCGACTACCAGCTGGTTACTGGAAACATCACAGGAAAAATGCACATGTTCGCCAGCACACCAAGGATCCTCAAATGTTGTCCAGAGGTTTGTATTGCAGAAAGATCACATCACAAGAGAAAATGCAATGTTTCGTGGCCTTGCATGACCCCTTCGTCAGGCTTGTGATACATGTGATATGCGATCACATGCCTGACAAAGGAGTCCTGCGAGCCTCCGAAACGTTGCACTTTCTTTTGTGATGTGATCTTTCTGCAATAAAAATCTTTGGCCGACATTTGAGGATCCTTGGTGTGCTGACGAACATGGCACAATTACTGCACATTTATGATAAGTATATACATTTCCAAGAAAAACAAATAAAACATTAATAAAAATAAACTAAGGATTGCAGGTCATTATTAACCACTTAAGCCCCGGACCATTTTGCTGGCCAAAGACCAGAACACTTTTTGCGATTCGGCACTGCGTGGCTTTAACTGACAATTGCACGGTCGTGCGGCATGGCTCCCAAACAAAATTGACGTCCTTTTTCCCCACAAATAGAGCTTTCTTTTGGTGGTATTTTATCACCCCCCACGGTTTTTATTTTTGAAAAAAAGCACATTATTTTTTACTTTTTGCTATAATAAATATCCCCAAAAAATATAAAAAAAAAAAAAAATTTCCTCAGTTTAGGCCAATACGTATTCTTCGACATATTTTTGTTAAAAAAAATCGCAATAAGCAGAAGTTCCTCAGCGGCGCTCCTGGCTCCTCCTCTTCTTGAGTGCCCCGAGGGAAAGCCGCTCTCGGGGCACTCCTGCTGTGTCTATTGACACAGACAGCAGGAGTTGGCCCCGCCCCCTGGCTTTCGCATCATTGGATTTGATTGACAGCAGTGGGAGCCAATGGCTGCCCTGCTATCAATCTATACAATCAGGACCAGAGACACCTGCTGGAGCTGGTGTGCTCATCCCCGTAGCTGGAAAAATTGGGTTCAGGTAAGTAAAAGGGGGGGGGGGGCTCTGGGGGGAGCTGCATCACAGGAGGTTTTTCACCTTAATACATAGAAGGCATTAAGGTAAAAAATCTTGAGGGTTTACGACCCCTTTAAAGCAGGCTGTTTGAGATCAGTATGACAGCATAGTGCACTAGGAGACCTATTGTGCAGTTTCTGGGTATTAAAGCTTTGTATTAATAAAGATAATACCTATTGTTGTGAAATATTAAAGTTTTCTAGTATGAACATTAAGGGTCCATTTACATGGGGACCAGACATGCGTCTCCCGTAACAGCTGTGCATCCCCGTGCCAATAAAAGATGGCCCTGCACAGGCATGTCTGCACCCTGTGTGAATGGGCCCTTAGATTTGATACCCTAGAGCAGAATGCTCATACAAACCTGGTGTAACAGTTCTTTGAGGAATTTTATGCCAATAATCAGAATGATTCAATTTTCCAGAAGATGAAGAGACTCCCGTCTCTACTCGCACTAGAAGCAGCCAGCTGAAACGGCCAAAGATTGGAAAGAAAGTAGACGATGCTGAACCAGAACGAGTGACCGATGATACCAGGATTGATAGTTCACCTTACAAGTAATGGTGGTTTCACATTTATTAACTGTATTCTGGTAATTGATATTAGGTTTTAAAATCAGAAGAATAATCAATTTATTTGTAATCTGCCTTAAAAAACTTTAAATCTAAGTTCAAAACTTATTTTTTTTTTAATTTTTAATCTATGTAGAAGTGTTTAAACTCTTGTTACGATTTTATTACTGTCAGTATACCCTCTGGAAAGATTCACCCTATATGTTCTGGCAGGCATTTTTTACCGGTCACTGAAACAGGATGTAATGTTAAACCTTCCAATAGGGACATCTGTTCAGTGACAACTAATGCCCCATACACACGGTCGGAAAATCCAACCACAAAATCCGTCAAATTTTTTCCGACGGATTTTGTCCAACACTGGTGTTGCATATACACGGTCGGACAAAGTTGTCGGTAAATTCGGTCATTCTGAACGTGGTGACGCTTGTTGCCTACGACGGGACTACGTAGAGGCTAGTAGCCAATAGCTTTGGTCTTGTAATGTGATCTGAGCATGAGTGGCACTTTGTCCGTCGGAATTCGATACACACGATCGGAAAAAGTCTGATAGGACTTTGTTGTCGGAAAATTTGAGAGCAGGAGATAAAACTTTGTCCGTCGGAAAATCCGACGGAAAAAGTCCGATGGAGCCTACACACGGTCGGAATTTCCGACAACATTGTCCGATAGGACATTTTCCGTCGGAAAATCCGACCGTGTGTACGGGGCATTAGAGGAAAATTCCCTTCATTTTGTAGAGATGTATTCTCACTTTCTGTTGCATCTCCGGGTCTACCGCAGCCATCTGGGCAGCACGGGGGGGAGGTACCTACTTAGGAGCTTTTTAGGCAATCTTGAGAGAGGCCAAACACAGCCTAGAGCTATTCTAGTGGAGGGGTAAACTATCCCTTTAACTAAATACTTTAAAAATAACTCAAAATATGCGCTCAATGAAATTACACAATATTTTTTCAGACCAATTCCCGATATATTGACTTAATTTACAGAATGGAGTCTAAAGAGCAGATAGTGGAGAATTTTAAGGAGCTGATCCAGCAGCTCGCAGAAGACAAAGACGAGACTGACATGACCAAACTTCAGGAAGAGATCTCAGCTAAACCTGTGCAACAAGTGTTACATGACAGTCAAGATGTAATGAGAGGACTGGAGGAGAATGCTGAAAATAAAGAGGTGCAGTAGTATATACATTAATTTCATCATGTAGGAATTTGATAACTTGTTCCCAGTAGCCCTGAATGGCTGGGCCAGATCAGGTGGTAGAAGGAACTGTTATGTTCGCCACACTTAGGGCAGGAAGGATCCCATAGAGGTTTGTATCTGTCTAAGCGAGTTGGTGTCAGGTAAGATCTGTGTAATATATATGCAACTGTTTGAGTCTGCTGGAGAGTTTTGGGGAAAACAATTTGCATGATGTTACTACATCTGACCATTCATCGTCCTCCAGCTCCCCCACGTTCGCCTCCCATCTAGTTTTCAGCCTGAAGGCCAAATATGGCGCTGTAGGTGACAGAAGATTGGTGTAGCAAATAGATGTCAGTTTTTTTGGATCCTCTCCTAGGAGGACATCCAATGAATATAGAGGGGTTAAGTCTGGGCTAGTATCCCCAAATTGGGAGTGTAGCGTGTGACAAAGCTGGAGGAAGCGGAAAAACATGGAATTAGGTCAAAGTCAAAAGTTGATATGATTTCCTGAAATGGCCTAACCCCAGTGCTGTTCATTACTTGATAGAGATGTATAACCCCTTGATCAATCCAGAGGTCAACGTTGGGTGGAGTGAGCAATTCTGGGAGATTTGAGTTCCCCGATAATGGCGTGTGGGGACGTGAATGGGGGGGTGGGCGTCTCTCAGTTTACGCATTGCCACTTCCCAAATCTTGCAGTGATGGTACCCATTTTGTTTAAATTACGTGTGTCGCTAAGTAGTAAGGATGAGCTCAGGCGTGTTCGCATGCGCCACGTGCAGAGCCCACCAGGAAGTCGGCACAGCGCTGCGCTAATCACAGGCAGTGAGACATTGCCCCGATGCACGGCTGCACCGACTTCCTAAGGGGCTCTGCACGTGGAGCATGCGAACACGCCTGATCCCTACTAAGTAGGATCTGAACAGGGTGTGCAGTTCGAGTAGGGGCTCTTTAGCATGCCAGAGTAAGATACCTGATTTTATCCTCCTTATCAAAGTAGGACAATTGAGCGGCTTGGTAGTAAACGTTGAGATCGGGGAGGGCAGTACCACCCTAGTCTGTGGGTTCTTCAAGGCACGCCATTATAGCTTGTGGCGAGAATTACCCCAAACAAATGAATTGAAAATGGAGTCCATAGTTTTAAATTCCCGGAGTGGGAAATAGCTTGGGGAATGCCAAAAAATATATAGAAGTTTGAGTAGTAGAATCATCTTTACCAGATTTATGCGACCCATAACCCCTGAGGGGTAATCGTCTGAGTTTTAGCTTTGAGTAGCATGAAAAGGGGTTCTACATTCAATCTAGTATATTCTTTGGGGGACCGGGTGACTTGAATTCCTAAGTACTTAATCTGGCTTGCTCGTAGCAATGGGAGATGGGCTTGGTCGACATTTGGGGCACCCAAGTCTAAGGGAAGAATGTGAGACTTATCCCAGTTAATTTGAAGACTGGAGAATGCCCCATAGCGCTCGATGAGATGTAGAGTTGCAGATAACGAGGGACCTGCATCCTCCAGGTACAACAGCATATCGTCTGCATAAAGACTAATGGTTTCAATCAGGGATCCTGATCTTAGGTCTCCAATTTCTGGGTGTCCTCTGATGGCTATTGCCAATGGTTCCACAGCCAGAGCATAGAGCAATGGGAAGAGCGGACATCCCTGGCATGTACCTCTACTCAGATCGAAAGTGTCAGAAATCTTACCTTTTACCTGAATTCTGGCTTGGTATAATAGTTGGATCCATGTTAGGAATTTGGGGCCAAACCCATATCTACGAAGGCACTCCCATAGGTACTCCCATTAGACTGAGTCGAACGCCTTAGCGGCGTCCAGGCTAACCACCACTTGGGAACCAACGGATTCGTGGGTAGCCTGTAAGTTTAAAAAGAGACGTCTTAAATTGAACGCAGTATTGGGCATAAAACCTATTTGGTTAGGATGGACTAAGTTAAGGATCACTTTGTTTAACCGGGTCGCTAATACTTTAGCTAGGATTTTGTTGTCAAGCTGTAAGAGATAAATGGGGCGGTATGATTCGGGGAGGGAGGGGTCATTGCCGGGTTTAAGTATCAAGACTATCAGGGCTTCCCTCATGGATATGGGGAGAACAGAGGAGTCAAAAATATGTTTAAATAGTTCTTGGAGTTTTGGCACCAATATCATTCTGAACTGAGAGTAGAACTGCAATGGGAGTCCGTCTGTGCCAGGAGTTTTGGCTGTGCAATGGCTTCATCAATATTATCCGCAGTGATGAGGGTTTCCAGTTAATTCATTTGAGACTGGGTCAGTGAGGGAAAACGTACAGGTTGCAAAAATGAGACCAATTAATTTTGAGTATAAGGGGTGTTAGAGGAGTAAAGGGCAGCGAAGAAAGTATGGAACTCCTTAGCCACCAGATCAGGGTTAGTTATCTGATGCCCAGAACAATCTGTGAGGGATACCACCACTGGAGGTTTATGGTACAAATGTGCAAGGTTTGCTAGCAGTTTGCCCGCTCGTTCCCCATGCTCAAAAATTTGTTGTTTACAGAAAAAGATCTGTTGTTTAGCTTTTTCAAAATGCAAAAGGTTAACGAGGCAAGATTGTACCTTCATTGACAAGGGGTCTAGTTGGAAGGCCTGTTCTAGGGCCATGTAAAGGGAAAGTTGTTATTATCAACAATTGTTTGTAAAGCTGTGTAATGTCCTATGTAATTTTATTTAATTTTTTTATTCTTGGTACTTATATAGTGCCATAAATTTACGCAGCGCTTTACATATACATTGTACATTCACATCACTTACAACCTAAGGTCCCTAACACACATACTAGGGCCAATTTAGACAGGATCTGATTAACCTACCAGCATGTCTTTAGAGTGTGGGAGGAAACCAGAGTACCCGGAGGAAACCCACATAGGCACAGGGAGAACATGCAAACTCCAGGCAGATGATGTTGTGGTCGGGATTGAAACCAGCGGCCCTCTTTGCTGCTAACCACTACACCACTGTGCTGCCCAGTGTAATGTCCTCTAATATAAATATTATATAGAAGGTTAGATAATAAACACATTATCATTTTAAAATGGCAAGAACCTACAGTTTCATTAAGATGCAATTTGAGCAAAATCTCCACCCATAGGGTCATAAAATATAGAAGAGTAAGGTAAGGGGTATAAATCAGAGGTAAGCCCCAAACCCTTTAACTTTAGACCTCAGATCAACCCCATAACATTCCCCTTTATACACTACTTCAGATCAGCCCCATAACCTTTACCTTTAGACCTGAGACCAGGCCCAAACCCTTCACCTTTAGACCTCAGATCAACCCCATAACTTTCCCCTTTATACAGCACCTCAGATCCGTCCCATAGCCTGAGATCAGGCCAAAATCCTTTACATTTTTAACTCTGTTTCCTCATCACACTTTCCTGCAATTGCAGTTGCTGTGTAAAAACAGCAGACAGCAGCTGTAGAAGAACAACCGTCTGAAACAATGTTTATAAACACTGTTCAGATGGGAGATAGATACAAAGGAACTATTTTTACTTTTGTATCTACTCTGCTTTTTTCAACTGACGATTAACGCTATGAGCTTCGATCTGTATATGATATCAGGTAAAACAACCTGACAAGTAAAAATATTTTTCATTATTAATATTTAGTTTACCCAATCAGTTCTATTAAACTCCTACTTTCCCTTCCAATTAACTATTATTTTGCTGCTGACTCATAATCTTAGCATAAGTTAAAACAGGTAAAATTAAAAAAAAAAAAAAAATTTCTATAGATTGCATAATATATATATATATATACATACTGTGTATGTGTATCACATACTATGTGATTTACACACAGCAAGGGTTAAATGCTTGTTATGTCTAGGGGGTTAAAGCACAGGCAGTTTTACTAGCCTTACACTGCCACCTTGGCCGTCATCAGCATGGGTGGAGTTTTGGCATCATCACATAAAATTCAGTGATGTTAATCCTTTATTGTATGCTGAGGCTGAAGTGCAACTGGAACAAGGAGTAACATAAGTATTTACTCCTGAGTCCTTTACCCCTAGACTAAGCAAGTAATTAACATTTGCGTTGCAGTGGTTGCCCACCGCAAAAGTGGATTTTTGAATTTTCATGGAGTTGGGCTTTAGGAATGTATTAGAAAGAATGAAGCAGGGGCGGACTGACCATTGGGGCACTTGGGCACTGCCCGAGGGCCCGCTGCCACTAGGGGGCACCATCAGGGTTGCCAGCCTCAGTAAAAGCAGGGACAGATTGTAAAACATCTGTGTTTTTTTACATCTGTCTCTGAAATGTCCCTTACTGACATGCTTTTTCTATAAAAATCCGGAGGCTATAGTTGCTCCACCTCTCCACTGCCTCCTCAGCCAATGTAAATGCACTGTACACGCCCCCCTTCTCCCGCGCGGCTTTTTTGACTATAGAGCAGGAGATGCCGACAGCTGGAGGGGAGGAAAGAGAGGAGAGAGGGGAGCCTGCAGTGCAGTGAAGGACGGGCTGCAGCCTGATAGCATTTAAGCTGGTTGATCTCAACTAAATGTATTCTTGTCAGTGCTTACCTTGGTGAAGGGGAGAGGGGAGACTGTGTTTCCTCTAGCATGGCTCCTCCTGTCTCTGGGGATGTTAGATCGATCTTCTGTGGGAGAGGTGCACTGCTCCTGGAGGAAGGACTTTCTGAACTTCTTCCACAATCTCTTCCTACTCATCACCTGCTCACCAGTACACAGGCACAGTCTCCTCCTCTCCTGTATCACCACATCCAATGTCTGTGAGCTGCTGGGGGACTAGAAGTACCAGCATGCTAGGAGATGGGGGCAGCAGCAGTGTGTTCTATCAGATTATTGATTATTAAATGAAAAGTGCTGGCAGCGGGTGTGTGTGTGTGACTGTGTGTTTCTGTATACCGTGGGTGTATGTATACTATGGGTGTGTGTGTGTGTGTGTGTGTTTTTATGTATACTGAATGATCCATGTGTGCCCACTGCCACTCAACAGAAATCGATCTAACAATCAACTTCTGTTGAACAGACATGTTGGAAAAAAGCCACTTAAAGCGGTTCTGCACTGTCTTTATGTTTTTTTTTACTGCAATGCAATGGCTTATGCAATGCAGTTTAGGTACTCACGTGTCCTTTGATGTAAACCGGCAGCAGCTTCTTTCAAAAAGATTGATGATTTCTAGAAATTTTTTCATGCTGGGGGCCATCTTGCCTGTGGGCATTTGAACCTACACAGGCACTTCAGATGGCCCAGCATGCACCGCCGTTACTGTGCCGATCTCGCGCGTGCACAGTAACAGGGAAGTGCGGCTTACGTTCTCCGAAATCTCGCGAGATGTCGGCACATCTGCCGCCATCTCGCGAGATTTCGGAAGATGTGGCCGACATCATGCGAGATTTCGGAAGATGTGGCCGACATCTCGCGAGATTTCGGAAGATGTGGCCGACATCTCGCGAGATTTTGGAAGATGTGGCCGAAATCTTGCGAGATTTCGGAAGATGTCTGCACTGACTCCTGGGAACAATGACACCAGATCCCAGGAGACAGTGCGGCCTGACGACGATCGACGCAGAGACCCCGCCCACCGCCGCAGAGACAGAGGACAGGAAGTCAGCGAATATCAAGGTAAGTGAAAAAAAAAAAAAAACACATTTCATTTAGTACTCTTTGCCTGATTTGGAAGGCAAAGAGATTTACTAAATGAAATGGGTGCAGAACCACTTTAATCAGCGGCTGTGTTGCCAACCGTCCACAGAGAGGAGAAAAATCCACTTGTTGCCATTCGGAGCCATTTGATTGGTGCACTGCTGAGCTCGGCCTCAGATCAGGCAGCAGGGCAGGTCTGGGTGCGCACCTGTACGGTGACATCATGGCACACACCAAGCACAGTTTTTATTCACAAGCTCCACTGCCCGATCTGAGGCCAACCACAGCAGTTCACTATTCAGCTGGCTCTACGACTGCATATGCGCAGTTCAGAGCCTGCAACAAGTGGATTTTTTTTAAAAGTCTTTTCCCGCCAGCTGCCTACCACACCAAGCACTAAGGTGAAAGGCTGAAAGGTGCCACTCAGGGGGTTCTGCTGCAGGGTGCCACTCTGGAGGGCTCTGCTGTTATGTGGCACTCTGGGGGGCTCTGCCGTAGGGTTCCACTCTGGGGGCTCTGTTCTGATGTAAGGGGGGACTCTGATGTAAGGTGGCACTCTGGGGACTGATTTATAGGGAGAATGTTGGAACTTTGATGTAAGGGAGGACTCTGATGTGAGCGTGGCACTCTGGGGACTGATTTATAGGGAGAATGTTGGAACTTTGATGTAAGGGAGGACTCTGATGTGAGCGTGGCACTCATCCTCACTCCTGTACTCTATATGTTGTCTTGTTTGTTACTTACTCCTGACCCACGTACTCTGTGCATTATACTGTACATAGATCTGACCAAAGTGTTCATTGTCTCAACAGTTGCTGGTTTTAAATAAGTTCTTCTGTAAAGTAGCTTCAGTAAGGGCCAGTTCACACCACATGCAGTCCAGTGCATTTTTTTTCTGCATAAAAAAAGGCATGGATAGTAAGTTATATGGTTTCCAATGGCATAGTTCATACCAGTGCAGTCAGTTCCAGGGCTTGCCCGTTCCAGAAAAAAAAGTAGAACATGCTGCATTTTTCCTGTACTGGACCCCAGTCAAGGAAAAAAAAACAGGAGAAGAAGAAGAAAAGCACCTGGAATGCACTCGGAAATGCATTAAAAACGTGAGTGCATAAACTCATCCAGAACAGATCTGGAATGCGTTTTTGTGGTGTGGACCAGCCCTAAGACAAAAATAGCTTCTTTTTTTTTTTGTGCATAAAAACATATGTAATGGAAACATTTATTTTAAAAAACAAATGATCCTTTGACTGAAATGTATTTGTGTCTGTGAGATTATCAGTTGTGACACAGTAATTTGAATCTTATGGGTACAAGGACTGTGGTATGTTTGCTTTGTATATAGCAGATGCAGATTCTGTTCAATCCTCCTTTAAGACTCTCCCACTGGCCATGCCCATTATTCGCCATGGTGCACTATGTATGCCGCAGGTCAGCATCTCCCTGCTAGGGGACCCAGGGGCCCATGATGCTGTTAAGGTGGTACTGCCTATGAAAGGCTACTGGTGCCTTTACTGGATCGCCAGCATTAAATCCCCTGCCACTCTGCACGTTGCCAAGCTTGGTGCCCCTCTGCATGGGTATGCCCACATTAATGTTGCATCAATAATCTCTTATTGCCTAGGGGCCCCATGAGTTGTCAGTCCGCCCCTGGACTGTAGAAACCAGATGTTTTACATAAGGAAAGGGGGAATAGATGACTTGAAGGTGAGAGTGAAAGAAGTCACCAGAATAAAAGAGAGACGGTTGTGCGCAGTATAAAGAGGGTTTTAACATGTTTTGTACTATTTTTCTTGTACATGCTATTGAAATATCTGCTGTACCCAGAAGGTTTTTTTTTTTTAAGTCTATATTTACTTTGATTGTAGGAGGTTGAACTGGAACCTGTGAATGGTGATATCACAAAGGACGTTTATGAGCCTCAGCTTGTAAATGCACAAGAAATAGCAAGAGAAGCTTTGGATACGGAGTCCAATTTAGAACCTGGTGATAGCGATGGAAAATCACTCACTACTCTGGTTTCGGTCAACATGGACTTGGAAAAATCATTTGAAGACTCCTTTCCAGACCAGGTAGCTAGAATCAATGTGTAATTTACAATCCAATTTATCTAAGAATTCAAAAACATAAAAGCAAGGACACTTGTAAGAAAGCAGGCGCTGTAATACGAGGGTTCGTCAAAAAGTTTCTGCACTTTTTTTAAACTCTTTTTATTAAGAATTTCAAAAACAAATTATATCACTTTTCTATATAGTCACCTTCCTTTGCCATGCAAGTAATTGCCTGTAAGTAAATGGTAATTCTGTAGCTGAATGAAGTTAGAGCGATATAAAGATTTTTACTTTTAAAGGCCTGGATTAGGACTAAATGAGCCCAATGCAAGATAGCAGCTTTGGATCTCTATCTTCTCCACTGGCAAAACTGGATACTACAAGAATTACCACATGCCACAAGTTATGCCCCGTACACACCGGCTTTCCAGCAAACTAGGTCCGACGGTCTTTCCGACTGACTTTTGGCAGAGTTCCGACAGACTTTCCGAACGAGCGGACTTGCGCACCCACGAACGGACTTTCCGGCAGACTAGGTCTGACGGACTTCCCGACGGACTTTCGGCGGAGTTCCGACGGACTTTACAAATGAACGGACTTGCCCACACACGGACTAAAGTCCGTTCATTTTGATCGTGACTCCAGGTACGACGGGACTAAAGAAGGAAGTCAATCTCGCCGCTTTTATCGGCGAGATTGACACCTTGCGAGCCCCGTTGCCTGGTATGGATTTTATCAAGGCTACCCTCCAGAGGCTACTAACAGGCGGTGAGGAAGCGATGCAATGCAATGCCTCCTCACCACCTGTTTTTATCCCATTTTTGCCGACAAATGCGCCGCAACTGCATGCCGCCCCCCTCCCAAACGTAAGTCTAACTTGTTCACGCAAGGCATATCACTACAGGGCCGTGTTTAGCTGCAGAGGGGTGCACAGGTGTTCCCTGCTATCCCATGCAGGCAGTCCCATTGATGTCAATTGGGACACAGCAGCTGCAGAGGGATGCACAGGTGTTCCGTGCATCCCCATGCAGGCAGTCCCATTCATGTCAATTGGGACACAGCAGCTGCAGAGGGATGCACAGGTGTTCCGTGCATCCCCATGCAGGCAGTCCCATTCATGTCAATTGGGACACAGCAGCTGCACAGGAATGCACAGATGTTCTGTGCATTCCTGTGCAGGCAGTCCCATTCATGTCAATTAAGATGCAGCAGCTGCAAGGACACAGCTGCTGCTCCCAACTCGACATCTGTGTGGGTGCATGTCCCTGAACTCACACTGTCTGCTTTTGGATCCATGCACATACATCCACATGGATGCCAGATCTGTACTTGCAGCTGCTGTGTTTGACATGAATAGGACTGCCTGCACAGGGATGCACAGAATACCTGTGTATCCCCGTGTAGATAAATACGGCCCACCATGGGGGTACACTTTAGCACACCCCACTGAACGAAGCCTTAGTAGGAATTTAGCAGGAATTATGTAAGTTATATTGTGTTTATGTGTGCAAATAAGGATTTTAGTGGGGTTTTTTTTTTTTTTTGTGAAAATAGTGATTTGATAAACATTTGCGCAGAAAATTGCGGGGCTTAAAAATCAGTAGCACCTTCTTTTTATTCTACTGGTCATGTTTTCAGAAAATAGATGGTTTGGGGGGTATTTCACTAATTCCAAATGCTCTAAGGGAAAAAGGAAAACACCTTCAGATTTTTAGAGAAATTTGGATATTTACATTTTTGCATACGTTTGATTTTAACCATTTTGCAAAAAGGCGCAATGTAAAAATTACAAATATTTGTTATTTATTAACTCCATACAGGTTAAGCTTTTATATTTAGTTGGAATTTAGCAGGAATTTTGTAAAATTAGTTGTGTTTTTATCTGCTAATAATGGTTTTAGTGTATTATTAGCAAAAATATTGTTTTGATAAACATTTGCACAAATACCGCAGGGCCTAAAAAATCAGTAGCACCTTCTTTCTATTCCAGAAGTCACATGCTTTCAGAAAATATATGGTTTGGGGGGTCATTTACAAACTCTGAAAGCTGTAAGTGAAAAATGAAAACCTCCAGATTTCTTGAGAAATTTTTGGGTACGTTCGATTTTCACCATTTTGCAAAAATTTTCAATTTAAAATTTACAAATATTTTTTATTTATTAACTCAACACAGCATCAGCTTTTATATTTAGCAGGAATTTTGTCAAATTGTGTGTTTTTATCTGCTAATAATAGTTTTAGTGTATTTTTTGCAAATATATTTTTTGATAAACATTTGCGCAAATACCGCAGGTTATAAAAAATAGTAGCACCTTATTTTTATTCTAGAGGTCATATGCTTTTAGAAAATATATGGTTTTGGGGGTCTTTCACAAATTCTGAAAGCTGTAAGGGAAAAATGAAAACCTTCATATTTTTTGAGAAATTTGGATATTTACATTTTTGTGTACGTTCGGTTTTCACCATTTTGCAAAAAAGCGCAATTTAAAAGTTACAAATATTTGTTATTTATTAACTCAATACAAGTTAAGCTTTTATATTTAGTAGGAATTTTGTAAAGTTTGCTGTGTTTTTATCTGCTAATAATGATTTTAGTGAATTTTTAGCAAAAATATTGTTTTGATGAACATTTGCGCAGATAACGTGGGACCTTAAAAATCAGTAGCACCTTCTTTGTATTCTACTGGTCATGTGCTTTCCCAAAATATATGGGTTAGGGGGGTCTTTTACAGACTCTGAAAGCTATAAGTGAAAAATAAAGCAAAGGAAAAATTGCAAAAATGGTCTGGCCACCTGAGTGTAAAAATGGAGCACAGGGCCTGGCAGCGAGAGGGTTAAAGGGCAATTCGACTTTCATGGGAAAAATGTAACTAATAAGAAAAAATATATATTATAGCATATACAATTGCGACAAAAGTCATATTGTAATTGAATGTTATTAAAAATGACCTTTCCTTTTCAATCTATAGCGCTGTATTTTTCTGTAAAATGCAATATGACTACCCGGAGGTGTTCTGTACACAGATGGTGTGGGAGATTTTTCTTTGGGAAGATAAAACTGATAAAAGTCCAGTAAAAAGACACTGTCAAATTTTTTTTCGGCCACATTGGTTCGATAAGTGTAAATGCATTTTTATGAAACATTCCCCCCAAAAAAATCAACATTTTTAAGTAGGCAATTTTGTGTTGGGCCACATTTATAGCCGTCCTGGGCCACATGGACACCCCTGGTTTAAAACATTTACTTTTGCGATCTCCTTTTAAGCTTATCTTATTGAACTGCTGAACACCATGTGTGTTTAGTTGCACCTTTTCCACTGCTCTCACCTTTTCTTGTAGTCTCTATTTAGGGTTGATCATGAATCACTGGCTCTAGTAACCAGGACTGTGCAGTCCAAAAGATAGTATGTGGCACTACTGTATCTTACCCATATAAGCAGAACAGCATAGTCAGAGGCACATATACATTACAGGGGGTCCCCTACTTACAAACATCCAACTTGCAAACGACTCCTACTTACAAACGGAGGGAGACAACAGGAAGTGAGAGGAAATCTACCCCTAGGAAGGGAAATTCACTCCTGTAAGAGTTAATATGGGAAAAAGGTCTCTCCACTGATGCTTTATCACCAGTCCATGTTTCCCTAACAACCCGAAATTTGCAAAATCCAATTGTCATTGGGACAGAAGGTGAGGTGAAATCTTCTGAACAGGGGCACAGACAGCAAAACAAATGTTACAGGGGTGATAACCCTTCTCTATGTTATCTAAAAAACATAAAAATGTATTTTTTTTGGCTGGAGCTACACTTACAAAATGTACCTGTTCCGACTTACAAACAGATTCAACTTAAGAACAAACCTACAGTCCCTATCTTGTTTGTATCCCGGGGACCCCCTGTATACAAAATTTAGCATGGGTTGTAAGTCCCACCTAATCTCCTTGGGTTGGTCCATGCCACCATGTTGGTAATCCATCTTTGTAAATTATGGACCAGCAGATTGGGTACAGGGAAGTAGAAGGAGATTATTACATCTTTGGCAGAGTTCTTAAAACAAGACAAATCACTTGTGACTTCTACAATTTTAATTTATTTAATTGTCTACAGGTCCTTAATCCAGAAGATCTGGAGACTACAACACATGAAAATGTAATAACTGCGATAGAACAGACAGAAATACAAGAAGAGGAATTCAAAGAGAGAATGGTAGAGAAACCAAGTGAATCATGTGTAGCAGGAACAAATGAGGACTCGACAGGCAATGGTCTACCTGAATACACAGAAAGCAATTCTGCAGAAGAGTGTGCTACATCAGATGATGCTTTGACCCTAGAGACTGCCTCTGTAGAAGAAACAACAATCAATGTCACAGCAGATACTCTTCTCCGACAAGGTCCTCTGCTTGTGGTGGAACTACAGGATGTGGCTTTACAGCAGCAGTCTGATGGACAGAGAAGTGTTTCTGGAGACCAGTCTGAAGGGTCTGTGGAGACAGATCAGTCTGTGCGGAAATCTGTGGAGAGAGGTGGGGATAGCAGCTCAGAGGAAATGGAAACAGAGATTCCTGTTATAGACAGAAGAGGAGGATTACGCAGGAAGGCCAGGGCTTACAAAGGACCTGCTAAAAGAAGAGCCAAGCTGTCAGCTTAAGTGAGGGCAGCCTATAACCTTCATGTTACCCACACAGTATTTGTAAATCAGGATAATTTAGCATTTTTTTAAAGTTCTATAAGGTTGTGCAACATAGATTTCAGACATTTGTAACTGTTCAATTTTAAAGTTTTCTGGTTGGTGTTACTTTTTTCTATTTGTGTTTTTTGTGTGTTTTACTGAGTTTAACAACTTTTCTTACTTCCTACACATACATACTGTAGAGTCTGTTAACATAGAAAAAAGCACAAATGTTATTTCACCGAAGTCTGGAAGAAATATTAAATGGAAACGTTTTGAAGTTTTAAGAACAAGTAAATTCGCTTTTGGTTATATTTCATAGCTTGTGTATTATTCAGGCAACATTATATTCTATAAGGAACTGTCTCTTCAAGAGTATGCTCTTCTGATGAGGAGGTTCAACATGGAGTACTGCGTGGTCTCCATATTATTGAATTTGATATAGTATGTGCACAAGTGCCTCCTGCACTAGATCCTGTAAGTTTAGGAACTGCACAGTACGATAAGGCTAAGTTTTGATATGGGCAGTCCTTGCAGGGGATCACTTTTCAGAGCTGTGTGACAGGCAGTGAGGAGGTGATATGTTGCCTCTTCACTGCCTGTTTTAACCCTGTAAATGCCACACCAATGTGCCGCAACCTTGTGTATTGCTTGCGATTGCAGGGCGGTTGTAGTGCCTTATACACTAGAATAGGTCGCATTCAGTGGCAGTACTGATCTCTATATGTGACAGGGGGTATAATTTTTTCTGTGGCTGAAAAGTGAGGCATCACATGCACTGCATGTGTACAAACCTGTGGCTGCCTTTGCAGGGGTGTAGTTGGGGGGTGGTAAAAAGGCAGTTCAACTATCTGTTCTTGCTGCCCCCAACTGCAAACAAGCCCTTAATGTCACAACTGGCTGATATACTGCACTATTTTTTTACCAGTTTTTCCTGTATTTGAGTGTAAACGTGTGCTTTCCCACCATTCAGCCTAGAGGAAGCATCATCCCGCTGCTGCTCCTAAAGCACTGGTCACCAATCCACTTCCACTGCTCATCTAAAGTGAATTGGTCACCTCTGACCATCTAAATATCCTCATCAGCACCAGCTGAGGTTTGTGAGTATTTGGGCCTTGTCTAACATTGGGCCTGGTTGCTTACTGCTACACTGCACAACATGTCTATCCAAAGACACACGGGGACAGTTCAGCTGCCACTGGTGACCACAGATTATACTTCCCTAGCAGTTTTAAGGGCTTTTACTCAGTATCTTCAGATGGAATTGATTGCCATACCTGGAACCTAAGACCCCTGTTATAGGCTCCTCATCAGAGCCTCCTTCAGCTCTGTTGGAGAATTGGTGGTAAAGCCTCCCTCATGTTCGCTGTAGACTTTCTGTCTGTGCCCAGTTACTGGGGCACTCTACCCTGCAGAAGCTCTAAGCATGGTCAGGCACCAGCTCACACAGAGTCTGTCACTGGCCCCCTTCAGCCCACAAATCAATCCAGGCCTGCAACTCCTGTTGCTGTTACTTATTTAAGATTCAGAGTCCCGGGCAGTCTATCTTGGGAGAGGCTGGTTTTGGGTCACAGCAGTCTCCTGCAATTGACCAGGATTTGAAGGGGGTTATTTATAACCTTACTGATCTAGTGTGTGTTACTCTGCATATGGAAAATCAGCCTGCTATTCCAAGCCTTGGGTTTTAGAGCTCCTGCACCTGCAAAGACCTATTCGCTACATCCAGTTTTTTTAAATAATTTCTCTATGCGTCCTGAAGGGCCCAGGGCCCAACCTGATGGCATGCACTTTTAACAAAAGCCTGATCATTTCCCTTTTAACAAAAGCTTTGTAAACTGATGGTCCAAATTAACAGAAACACTTCTATTGGGACTTCACTGAAAGACGATTGGATTTGCTCCCAAGATCCCAGTTTAAATTAACTGGTTTGCAACTCTGCTCTGTGTTGGCAGTAACCCTGATTTATTACAGAATGCTTAGAATGCCTTAAAGTGGATCACTCCACTGTGGGGAGAGGTCATAGTTTTTTTGTTATTGTAGTGGCCTACTACAAGCCTCAAAACTTGTGTTTTGTATAGTACTGATGTCTGTGCAAATGCATAAGACACTCTGGGATTCTGCTGAGACGTCTAAGCAACATTTGACTTGCTTATCCTTTGAGTGATGTTGTCTCTTCAGGCCTGGTTGTAAAACCATCATGAAAAATGCCAGTTGTGGCTGGAGTGTGCTCCTGCCTTAATGCAGCAGATCTGTGGAAGAGCAGAAATATCCCACTCTCATAACTCCCATTCAGGTCATTGGGCCCAGGACCAGAGGTCTGCTAACACTACTGATAGGTCTTCTACATGAAGGTGTGCCCCTACTTCTATAAGTGGCAAGCTGTGCTTACATCTAGACAGCTTCTCAGGTAGTTTGTTTACCTGGGATTTGAGTGCTCAGGGTACCCCTTTTAACTTGTTGGTTAACTCCTTGTATGTGGCATTTAGCTCTCCCTCATCCTTCTTCTTGCACTACTGCATTCACCAATGTGTCTTTCCAGGCATTCCTTGGTTTGCTTTATCTTGAGACCCCCTATTGCTGTGTGGGAAGTTGGTATTGGAAGTTGTTTCCTATTTGGAATTACTCTCCATTGTTCAGGAGTATGGTACATCCTCGGATATTCGTGTTCTTTAGAGGAAGCCCCGATCTACAGTGTAGATTGAAACCAGTTCCTATTCCTTTTCTTAACAAGGACTTGATCCCACAGTTTCCTTTGGAAGCATCTGCTACTTCTCATAGTTCTAGACCTTTTTTCCATCCTAGTTTCTTCTCCTAGCATTCCCATAGCTTAGGTGAAATTCCTTAAAGAGGATTACCTTTATGGATCCTTGTAGTCAGAACACTTGTGAGGGGCCTAAAACTTGCAAGCTTTATCCTAGGGGTTGTTCAGTGTTGGAAGTTATCGGTCACCGATGAGCAAGACTGTCCAACTCAAATCCTTGTTAAAGTAATCTACAACCTGTGGGTCAGTGGATCCCTTCTTAGCTGTAGGGACATACCCCCTTCATCAGAGCTTTTGGGATATTGAGGAAACATCTTTATTGTCTCACCTACTCTCAGCAATGCTCAGTCTTCTCCAGACTCTTTTTGCAGACCAGTCTTTCAGGGGGAATGGGGTAGTCTTGTCTCCCCATTCCGAGGGGGCTTCCCCTGCAGTGATGAACAAACTTGGAGCTTCGGTCTGGTCCCCTGAAACCATTTATTATTGTCTCTTCATGGAACCTCACTACAAGTCAGTCTCTTGACCTGGGCTCCATTAGAGCTGGTGTTCTCCAGTCTGGGACTATAATATACCTTTGTACCGGTATAAGTTTTAGGGGTACTTTTCATGTACTCTACCTCCCTTATTCGACTTCAAGATTTGTACTCCTGGGCATTACCAGTTTCTGCTAAGGTCCTTGCCTTATTGGATCCTCCGTGGGAGATGGATTGCCTGGCCAGTGAGAGTGTGTGTGGCTTGCTTGCAGACTGGCTGGTCTCTTGTGGACTTTTTTGGTGGGGTTTCTTTGTCCATGAATCCCTCCAGGGACATGTTCCCATGGATTTGCCTCAGGGTTCCTTTTGTTGAGTATTGCACATTGTTGGTCTGTTTGTTCCTTCTTGAGTAGTTGTTTTTATCACCTCTTTTGGTGATGTTTTAGGTGACAAAACACTGTTAGTGTAGACTCCTTCATGTGCAGTCTTTCCCCTTGGCGTTGATCTTTTCTGCCTTGTTCTGAGCAGAAAAGACCTCCTATAGTCGTTAAGAGATTACCCCCTTGCAGGGGACTTCCCTCATCTGGTCCCTCTGGTAGTCCTGGGTTACAGGTGATCCTAATCCCTTTTTTGGTTCTGTAAATAGCTTTTGCCCTTCGTCCCGCTGAACTACTTATGAATATCCTGACTGTTTCTGAATTCCTGTACCCCTCAATGGACAATGGGGAAAATATTATTTTGTGTCCATTAAGAGGCACATGTTCAGCCCTCTTGTGGTTTTATGCTGGCTTGTGTATTGCTTTCCCACAAAACAAAAGCATGTTGGGTAAAGGATGGGCAGCAAATGGCTTACGACTTTTTTGTTTGCAAGCATCATAACCTCCTGTAGCTGTATAACCTGTCTGTTTCCATATTCCTGTATCTCTCAATGGACTTAAAGAAAAAACTTTTTACGGTAAGTACAAAAATTACAAATATGGCAAAATTATGTAGGCAGCACTTTCCACAATTTGGATTCCCCTGTAATTAGTTTACTGTAATTCTATGCAGCATTTCTCAACCCTTTTTAAGTTGCAGCACCCTTTAGTTTGCATTCACACCTGAGCGTAGCATCTTTGAGCGTTTTTCTGGTGTTTTTTGTGCGTGTTTATGCACGATTTTTGTGGGTTTTTATGCTTTGGCATTTTTTTTATTAGCCAAATGAAAAAACTATCATCTGTTGCTAGGTGTTTCAGCTTTATGTATTTTTTCCATTAACATTTATTTCTTTTCTATTATTAATTTTTTTTTTTTCATAAGGTAAGGGGTTAGCTTTAAGGATAGGTTAGGATTAGGGGGTCACGTACTTTAGTTGGCTGCTTAGTTGACAAGAGGGCTTCCCTTGCGACTCTGGTCCGAGCACCCCTGAATCTGGTGACAGAGGTACAAGGCAGCTTGATGGCAGGTGACTGCCACAGTCAGGGACATAGCCAAGGTGAGCCGGAGTCACACACGGTAAGACAGCAGGTAGGTCAGGGGGCACCTACTTGTCAGTGCACACTGGATATTAGCCTGAGCTCGAATGTGTGCTGGTACACGTGCACGAACATTAGCTGTATGGGAATGAGCAGTAGCTGCAGAAGAATTTCATTCACTGTATCTGAATTAGTATTAGCTGAACTAGCTTCCTGACATAGGATTATTTATTTATTAAAAAAAAAAATTGTTAGGGTGTTAATACTACTACTACTACTACTACTACTACTACTACTACTAATACTAATAATAATACTAATAAATAAATAAATAAATACACAAATAAAAATAATCTTAAATAAATAAAAATACATTTAATAAATTGATACTAAGTAACAGTAAATAGATAATTAACCCCTAACCTTAAAAAAATAAAATTAAATAATAATAAATAACTAAACACCCTAACACAAAATAAATAAATTATTATTATTAATATTTTTTTTGTTTTGTTCTGGTTTGGGTGTTTATTTATTAATAATATAGAATTTAAGATTTTTTAAGGTATGGGGTTAATTATTATTTATGTATTATTACATATTATCAATTTATTTATGATGCACTTTAGCTATTTTTGTATTTAGCTTACATTTATTTATTCATATATTATTACCATTTTTTTTTTCATTTGAGCAGAGAAGCTCGCGACAAAACACACACAAAAACATGCAAATGTCACGTTTCTTAAGAATAAAAATACTCAAATCTGCCCAATTCATGCTACAAAAAAAAGCTCCAGAATTCTTTTGAGCTTCAGGCAACTTGGAGTGGCGATGTGAAATGTCTCCATAGAGCATAGTTGAATGGCCTTAAAAATATGCTAAATATCAAGGCTACCCTGTCTGAAATGTTAAAAACAGAAATGTGAGTCCCCCCTTCACGTCAGAATCACCTCTTCATGTCAGAGGCACCTTCACATTAGAGCCACCCTTATACATGAGTCCCCTCACCACATCAGAGCCTCCCCATCACCGAGCCCTTTTTTGGCTCCAGCAGCATGTAAGATCTGGAGAAGGTCTGGAGAAAGCCGACTCCAGTCTTCTCCTGAATGCTCGGGGCAGCCCTGCATGCCACCTGTCCTGAATAAGAGTCATGCATTGCCATGGTATGGGCAACTCGGCCATCACCATAGTAATGATGCCATGCATCTTGGTCCTAGAGTATCATTGGTGGTAATGGCAGGGTGGCCTGCTCGTCTGCACCATGACAACCCATGATGCAAACCATCCAGAGTAAACTGGGTACTATGCTTGCAGCACCCTGAGGAACCAAGATGGCACCATGGTTGAAAAACCCTGCTCTATAGATTAGACAAGTGCATGAATATATTTATAAACATTATTTTTGTTCAAAACAATCAAGGGTGTAGTAAATCTCTGAAACTAAAAACAAAAAGCATATCCCTCTATAGCCCAGGTTCCCAACCTATGGCCGAAGGGCTGCATGCGGCCCATTGAAATATGATGTGCGGCCCTCGGACCTCAGCAGTCTGTAGTGGAAACATTGATTAAGGTAATAACAGTGATCTCTACCAGCCTCATGTAATATGTTCCTAATATCTGCAGCATACCACCAGTCAAAAATGTAGCATTTTCACACTCTCATCATTTCCTCTATGAGGTCTGCAGTCTCTGACAGTCCTCTCTAGCATTACATATTATGAACATTTGGTGATGTCAGGGGCTGCAGTTGAGGCTCCTATAGTGCAGTTGAGGCTCCTATAGCGCATAAGTTGACGCACTGCTCTGTTGCATGTACTAACTGCAATCCAAAGCAAAGTGCGATTGCTGTCTGCTCTCTTTTCCCTCTACCGTCTAAATGAGACACTTCTGACAATCTATGCAAACACCACACTTGCACATAGAAGGTGATAGACAGCCTCAGCTGTGCATGTTTCTCTATAAGATTGTGTAGGGGAGAGGGGTGTCCATCACCTCCACAGAGTCTTAGATTACACTCGGTTCCCTGCTCTGTGCAGTGAGTGACAGTCCCCTGCCTTTGAAGCTCAGTAATGCTTTGTAAAATATGTGTTTAGGGCCCTTTTCACACAAGATGGACTCTGTTCTCATCAGCAGGGGATCCACTCACAGATAATTTTGGCATCAAATTTTGATTTAGTTTTACAGTCTTTTGACTAATATTTCATTTTAATTTTAGTCATCTGCAAGGGTTTTAGTTGTATTTTAGTCAACTAAAATCTCCAGTACATTTTAGTTGACTAAAATAATTTTAGTCAACTAAAATCTGTTGTGTTTCCTTAAATTGTAATGCATTATTTAAGAATTTCTATAGAATTTCCAAACTCAATATATACTAACTAGGCTTATTATGGTGTGTGTGTGTGTATATATATATATATATATATATATACACACACACACACACACACACACACACACACACACACTAACACTGTAATATAGGTATAATTCCCTGTTTGGGATACATTTTATTTCCCTTCTAATAACAATCTTTTCGTGCCACGTTGGCACTATTCAGGGTATTAATTTGCCCCTTGTCATCTAGAGGATTTACACTCCTATACATTTATATTTCCTATTTTTGGTTACACTATTCTTATTTTATTTTTATTTATTCTCTCTTTGCTACTGTAGCGATGATATGAATGGTGTCCATGACCTGCTCCCCGGCTGCCAATATCCTTCTTATCCGGCAGCAGTAGGGTTAATAGCAATGTGTGTTTAAACTAGAGGTCATTGTTGCTAGGTAGGCTGACAAAGGAGGTGTGGCCTTGCCTCTGAAACACATTCCGATTGGCCGAGCACTACAGCGGGCTGCACCAGGCTTTGACTGCTCTCCACCACTCTGTCACCGAGTGAACCGGCTGGCATCTCCCCGAGTATACGGCAGTAGCAGACAGACACATGGGTTGGTTCCACGGGTCCCCTCGTGCTGACACTGTCATCCTGATGAGCCTATTTTACTATTTTATCTTTCCAAATGTGAGTGAATTTTATGCTTGTTTACCAATTTCTGAATAAAAGGTTATTCAGAAATTGGTACCAGAGGTAAACCACCAGAGGTGGTTTAACGCTTCTCTCTCCCCTTTCCCCTGAATTTTGTCTCCACAAGGGTCAACGTCCCTAGCTCATATTTTTGTTTTCGTTCCTTAAAGCGGTTCTGCACACATTTCATTTAGTAAATCTCTTTGCCTTCCAAATCAGGCACAGAGTACTAAATGAAATGTGTTTTTTTTTTTTTTTGTTTTTTCACTTACCTTGTAATCGACGACTTCCTGTCTTCTGTCTCTTCGGGGGTGGGCGGGGTCTGTGCGGGGATCCTCGTCACGCCGCACTGTCTCCTGGGATCTGGTGTCATTGATCCCAGGAGTCTGTGCGGGCATCTTCCGAAATCTCGAGAGATTTCGGACACATCTTCCGAAATCTCGCGAGATTTCGGACACATCTTCCGAAATCTCGCAAGATTTCGGACACATCTTCCGAAATCTCGCGAGATGTAACGGCGGTGCATGCTGGGCCATCTAAAGTGCCTGTGGGGTTTCACATGGCCACAGGCAAGATGGCCCCCAGCAGAAAAGAAGAATATAAAGAATTTTATCGGAGGAAAACCGGCTGCGATCGAGATGGAAGATGGAACAGGTGAGTCCCCCAATTTAGCTATTAATCCTAGTCATATTCCCCCCCCAAAAAAAAGCAGTGCAGAACCGCTTTAACAAAAACAGATTTGATTTTTGTCAGTGGACAAAAATGTGGTGTACTTTTCGTTTTTGTCACTGTAAATATGCTGCTGATGAAATTAACACTGCTGATCAGAGCATAGCAGGTGGAAGACAGGTCTGTGGCCACTCAATTTCTGCAGAGCGGACACAGACAGAGCACGCTTTGCTCTACGGGTGGCCGCGTGTTAACAGACTCAGCTGTCCATTTACCCCCTCCCCTTTCCACCTTCAATCTGCCTACATGGAGGAGAATGGATCTCCTTCCATTTGTTTTAATCAGACGTAGGCGGGTGTAAACAGACACAAGTCTGTCTACACCTGCTGGTCCGAAAAAAAAAAAACACTACATCTCTGCAATACATGCATATTTCCCCATGTTGTATCCCCTTAACCGCTTCCCGACCGCCTCCTGCACATTTACGTCGGCAGAATGGCACGGCTAGGCAAAAGCACGTACAGGTACGTCCCCTTTAATTTCCTAGCTGTGGGGTCACGCTCGCGACCCGGTCGGGAGCTCCGCGGCCGCTGGACCAGCGGACCCGATCGCTGCTGGTGTCCCCCGATCGGGTCACAGAGCTGAAGAACGGGGAGAGGTCTGTGTAAACAAACCTCTGCTCGCGCTTCCTACACTGCCTGTCACTGATCGGCTGTTCCCTGTCATCGGGAAAGCCGATCAGTGACGTCAGACGTCAGCCACGCCCCCTACTGTGAAAAAAAACACACACTAACTCCTCCCCGCCCCCTAGTGGTTAACTCCTTCACTGCCACTGTCATTTACATAGGAATCAGTGCATTTAAATAGCACTGATTTCTGTATAAATGACAATGGTCCCAAAAATGTGTCAAAAATGTCTGATGTGTCCGCCATAATGTCGCAGTCACAATAAAAATCGCTGATCGCCGCCATTACTAGTAAAAAAAAAAAATATTAATAAAAATGCTATAAAACTATCCCCTATTTTGTAAGCGCTATAACTTTTGCGCAAACCAATCAATAATTGCTAATTGCGATTTTTTTTACCAAAAATATGTAGAAGAATATGTATCGGCCTAAACCGAGGAAAAAATATTTTTTTAATATATTTTTTGGAGATATTTATTATAGCAAAAATTAAAAAATATTGCATTTTTTTTTTCAAAATTGTCGCTCTAATTTTGTTTATAGCGCAAAAAATAAAAACCGCAGGGGCGATCAAATACCACCAAAAGAAGCTCTATTTGTGGGAAAAAAAGGACGCCAATTTTGTTTGGGAGCCACGCCGTACGACCGCGCAATTGTCAGTTAAAGCAACGCAGTGCCGAATCGCAAAAAGGGGCCTGGTCCTTTGGCTGCAAATTGGTCCGGGGCTTAAGTGGTTAACCACTTCAATACAGGGCTTTTAAACACCCTTCCTTACCAGAGCACTTTTTGCAATTCGGCACTGCGTCGCTTTAACTAACAATTGCGCGGTCGTGCGACGTTACACCCAAACAAAATTGACGTCCTTTTTTTCCCACAAATAGAGCTTTCTTTTGGTGGTATTTGATCGCCCCTGCGGTTTTTATTTTTTGCGCTATAAACAAAAGAAGAGCGACAATTTTGAAAAAAAACACAATATTTTTTACTTTTTGCTATAATAAATATCCCATTTTTTTTTAAAAAAAATATTTTTTTCCTCAGTTTAGGCCGATACGTATTCTTCTACATATTTTTGGTCAAAAAAATCGCAATAAGCGTATATTGATCGGTTTGCGCAAAAGTTATAGCGTCTACAAAAAAGGGGATAGATTTATTGAATTTTTTATTTTATTTTTTTTACTAGTAATGGCGGCGATCTGCGATTTTTTTTCGTGACTGCGACATTGCGGCGGACACTTCGGACACTTTTGACACATTTTTGGAACCATTTACATTTACACAGCGATCGTTGCTATAAAATTACAATGATTACTGTGTAAATGTGACTGGCAGGGAAGGGGTTAACACTAGAGGGCGCTGGAGGGGTTAATGTGTGTCCCTATAGGAGTGATTCTAACTGTAGGGGGAGGGGACTCAAGGGGAGGAGACCGATCATGTGTTCCTCCGTACTGGGATCACATGATCGGTCTCCTCCCCGCTGACAGGACGTGGAGCTGTGTGTTTACACACACAGCTCCACGGTCCCGCCCTGTCCCGTTGTTTTAACGGGCAATCGCGGGTGCCCGGCGGACATCGCGGCCGCCGGGCACTCGCACCGGGTCCCGAGCAATGCCGCGGGCGCGCGCGCCGCCGGCGGCACGCGCGCGCCCCCCAGGCGGCCGGGAATCCGAGGACGTCATATGACGCCCACCCAGGATGGTAGATCCACCTTGTGGGCGTCATATGACTATGGAGCGGTATTGAAGTGGTTAAGGACCAAGCAAGTATATATAAAAAAGAAAAACTTGTTAATCTTCCAGAAATGCACTCAGCTCCCAAGTCCTGTGGCAGGCTGACAACATACAGAGTGGTGTTAGTCCTGCCCAGCTGTTGTTTGCTAAATGTAATCAAACCATTTCAACCTCCTTTATGAATGGTTGTGGCTGGATGACATTATTACCATTACAACAGGAATCGGAAGTTGGCCATCTTGGATAGGTATCTGAAGTCAAAGTCTAACCTTAAGGGGGAAATACTTGTTTAAAGACGCAATGGTTCCTTTGTGCACTGGATGAAGTGTATTATTATTATTATTTAGATTTTAACCCTTTGTTTTAATAAATTGATCTGGTAAGGCGACATATTGCAATGAGGTTCTCTTTGTTCCTTTGAGCTACTTTTTGGAGGAAAGGTGTTCATATGTGGAGAAAGACACAGATGAAAGTTTGCATGGAGACAAAATCTGAGGTAAGCAGCAATAATATATATATATATATATATATATATATATATATATATATATATATATATATATATATATGTGTGTGTATATATATATATATGTATATATATATATATATATACACACACACACACACATATATATATATATATATATATATATATATATATACACACACACTTTCTCTACTATATACAGCCTTGAAAAAGTATTCATACCTTTTGAAATTTTCCACATTTTGTCATGTTAAAATCAAAATTGTAAATGTATTTTATTAGGATTATATGTGATAGATGAACACAAAGTGGCACATAATTGTGAAGTAGAAGGAAAATGATAACCTACGGTAGACTTACCGGTAACAGTATTTCTACGAAACCTTCCAGGACGGCACACCTGAGTTGAGGGCTCCTCCCTACAGGAAACACAATCAATTGAAAGCTTGTTATAAGTCCCCACCCTTCCCCTTGATCCCCAGTTTGTAATAAAGTAATCCCAAACCAGTTCACAAGGAGAATCACTCCACATTGGTACTTACCACCTAATTTTCCCTCCCCCATAGGGCAGGAAGTAGGCCTGCCATCCTGGAAGGTTCGTAGAAATACCGGTACCGGTAAGTCTAACGTAGGTTTTCTCCTATCACCTTCCAGGACAGCACACCTGAGAGGATAATCAAGTAAACACAGGCCTACTGTCAGGGTGGGACCATAGCTTGTAGGACCTTCCGGCCGAAGGCCAAGTCTTGCTGTGAGAACACTTCCACACAGTAGTGCTTCAGGAACGTATCCTGACTGGACCAGGTGGCCACACTGTGGATTTTTTCCCAGGAGGCCACTGCTTTCTCAGCCCAGGAAGTTGCCAGTGACCTGGTTGAATGGGCCTTAACCTTTTCTGGTGCTGGGACCCCAGAACTCTCATAAACCAGGGAGATAGCTCCCCTGATTCACCTTAAGACTGAGGCTTTAGAAGCCTGAAGTTCCTTCCTTGGTCCAGCGTATAAAACTAGTAGGTTATTGGACCTCCTAAACTCTTTTGTTCTTTGTAGATAGGGAAGGAGACACCTTCTTACATACAGGCAATGAAATTAAATTTCTTTCTTTTTTGGTTTATCACAAAAGGACGACAATGTTATATCTTGCGTCCTATGAAATATAGATGCTACCTTTGGTAGATACAAAGGGTCTGGCCTGAGGGTGACTATCTGGCTGTATCAATAGGGTTCTTTCATGGACAACCCTTTTAGATCCCCAACCCTCCTGGCTGTGGTAATTGCTAACAAAAATTATAGTTTAAAGGTTAGAAACTTAACCTTTGAAACTGGGGGAAAACCTTTCCCGGACCACCAGGAGTCGCTTAATGAGGTCTTCCTTTGCTAGTCTTGTATCAAGGTAGACCAAGAGCGATGCGATCTGTACACGAAGGGTGCTGACCGCTAGCCCCTTTTCTACTCTGTCATGGAGAAGCTCCAAAATAACAGGGACAGTGGTGGAGGTTATGTGTTTTTCTATACCCCAGAAACTGAAAGTCTTCCAAATTTTTGGAGTAGATTTTCTTAGTCACTGGTTTTCTGCTCATTAGGAGGTTACCTTTCACTCTCTCTGAGCAGCCCTTACGCTTTCAGATCTGGCGCTCACTAGCCAGGCCATTAGCTGGGAAAATTCCGGCCTTGGGTGTAGTACTGGCCCCGCCTGAGAAGATCCGGCCTGTTTGGGAGCTTCCACGGCTCTGCCACCGCCATGGATCTTAAGCTTGCAAACCCAGCTCTCTTTGGCCACCAGAGTGCTATCAGGAGGAGCTGGCCTGGGGACTGGTTGAGCTTCTGAAGGACCATCAGAATCAGCGCTAGGGGTGGGAAGGCGTATGCCAGCCTGTACCGCCAGGTCTGAGACAGGGCGTCTAATCCTTTTGTCTCCCTCTCTTGGGAAATCGAGAAATATCTCTTCAACTTTCTGTTCTGTCGGTTGGCGAACAAAACTATTTCCAGATTTCAGAAGCGCTGCACCAGGGTTTGAAATACCTTGGTGTTCAGTTCTCATTCCCCCTTCCTTATCGGCTGATGGCTGAGGAAGTCCACTTCGGTGTTGCTTGTTCCTTTAATGTGGACAGCTGATATTAAGAGAGGACCTTCCCTAAGGCCCCGTTCCAAGATCTCCTTGGATAATTCCAGGAGGGGTCTGGACCTGGTGCCCCCATGGTGATTCAGGTAAGCTACAACAGTGGCGTTGTCGGAGCCGACCTGAATTTCCCTGTTCAGGATGCTTTCTTGAAAGGTTTTCAGGGCTTCTCCCATCGCTTTGAGCTCCCTGTAGTTGGATGACATCCGACCGATATCGGCTTTCTCCTTTCCTAGGTGGGCCCCCCACCCCCAGGTGCTGGCATCGGTGGTCACCTTTACTGATCCCACTGAGCCCATGGTCTACCCCCTTTTAGGTTGTTGGGCACTGTCCACCACTCTAGGGAGGATAGGACCTGAGGTGTGAGCACTATCGCCTGGTCCAAGGACTCCCTCTACTTGTCCCAGGAGGACAGGAGGAAGAAGTGGAGGACTCTTGAGTGAAGTTGTGCCCAAACGATGGCCGGTATACTTGCCAACATCAGGCCCAGGGTTCTTAGCACCTCCCTTCTGGAGCATGATGGGATTTTTATCAGGTCCCCCACTGATGAAGCTAGATTTGCCACATTGTCCTTTGGCAAGAAGAGCTTCTGTAGTTTGGAGTCTACTAGATAGCCTAGATTTTTTTGTGTCGATTATCCAGCCCAGGGTTTCCAGGACCGATATCCAGTCCTCAAGGCGTCCCAACAGGTCACGTTTTCAGGATTTCCCTCAGATGAAATGGCTTTGGTAATTACTAAGGCAGTGAAACTGATCAAATCACCTGGGCAAAATAATGGAAAGCCTGAAAACATGGCCTGTTGGGGCGCCTTGAGGACTGGAGTTGAGAAACACTGGTCCAGAGACCAGTAGGTTGTCCAGGTAGGGAATCAGAGGTAAACCCTGGAGATGCAGAAAGGCTACTGCTTCTGCTAGGATTTTGGTAAAAATCCTTGGGCTGGCTGTTAACCCGAATGAAAGGGCTCTGAACTGCCAGTGAAAAATCTACCCTCCGTCGACTACTGTGAACCTCAAGAATCCCTGATGATCCAAGTGAATTGGAACATGCA
Organism: Lithobates sylvaticus; assembly: GCA_028564925.1. Classification (NCBI taxonomy): domain Eukaryota; kingdom Metazoa; phylum Chordata; class Amphibia; order Anura; family Ranidae; genus Lithobates; species Lithobates sylvaticus. The sequence continues at coordinate 118,875,205 of CM053026.1, forward strand.
GGTTTTACCAAAAATTCCTGCAGGATCTGGCAAATGTAGGTGATGTCTGATATCTTTTCCCACTCTGTGCCAAAATGAGACAGTTGACCCCCCACCCCGATCTTGGTGTCGCTTAGTTTCTTTGGTGCCAACCCTGGGGGAGGAAAACAGTAAGTTGCTCGTCTGCCTTCCCCTACCGCTGCCCCACCTCCTGTTGGGCTTTTTTTTGGCTCTATGCTGCAGTTGCTCTGGGGGGCACGGAAATTTTTCTTAACGTTTTCCTTCTTGGGCTTCACTGGGAACTTTTTACCCTTTTCTGAGGACCTAGACAGGACAGGACGTCTAGACCCTGGCCAAACAGCAATGAGCCTTTAAAAAAGGGCAGGCCGCATTATTAACCCTTTGATGTGACATCTCCTTCCCAGGCCTTAATCCAGACAGCCCTTCTAGCTGAATTAATTAATGCGGCCGTCTTAGCCAAGGCTCTTGCAGACTGAACTGCGGCATCTGCAAGGTATGCAATAGGTTTTCCTATTATTTAAAGGGAGTCAAGGATGTCCTCCGATTCAGATTCCTGTGACAGGTGTTTGGTCAGCTTCTTCACCCAGAAGTCTGCATTTCTGGCTACACAGGCTGCCGCTAAGGCTGGACCCATGGCTGATGTATTTGCATCCCAAGCCTTTCTAAGGAGGGATTCTGATCTACTGTCCATCAGATCCTTAATACTGCCTCCATCCTCAAAGGAGAGATCAGACTGCTTGGTGACTTGAGACAGAGCAGCATCCAGTTTTGGGAGCTTAAAAAATGTCTCCTCGTCACCCTCTTTAAAGGGAAATTTTCCGAGTTTTTTTGTCTGACAATTCTCCTTTCGGGTTCCTTCCATTCCTGTAGGATCAAATCCTTTAGGGACTGGTGGAGTGGGAAGACCCTGGGTTGAGCCTTGCTCAGCCCCCTGCATACCTTGTCCTGTGCGGAGGTTACTCTGGGTGTCTCTGTAATCTCCTCCGTTTCATAGATGGCCTGTAGGAGCCCATCTAGATACACCAGGGAGAAGAGGTGTCTCCTCAGCCTGACATCCTCCTGTGTCTCGCTTAGCTGGTCTGGATCCTCCTCCCCATCTGAGCTGTGGTCTGATTTGACCTGGCTTTCCTTTTCTCCCCCATCCTCCTCCCCTAGCGACTGTGAGGGCTGGATGAGAGCACTAGGTCGTCCTCTGGAGAGACTCTCCTGGGAGGATTGGCCTTCTCTAGTGACAAGCTCCCCTGGGTCAGGGCCCTGGGCTACTGATTACACGGCGGCTTCACGGAAAGATTTGACTGTTGCCAGCATTTCCGTCTGCATACATGAAAGGAACTTCTTCATTAAAGGTGAAGCCTCTTTCCCTGCTAACTTATTAATACATTTATAGCAGAAGGGCTTGGAATGGGATTTTGGAAGCTTATCCTTACAGTACCCATGTTTTTTTGAGGAGCTATGCCCTGTTGCAGTAGGAGGCTGTTTATCTGGGGCCTCCTGGGTTCCACTGGGGGATTCTTTAACCACTTCAGCCCCGGAATGTTTGGCTGCTCAACGACCAGGCCATTTTTTGCAATACGGCACTGCGTCTCTTTAACTGACAATTGCGTGGTACTGCGAGGTTATACCCAAACAAAATTGACATCCTTTTTTTCCCCACAAATAGAGCTTTCTTTTGGTGCTATTTGATCACCTCTGCGGTTTTTATTTTTTGGCGCTATAAACAAAAAAACACAATATTTTGCACTTGTTGCTATAATAAATATCCCATTTTTTTTTTTTTTAAAAGCTATTTTTTTTCCTCAGTTTAGGCCGATATTTATTCTTCTACATATTTTTGGTAATAAAAATCGCAATAAGCATATATTGATTGGTTTGTGCAAAAGTTAGTACATCTACAAAATAGGGGAAAGATTTATGGCATTATTATTTTTTACTAGTAATGGCGGTGATCAGCGATTTTTATTGCGACTGCGACATTATGGCAGACAGATCGGGCACTTTTGACATATTTTTGGGACCATTGGCACTTATACAGCGATCAGTGCTATAAAAATGCACCATTACTCTGTAACCGTCACTGGCAGGGAAGGGGTTAACACTAGGGGGCGATCAAGGGGTTAACTGTGTTCCCTAGGGAGTGGACTGACTGGGGGAGGAGAGCGATTCGTTGTTCATAAATAGTATGAACAACAGAACGCTCTCCTCAACCCTGACAGCACGGAGATCTGTGTTTACATTGACAGATCTCCGTTCTGTCTGTGTGGAGCGATTGCGGGTGCCCGGCGGTCATGCAGTGGCTCAGGCGGCACACGTGCCTCCTAGTGATCAAAAGCCGACATACAGCTATGATGGTTCGCCCAGGGGAGCCAATCTGACAAAGTACAACTGCGGCGGCTGGTCAGGAAGGGGTTAAGACAAGATGTAGTGCATACGTGTAACTAAGACCCCATACACACTATTAGATTTTCGACTTCAGATTTACCAAAACCATATAATATGAGGTCAAACCTTAAGAGTTTAAATTTGTATGCAATCATATGAAATTCAATAAAAACTGATTGAAAAGTAAAAAAAAAAAATTTGTATGCAATCAGGCAAGCCCTTGCGCTAAATCTGAAGAAAATCTAAGTATGTATGGGGTTTACTCTGTCCTCCCCCTAACTGCGGGCTTGTACTAGGAGGGGGGAGGGTAAGGTGATTAGCGAGACCCAGCCTGGCTGGCCCAGGAATTCTCAGACCCCTTAGAAGACAGTCTCTCACCACCCCCCCTTTCCAAGGGTTTTTTTTTTTTTTTTTTTTTTTTTTTTTTACTCACCAGGCCAGACCTGGATCTACCTGCAGTTGTAGTTGCCATCCCGTCCTCCTCTCCTGTTCCATGAGGAGGTTGGTCCTGTCCTGGTCTGCTAGTACCACTGAGTGCTTAATACAGCGAGCTGCCTTGCTCTGTCTCTTGCTCTCCGTGCTGTTCCCCCAGCGTTTTAGGAGGTACTTCCGGGTTGCTCTGCTCCTCTGGCGCCGCCCCCTTACTGTGAGGTGGCTGTGACCTTACGCAGAACAAGGTCTGGAGCACAGCACTTCTCCAATGCAAGATGGCTTTTCCACATGATCTTTACCGGGAAGAGAGCAGCTGGCGGCCGCGTTTTTTGCACTTACATCAATGGTGAGCGCTATTGCAGCCTTGAGGACGACCTGTGAGAAGGACAAGCCTGCAGTTTAGTTCAGCCCTCCATGGCTTCCCTAATACCTGTCTTAACAGGGGATCATCGGACCCTAGCTGGTCAATTGGTTTCAAGTAAAACAAACATGCTGCTGTGTTTGGGAGATACACAATCAATACTGGGAATCGAGGGGAAGGGTGGGAACTTGTAACAAGCTGTTAATTGATTGCGTTTGCCTGTAGGGAGGAGTCCTCATCTCAGGTGTGTCGTCCTGGAAGGCGATAGGAGGGGAAAAAAAACCACCAGACAGGCCAGGGATAAAGTTGTGAAGAAGTTTAAAGCAGGGTTAAGTTATATAAAAACTAAAAATACCCCAAGCAACACCTCACGGACCACTGTTCAAGCCATCATCCAAAAATGGAAAGAGTATGGCGCAACTGCAAACCTACCAAAGACATGGCCATCCAGTCAAGGAGAGCATTAAATTAGAGAAACAGCCAAGAGGCCCATTGTAACTCTGGAGGAGCTGCAGAGATCCACAGCTCAGGTTGGAGTATCTGTCCACGGGACAATTTTTAGTCGTGCACACCACAAATTTGGCTTTTAATGGAAGAGTGGCAAGAAGAAAGCCATAAAAGTCCAATCTGCAGTTTGCTAGAAGCCACAGCAAACATGTGGAAAAAGGTGCTCTGGTCAGATGAGAAAATTTTTACTTTTACACTAACACTGCACATCATCCTGAAGACACCATCCCCACGTGAAACAGTGATGGTAGCATTATATTGTGGGGATGCTTTTCTTCAGCAGGGACAGGGAAGATGGATGGAGCCACATACAGGGCAATCTTAGAAGAAAACCTGTTAGTCTGCAAGACTTGAGACTGGTTCACCTTCCAGCAGGACAATGACCCTAAACATACAGCCAGAGCTACAATGGAATGGTTTAGATCAAAAGAATATTCATGTGTTAGAATGGACCAGTCAAAGTCCAGACCTAAATCCTATTGAGAATCTGTGGCAAGACTTGAAATTTGCAAGCTGACAGAGCTTGAGCTATTTTGCAAAGAAGAATGGGCAAAAATGTCACTCTAGATGTGCAAAGCTGGTAGAGACATACCCAAAAAAAGACTTGCAGCTGTAATTACAGCGAAAGGCAGTTCTACAAAGTATTGACTCAGGGGGGCTGAATACAAATGCACGCCACACTTTTCACATATTTTGGAAAACCATTTATCATTTTCCTTTCACTTCACAATTATGTGCCACTTTGTGTTGGTCTATCACATAAAATGTACTTTATTGGGATTTTATGTTTTTGGTTGTAACATGACAAAATATGGAAAATTTCAAAGAGTACGAATACTTTCTCAAGGCACTGTATATATTTTTTCACTAATCTTTATCATTTGCATACAAGTGGATGTTACACTGCATTTTGGTCTTGGCACTTTATACTTTGGGATGGAAGATATTCAGATGATATTTTTTTGTCACACAGATTTATTTAGGCATTTAAATAACAGTTCATAGTTTGGGTTTACATACACACTTGGGTACAGAACATTGTATCTACAGTTTTATATTATACTCTTCTAGTATTCATGACCATGTTCAGTATTTTTGTCTGACATTTTCTCAATAAATTATTTTTTTATTTATATCATCGATTTCTTTGGTAGTGCCCTTAAAATCCCACTCCTAGGTTTTTTTTTTTTCTTTTTAATACAAACTTGGTGCATTTATTTTCAATTAGCCTATGCATATAAAAAGTTCTGTGAAATTACTTGCAAGTGCTCCCCATAGCAACAAATTTGTACATGCAGGTAATTATAACATCTAGGTCCTCTTTGAAAGCTTTTCAGAGTGACAGATGCATTTTTACCCCATCAGTTGCTTATCTGTTCTCTAGGGCACTATAATTATTATAATATACCATTACCAGTATTGTAAAAACAGAGCTCCAGTCAGTACTGCTACGCTGAAACTTTGATCCCAATCATAATGGTGTCCATTAGAAGTTGAATATGCAGTACAATGTAAGGATTGTACTGGTAGCCATTAAACCTAGTTTAAACCCATGTGCAGTATAGCGAGTCATACAAATGGGATTACACTAATCACCGAGTCTGAGCAGTGAGCAAAATGTATGGCTACAACTGTAAAAAAATGGCTCTGGACCACGCCTGATTACCTTTTCACAATAGTTCAACTATAAATTTTGTAAAGTTTTGTTCAATCATAGCTGAAAATGATTTAAGTTATTTAACAATTCTTAGGAATGTGACAAAACGCAGACTAATAAAATGTGGTACACCTTTTACCTGGATTTGCATAATTAAGACCTAGAAAACAATCAAACAGAAGTAAAAGTTGATTTTATTGTTCATACCAGATGTTTCTGTAGTCAACATAAAAATATAACAAAAGCCATTCTCCCAATATGGGTAATTTTTATTTGTTGCAAATTCAAGTCTCTTATACTGGTCATCAAAATGTTACATTATACAAGCAAAACAGCGTTGATACATCCATCATTTTCTGGATTGTTTGTGACCTGTGCATATTTTCCTGTGAGAAGAAAAGGAGTGGAAGAACTTAGTATTCAGGGTGTCTTATTGGTAAATTTCACACACAAAAATAAAAAAAAAAAAAAAAAAAAAAAAAAAACAACTTACCCCAGATAACTTTGCCGCCTTGCGTGACAAGACCCAGCTCACTGACATTCACCTCAATCACTGTGCCTTTTGTGATGACACCTAAGCTTGTATAAAGTGGAGAGGAAGGATTCTTCTTTACTCCAAGGATAGGGAGACAAAATGTGGCTTTTAATTCTGGATGGGTCACGTGTGCCTTTTTAAAACGCAAGCCCTGTAAAACAAACAAACTTTAAGGTATACTCATAAAAATTATGATTAGCCTAACTGGACAATCAGGTAATGGTTGGGTAGAATTCAGACTACCCAACCACCTTTGATCCCCCTATATGGTATAGTTGAAATGTACGTCACTGTGATTTCATGTCCAATTATTAATACTTGCAGGTTGGATTCACACCTATGCATTTTATCCCACATACACTTCCCCTGAAAAATAAGATAATGTAATGCAAAGTGCATTGCAGCATTCATCTTTATCCATTTTTTTTTCTTCTTTATATTAATGAAAATTGCATACGCCTTAAAAGAGAACTACAACCAAAGCTCGTTTAGCGCTGCTTCTCCTGTGGATCACAGGAGTGCAGTTTGTTCTGCTCTCCTGTGACCCGTTTTCAGCTGATAGCGGGCTTCACCGATGTCACAGAGCCGTTCCAGGCTGGGAAAAAGATTGTGAACGTATGGTCGGGATCCAGCCACATGCCTGGACCATTACCCAGCTCAGCCTTTCAGTGAGCCACTAAAAGCCTGAGCCAGCCACTTCCACCCCCTTCACAGCAGTGCTTTGTTCTCAGTCTTAGAGCCGGCAGGGACCAATGTTGCCTCCACCTAGGCAAGTACAATTCTTTATAAAAAAAATAAAAATAAAAATCAAACTTTTCTTTTAAAATGGAGGTGTGAACCCAGACTTATCACCTAGGGTAAAGAAATAAAATGAAAAAAAATAAATAAAAAAAAAAAGGCACCTTGTAGAGGTGTTCTATACTAATCTATCTGGTGATTAGTATATCACATCCTTGCGCTCTTTTTATTATTATCATTATACAGGGGGTCCCCGACTTACGAACACCCGACCTACGAACAACCCCTACTTACGAACGGGGTGCTGCGGGGACCCTCCGCCATTTTTCTGTGGTTTTCGCCGTCTTTCGGCCGTTCTGCGCATACGCGGCCATACGGAGCGCCGGAAATGTCCGTAATTTGCCGCGCATGTGCAGAACGGCAACAGACGGAACATCGGAAATGTCCGGAAATCTCCGTATTTGTCGGTCTGCGCATGCGCGCCGACTTACGAACATTTCCGACTTCCGTACACGGGGCCAGTCCCTAACGAGTTCGTAACTCGGGGACCCCCTGTACAGGATTTATATAGCACCAACAGTTTGCGCAGCGCTTTACAACATGAGAGCAGACAGTACACTTCCAATACAAATCAATATAGGAGGGACCAGAGGGCTCTGCTCGTTGGAGCTTACAATCTAGAAGGGAGGGTCAAGTTGAAAAAAAAAAAAAAAAAAAAGGAACGAAAGGCAAGCCTTTTCATTTTGGATAGAATAAGGAAGGGTCAAAACTGTCTCGTTGGGAAGATTTTTCTTCACTTCCTGCAAAAACAAGAAGCGAGAAGAAATTTCTGGTTGTCACCAGAACTAGAGTTCCCATTGCCCCATCTATTACTGTCCTGGGATCAACCAAAAAATTGGGATTTTCTTTTTATACTGTTGCTGATAACACACATGCTGGTAGGTTAATTGGCTCCTGTCTAAATTGGTCCTAGTATATTTATGCATGAACGTGAGTTAGGGACCTTAGATTGTAAGCTACTTGAGGACAGGACAGGCAGGCAGATCACACACACAGCGCTGAGCAAATTGTCAACGTAAACATGACAACTAGAGAGGGTGAATCTCCCCAATAGGGGGACTGACAGCAATAAGGGTTTGCCTTCCATTATACTTTGACATGTATTTTTTATTTACTCTCATACCCTCTTGTAAAGTACTTATAGTGGGGAAATACCAGAAACCCCAAAAGTCTTTGCTTTTAATTTTTTCTAGTAGCTTAAATCGTAATCTACTGGACCCAAAACCCCTGGCGAAAACGATATTAAAGTGGCTCTAAAGCCTATTTCTTGCATTAAAGGTAAAAAAATAAAAAATGTTTAGGCATAGGTGTCCCCCCTCACTATCCAATTTTACTTACCTGAACCCTCATTTGATCCAGCACAGTGCATGTCTGCAATGCTCCTCTCCCGTCACTTCTATGGCTCACTGGCTTTACTGGAGCAGTGGGAGCCATTGGCCCCCGCTGTAGTCAAAGGTAGTGATGAGGGAGCAGGAGGTGGAGGCTGAGTCCGCTGTCTGTGCCAATAGATGCAGACAGACTCGGGAGTGAGCCCGCATGAGTGTACCCAATGGCCTCCTATGGGGGCACTCGCCAGGAAGGAAACGGCTAGGATAGCCGGCGGGTGACCCAAAAAGTGGCGGTGTGGGGCTTCTCTGTGCAATTCCATTGCACAGAACAGTAAGTATAAACCAGTTATTAAAAAGGTTTTCGTTTACAATCCTCTTAATACTCGAGTGAGAAAATATGCCTTGATGGGATTTTTAAAAAATTCATACAGCTCACAAATATATATTTGAGAAAACATGGAAATATGTTCCTTCAAGGAGCTTCTCTGAACACCTTTGGGGGAAGGAATCTAGGATGATTTGAGGTAACCAGCAGTCATCCAGAACTAGAATAGTTATAATTAGAGATAGCTCACATAGCTTGTGATCTTTATGAAATAAAAAAAGAGAATCCAGGAGTTCAGCTTTAACATGACTGGTTTTGTTTTAAACCCACCATTAGAAAAGAAAGGGCATCCATACATTTCAACCTCTGCACTAGAACTGTAACACACTCACCATTGGTCTAATAAATCTTTCATACTTCGGTGGTTTTCGGGTGAACCCATCTCCAACAAAGCAGACTTTGGTGACCAGTCTCTTCCAGGCCTTCTTCTTCCTCTTTCCTGTGCGGATAACTTTAAGCACTTCAGTTTCTCCCTGAGCACGCACTTTGGGCAAAGGAACTTCCCACTTGCCCTAAGGAGGAAAGCACACATTCTGAAAACACTGGACTGTTTACATAAAATGTATAAAGTATCTTAAAGCTGAATTCAGCCACTTTGCAAAAAGTGAAGGCAGACCATGAGTTAAGTCCAAGGAAGTGCATGCCACTTATCTCTATATCTGACAGGTTTATGGCTTTGTCAATCCTATACTGAGGACACTCATGGCTGCGTGAGAGGAAAGAAGCACACAGAGCAGCAATGTCCACCCCTGCAGTCGGCTGCCCATTCACAGAAGCCTTTAAATTTTGTGAAGGAGTTCACATAACACAAAGGCTTCTGTAATTGGGCAGGCGGAAGGGAGGGGTGGGCATAGCAGCTGCAGCGACTAGATTGCTGAAGATGTCAGAGACCAGAAAATCCATCGTCAGGCTCCCACAGCTACAGCATTAGCCGTTTTCCGGAAGTAGAAACAAAAACTTGTCATATGTAAATAACAAAGAAGTCCAAGAGATGTCATGCACCTCATTGAACTTAACTCAGTGTGTATTAAATTTTTTTTACAGAGGAGGTGAATTCCTTAAGTTCAGCTTTAACAGCAAAAGTTTACTTACTGCTTTTTCTTTTCGCTTTTGTTTGATCATATTGGAGAGAACTTTGGCTCGGCTTTGCCCCTCTCTGTCCAATAGGTAAGCTGGAACAGCTCCTTCTGGTGTCTTCTCATCATTCTTCTGTTTGCTGTTCCTCTTCTCATGCATCCGAATACTGAACACAAATAAGAGGAAGCAAAGACACAAATGAATCTCTGTATTCAATATATTCCTAAATGTATATTTTTAAATGAAAGCAGTGCAACTACTAAATTTGATCTGGTATCAACATTTTGCAGTCTCTGTACCCATACTGGATGAGAAAGAAGCAACACAAGGAGCCAATCAGTTGTGCTGCAGTGTTCATGTATTAATAAGCCGATAAGAGGAAGAATGACCAAAAGGATAAACGTTTCCATCTTTTCCATTCACAGGCTGGGGAATAGACAAGACCTAGAAGTGCAACTGAATCGCAGTATGGAAAAATCTGATCTTCTGTCCTTCCAGGCAGGGCTGTACGGTGTGGCAGAGCTGTGTAAATGTCAGGCCTGAGTTGACAGAAGTATGAATCCTTTGGCAAGTAAAACAGCTCCTATATACAGCATTTCACAAAAGTGAGTACACCCCTCACATTTGTGTAAATATTTTATTATATCTTCATGTGACAACACTGAAGAAATGACACTTTGCTACAATGTAAAGTAGTGAGTGTACAGCTTGTATAACAGTGTAAATTTGCTGTCCCCTCAAAATAACACAACACACAGCCATTAATGTCTAAACCGCTGGCACACAAGACCTAGTCATATCTTTATGTATACCATATACGCCAATAATCGACAACTCGGTTTTGTATTACTCTGTACCATTGTGCTGTATTATAAATGTTAATTGAGTTTATTGTAAGGGTGTTAAACAGCTGAAGCGGAGGTTCGATTACTACTATTACCATTTGATTCTATACATTTATCTTGAGCATACGCAATCGTTACTTCATTGCGGTTCTATTTTTAAATAAAAATCTTTTTTGTTACCCTCTAGATTTTGTACCTTTAAAGTCCATTTATGCCTTAGTTAGTTCTTCTTTACAAATTGCCTGTGGGACGTTGGCACAATATTATTGGTATGGCCATGGTATCACCCCATGACTATACTTGTTGAATGCACACTTTAAATTGATTGTATAGAGCGGCCCCAAACCTCCTCTTCAGGGGTCCCCCGCTGGTGCTGTCCACTTCTCTTCTGTGTCTGCCCCCTTAGCAAACCATTTGCTAAGGGGGAAGATGTGCGGACTCACACTCAAGCTGGGCTGTGTACGTCCATAGACTCATACATCACAGCATAGCTCTGCCTCCCTCTCACAGGATTTGATTGACAGCAGCAGGAGCCAACTCTGACCTGTGAGGAGAGGAACAGAGACCAGCGCCACTAGAACCACTTTCAGCTGTCAAACTCTGGCACTTACGTTTTCTTCATCTGTATTTTCTCAGCATGGCGCTGCTTGTGGTACAATTTGGCCTTCAGTCCGATGAGTTTCTTTGCTTTCTGTGACCTCTCATGAGCCTCACGACTCTCCTTCTTCCTCTTCTTTTCATGGTAGTCCAAGCGATAACCATACCGCTTGCGGTGCAATTCAATGTATTCGTTCTGAGGCTATAAAAAAATAAAAATAAAATTGTCACATAAGCAACTATAGTGCAGAGCAGTGGTTCTTAAACTTTGAGTCACGGACCCCTTTAAGAATCTGATGAAAGCATGCATAAACCCATTGCGGGTGTTTCACGTGGGGAACGCACCCCAATTACTCATATTTTTATGGCAGCGAGGCAAACAATAGCGCGGTCATGGAAAACATACATGTTTATTTCTGTCATAGCCCTAAATTTAAAGCGGTGTTTCAGCTTAAAAAAAAAAAGTCGCTGCTGACCTTTAATAAGTACACTTACCCTCCCAGGGCACCTGCGATGCCGTTCGTGGAGGCCGAGATGTCCCTCGGCGTTCCGGATCCCCCGCCGCCATCCTCAGTAAGGGAAACGGTTTTGCGCGGCCTACTGCGCATGCGCGAGTGGTATTTGTGAATGGGGAATGCAATGTGTTGTGGGACACCGTTCTCATAACACACCGCGCCCCTTTCACCTGAAGACGGAAGAAGAGAAGATCACCGCGGGCGCTGGAGGAGGCAGATTAGGACAAATCTGCCTAGCAACAGCCATTTCTGGTAAGTAAAAAAATAAATTTTTTTTATTTTAAAATTGTTACTAACATTTTTTTAAGTTTTCATTTTCAGGGTGTCGGACCACTTTAAGGAAGCTTATCTATTCAACGTGTATTGATATCTCTTATCACCATTTTGACAATGAAAAGTTTCTACCTTTTCTACTATTGACAAATTCAATAAAAACTTTAGTAAAAGAAGAAGAAGAATCTATGGACCTCCTCCCCAGAAATATTCACATAAACACAACTTTGCATTCAAAAAATACATGTACTTTGTGTTTTTGAAATTTGATGGCCTCATACATATTTGACTTACACAAAGTTTAAAAAAAAAAAGTAAATAATCTTCACACTCCCTCCTTTTCATGCAAATTAATGGCCACTCATTACAAAAATTGAATACAATAATTTTGTGCAGATTTTTTTTTTTTTTAAATAGAGAATAAAATGGCGGTCGCTGCAATACTTTGTCACACCGTATTTGCGCAGCGGTCTTACAAGTGCAATTTGCAAAACAGTAAAGTTAGCCCAATTTTTTTATAAAAATAAAAAAAAAAAAAAAAAACGCTTCAAAATTGTGCCCGCTCGTGGAATGGTGACCAACTTTGACCCTTAAAAATCTCCACAGGCGACTGTGAATTTCTACAGGTTACCAGTTTTGGAGGTCTTTTGCTAGAATTATTGCTCTCGCTCCAACGATCACGGCGACCATGACCATCCATAATGTGCTACACTGGGCATGATGTTCCTATTTTTCTGCTAATGTGACCCAGTTTATTTTTATTTTTTTTGCGAATATGTGATATTTGTTGCGATTGCATACTTTGACTGTAACTTTACGTTGATTGCGATACACATTACATATCGCCGCATACGCTCACAAAATGGCTTCTAACTTTTATCTGGCTCCTCGATTCAAAGCGATTGTCAGCCCTGGTGTTTGGAGCACGCTCACTTGGCGCCCCACACAGCGCAGTGTCCGCACGGTACCCATTACATTTCGAAGGCAGTGAGGCTCCCAGTCACTGGGAAGCCCAAGTAACGCCTCCAGTGTTATGGAATGGGGGTAATATAGATCAGCACTGCCTCTTGTAGTATCCACCAGAAGTGTATGTAATAGGGTGACTACACTAAAGAACAATTTAGGAGTGTTGTCACCCTATAACAGGAAGGTCCCTGGTGGCAGGAATTCTAAACATGGATGAGGCAGGTATGATGTGAAATGACTTTTAGAACTAAAGGCCTCCTTGTCCAGCACACATCAGAAAATGAAGCGTGTTCTCAGCCCCGGCTATGGAGGAGCCGCCATGTGTCCAGGCCCGGCACTCACCATGTTGTCTGTATGTTGGGCTCCTCGCTCTCACTTCCGGTCTGTAGTCTCGGACTCGGCCTCCTCTCTCAGCAGATGGTAAATAAAAGCCCAGAGACCTACCGGGCCACCGCCACCGACAGACGATGGTATCAGAAAAAGGAAAGCTCCGCCCACCCAGCAGCCATGACATCACTTCCTGTTCACCTCCAGGCCCCTCATTCCTTCTTAATACACCAAAACCACCCTATTTTCTTATGGAGGGAAGAAATACCCCCTCCCTTTCTTCATCAAACAATCCCGGTGAAAGTATTGGCTTTCTCCGCGATAACACGGGCGACTTAGGAACATTTCTATTTGTGTACGTGTTTCCGGCAGGAGTGTTTTTCCAGTTGCACCCCAGGCGATCCGCATTCTGGGAAGAAGGGCGGAAGTGTGTTGCAGGGAAATTGTCACGTGCGGTAATGGGTGGAGCCTGCTGTCATAGTGAGAAGGGGGAGGAGGATGGTGCTGGAGGTCACATGTGGAGCCTGACATCCAGAGACATGGAGAGCCCAGCTATGGCAGTGTATTCTCCTCTCTTCTCATAGTCTGCACTGGAAGACTGAGTGCACTTCTCTGCTGATCTGTGAATGGTGTCTGCTGTGTGAGGAGGATGCTGGGTACATGAGGAGTAGTGAATACAATGTAAGTGAGGTAATGGAAGCTGTGCTCATTAGACTCTTATGCCCTGTACACACGATCGGATTTTCCGACAAAACCGCAGATTTTTTCCGAAGGATGTTGGCTCAAACTTGTCTTGCATACACACGGTCACACAAATGTTGTTGGAATTTCCTATTGTCAAGAACGCGGTGACGTACAACACGTACGACTAGCTGAGAAAAAGGAAGTTCAATAGCCAGTGCGGCTCCTTCTGCTTGATTCCGTAAATGCGTGGACTTTTGTGCGACGGACTTGTGTACACAGGATCAGACTTTCCGACGACAAGTGAAGTTTTTAGAATATTTGAGAACCTGCTCTCAAACATTTGTGGCCAGAAATTCCGACAGCAAATGTTCGATGGAACATACACATGGTCGGACTTTCCGACAACAAGCTCACATCCAACATTTCCCGTCGGAAAGTCCGACCGTGTGTACGCGGCATTAGATTGTAAGCTCGCAGGAGCAGGGCCCTTCTAACCCTCCTGTTTTGAATTGTACTGTTAGTGTATTGTCTCCCTTTATATTGTAAAGCGCTATGCAAACTGGGCGCTATATAAATCCTTCAATAGTAAAGGAAGAGATTCCGGCGCTCCGATTTTTGTAATGTCTTATTAGAATGGTGCAATATACGCTTAAATGGCTCATTAAAATCAGTCACTATTTATTTGCAGGTGAGAAGGCAGCCATCCTCAGAGGGTGTCCATAACCTCAGTATACAAGCAAAAAAAGCAGGAAGGGGGGGTTTGGAGGCGCCAACTCCAGTAGTTCTATCACATAAATATATATTGTTTTTGTTTTTTTAACTTACTGGTTTGCAGGTTCATAAAGTGGTGATGTCCATCAAAGGTTAAAAAAAATGGCTAACAAAGATAAATAAACTGCAGCAGCATGAAATGAGAGCTGGTGTAACGACATTACGAGGGCTGTGAGGGCCAAGGGATAATGGAGATGTTCCCTACAACAATGGGGTGTCCGCTAGGCCCACCAATATCCACACAATATATAATCTTGTATACTTTTCAAAGAATACATGGTGTTCTGTGTCTGGATGTTCAAACACCCCTTGCCCAATCACATAATGCCTTGTTCTCTGAATGGAAGAACTGCACAGCAAGTGACTCTCTGATTGCAGTCCCCACTGTTGGCATACCTCCCAACATTTTGAGATGGGAATGAGGGACACCTACTAGAAAATGCATGTAGGCATAAGACACACCTCCTGTCACACCCCCTTAAAGGTGAATTAACCAAAAAAAGGTTAATGAAATCCACAAGTGCGTTTTTTTTTTTTTTTTTTTTTTTTTTAACACTACTGTACTGTTCCTTTATATTGGCTTTTAAAATGCCAGAACTTTACTGGTGACATCACCATCAGTGGATGCATGTACTAACATTTTTCAGGAAAGAAGCTGCAGTCATGAGTGGGGTATACATCATTAGAGGTGCCTTATTGGTACCTAGCGTAGCTAATGTCAAAGTAACGTTTTTGCCCATACTTCAAGGATAACTAAAGGCAAAACTTTTTTTTTTTTTTTGTTTGTTTTGGCTAGAGTGGAGAGGAATTAGATCACCTGTCAGGTTTTTATTGCTGTCCATGTCCTTGCCCCCTATATGTTCTGTTTACTGTTATTGCTTAGAGGGGAAATCTAATGGGGACACAGGTGACAACCAGAGATTCCCTGACTTTGGAGGGATTTCCTTCCACTTTCTATTTTGGCTATGGGACAGGAAGTGAGGGAAATTTCCCCAATGGGACACAAATATATAAAAAAAAACTGACAAGCTAGTTTGTGAAAGGAAAAAAAAAAAAAAACACAAATCTAAAAAGGTGAGGATGTTTGCACTAATTCTAAGAGGTGTGTGTTGGAGTGCTAAGTGTACTGACTAAAGGGGTTGATGTGCAAAATCTGGCGCAGTTCTGCATAGAAACCAATAAGCTTTCAGTTTTTTTTTGTTTTTTTTTTTTGTCAAAGCTTCATTGAACAAGCTGAAGTTAGAATCTGGCTACCATGCACAGCTGCATGCACCAGATTTTGCACTCTCCAGTCTTAGTAAATCAACCCCAAGGTGTCTAAAGCAAGGTTCCTCACAAGCTTGTAGTTTGTAGGTGAAGGCAGCTTGGGTATTTGTGTGTGATTGGCCCAGTACAGTGTTCAAGGCGCCCCAACAGGTCATGTTTTTAGGCTTACCATTATTTTGCACAGGTGATTTGATCAGTTTCACCACCTTGGTAATTACCACAGCCATTTCATCTGAGGGAAATCCTGAAAACATGACCTGTTGGGGGCGCCTTGAGGACTGGAGTTGAGAAACACTGGTCTAGGCGACATTGCTGTACCCTGCAAGGTTTTTTTTTAATTTTTATTTATTTTTTTTATCTGGAAAAAAGGCCTTGTATTCATCAGAGTATACAAATTTGTGCCAGTAGAACCATTTTATGAGGAATTTATACCAGAGGCCCCTCTCAGTGGCCTCCGGGTTCTCCATCTCAATTTCAGTAACTCTTTTCAACCGCTTGAGTGACCGGAGCCGTGATGAGTGACGTCATCGCAGGTTCGGCCAATCACAGCGTTGGAGCACGCAAACCCGGAAAAAACTCTGGGGAAGATGTCAGCCGTCTCAGTGGTGTGCGGGCGCCGCTGAAACAGCTTCGTTCTAAGGTAAGTATTTCATAATGAGTTAGTATGCAATGCCTTCTTGAAAGTTTTTTTTTTTCAGAGTTTATAACCACTTTAATTGTAT